>JACAXG010000232.1:324213-555289 GCA_018881555.1 Amblyornis subalaris
ACACAAGGGCTCTCTCCCAGAAGTGCCAGGGGAGAATAGGCCAAGCTCTTGCCAGAACACCCAGCTCCTTCCTTAGAGAGCAGCCTTACTCCCATCCCAAGCTCTTCCTAACACCTGAAAATCTCAAGGAACAAACTCCTTTCAAACCTGGCAAGAGGTTGCCTTGCTTCTGCCTCCCCCAGCTACCCCTGACAAGTCAGAGCTATGGGACAACTCCACCAACCACCGCTGCCAACCTGTGCCTGCTGTGGAAGCAGAATTAAACTCYTTCAGACCAGGATAGTAATTGAATCAGTTTAATATATAGTCAACATATTGTAAATGCATTTGAAACTTACAGTATTGCTAACAGCCGTGGCCACTGAGCCCAAGACCACCTTTCTAGAAAGGCATAGAGAGGTAGGAGAGTTGGGACCTTTCCCCAGATTAGTTGCAAGTGAGAAGGAAGCACCAGCTTACCAGAAACTTGTGCTCTTTAAGAGGACTGCTAATGTGCTGGGATAAGTGCAGGCACCTGGAGTGACAGAGCCTCCTGCTGATCCATATGTCAGGAAACTCTTGCTGGTTTTTGCATATACTAAAAGAAAAAAAAAAGGGGGGGGGCAGAAGAGTCTAGCTCTGTGTGCTTGAAGTGTTTYTGGTGAGGCAGGAGCAAGGGACATGTGTGAGGTTGCTTTCACCCTTGGCCAGGACAAGGACTGTTACTCGCATTGCTTTGGACACCACAACCACCGCAGGGGTGAGCAAGAAGAAAAATGCCATCCTCCAGTATGGCCACCACAGTTTCTTGCACCAGCAGGGCAAGAGCAAAGCTCTGGCCAAACCGAGCATCTGGAGTGGGGACAATGGTGTCACCAAGCACTTGGCTCATCCTCTGTGGCAGCTGAAGTTGCACCATGGTGGTGGTGGTAAGCCTGGAGACTTTTGTCTCTGCAGAAGACACTGTTCACCAGAGTGGGTGGGTCTGGAGATGCTAATTCTCAAATTTTGCATAAGGGTTCTCTTCCTTGAACAGGCCTAGAAAAGAGGAGAGATTTGTTCAGACAGCAGCTTCCACATGGCCACAGCCAGCAAGAAAACCAGTCCTTGGAAACAACTCTTTGTCATTTGTGCATCCTCCAGCCTCCTGGCTGCAGTCCTCCCAAAARACCTGCTCTTACTTGAGCTGTGCCCAAAGTCAGCACTGTTTCATTCTGCCCTTCTGCACAAGAGGAGAGATCCATTGAGCAGCTTGACCTGATGGCAAACTCCTCTCCCAGGCAGTCCATGTACAGTCCAGCCTGGCTAATCTTCCCTCTGCACACCCCTTCTGTCAGAATGGACTTACAAGCAGAGAGCTCAGACACAAATTAAATTAAAACTGTTCTTAGATTTGCTTCCCTGCTCCTGCATCCAGACTGGAGACAGCAAGGCAGGTATAGGGCTGACTTCCGGGCTAGCAATGAGCCCCTGTGCCACACTGTTGGCTGCTTTCCTAGCTCAATGTTTTGGAAGAACAACAGCCAGAAAAGGACAAGATGCAAACTCTGGGGTCAGGCTGCAGCAAGACAGAGCCTTGACATGGCAAGACAGTCCCAGAGCACAGCTGTTCCACAGGCAGGTGCTTCCCCCATCAAGAGCTCCTTCAGGCACAGCTTTGCCTCGTCTTTCTTCTCCAGAGGAGCCAGCCCATCCAGAGGCCTCAGAATCTCCTGCCCAACCTGGACCTGCAGCTGGCAGCAGCTTCAGACAGAGGAAAGGTCTCTAGTTTTCCCTAGAGCCCCCCCCAAAGCCAGAGACCACCAAGTGCTGCATGCATAGGCCAACTGTTCCACAGCCAGACACTGGCAGAGCCCCCAGCAGCCCCAACAGGCAGGCTGGAGGCACCCCTTCCCTGGCTCTGAGCAACTGGCTGCTCCCTGCTTTCTTCCAAGCTGATGTTCCCCTTAGGCAGGTCCACACCTGGCCCAGGCCCGTGGGACTCACCTGAGGGACAGTCCAGCCCCAGGAGGGAAGCTGTGCACTCTCACCCCAGGAGACTGAGACACCTCCTGTGGAACCATTGCCAGCACAGAGGACCAGTGGGATTGGGAGTGTGGTGGGAGTGGTGCCTGCTCTGTGCTCCTGCAGCTGTGGGCATTCTGATTCCTAYCTGGTCCCACACCCCAGGCTGCTGGCTCCCTAGTCATTTGCTGGCCACAGGGCTACTGGAGGGCTGTGCCTGAAGGGTAACAGCATCACAATGGTGCTGTGTCTGCCAGGTTCTGCTTCTCCCCTCCAGTCAAGCTGTCAGCTTCTCCCACATGGCGAGCTTCAAGGACACAAGTTCTGGGAAACGTTAAACTCTCCCTCTTCCTTGCCCAGGAGGAATAGTCCTTGTCTGGGCTCACACACCATGATCCCAGCATCTCTACACTTGCTCTCAGAAAGCAGTTCACTGAGCCAAAAGAAGCAGAGACCATGTTTTCTCTGCTGGCCACGTCTCATCTACAGCTGTAACCATGGCAAGGAGCACAGTTACTGAGGCTGCTTCATCTAAAGCTTAGTTTGAATCAATCGTGTCAGCACTGTACCATATTTTCTTCGGATTTCATCATGCCGTGATTTCATCTCTGCTCTCCTGCAAGAAGCAAACAGAAAAGCCATGAGTCAGTGACTGATGATACAAAACCTAACAAGAAGAGGCACAGCTCCTTGCTTATTCCCAACCAAGGGAGCTCCAGGCTGTCGGGTTTGCTCAGCCTCCCACCTCCTGGAGGCACTGGGGACCACCAGAGCCCATGCACGTCAGCAGCCCTCGGCGAGTTGCATACACAACACTTGTGATGCTGCATCCACGAGTCACCCCAGCATGAYGTTGCTCATGAGGCTTGTGTGTGAGCCAGGGCTGAAGCAGCCACTGACTGCATGTGTCAAGCCCCATGTGCCTCCTGGCATCATGTTTGATGGCACAGACAGGAGCCAAATCATTCTGCARCCTGAGGGCCTGTGGTACAAACTCACCTCTCCTCCTGCCGCACCCGYCTCTTCTCCCGCTCCCTGGCCGCTCTCTCATCATCCTTGTCTGGCCTGGCAGACAGAAGAGCCCCTTAGAGCGCTCAGCTCTCAGTTCTGCAGCAGCACGTGGCTGCATCTGAGCTGCTCCACACAATCAGGAGACCCCCCCGATACTTGCTTTTTGCTCTTCTTCTTACAACAGCAGCAGCAGCAGACCCCCAGCATGATCAGGAGCGTTCCTCCTACCACGGACATCGCAATGATCAGGGCTTCAAAGTTCACTAAAGGATTTGACAGAACATGTTTAGCACACACAGACACAGCTGCCTGGGCTTACAATATAGGATCACAGAATCATTAAGGTTGGAAAAGCACTCTAAGATCATTACGCCCAACTGTTCCCCCAGCACTGCCTGGTCCCCCAGAAAACCATGTCCCCAAGTGCCACAGCTACATGTTTTTTGAACGCTGCCAGAGATGGTGATTCCACCACTGTCCTGGGCAGCCTGTTCCAATGTCTGACCACCCTCTGAGTGAAGAATTTTTTCCCAATATCCAACCTAAACCTCCCCTGGTGCAACTCAAGGCCATTTCCTCTTGTCCTATTTATGAACATACAGCTACTGTCACCAGCAGCTTCAGTCACTGGGCTGGAGACTCGTGTAACCACCTGCGAAATCGACATTGTTAGCTGTAGATATACCAAGTGTTGGTACCCACAAATACACACCAGCTGAGTACCTGGAGCTGCTAACAGGAGTGCTCAGTTATTGGCTATGAAGAAAGGCAAGGAAAAACACACTCAGGTCAAACTCCTCTGGCAGAAACAGGAGCAAAGCTGTCTCAATCACTAATCCAGGTGAAAAGTAATTATCAAGGGAAAAAAAACCCAACAAAAATTGGAGGCTTCAGGGTTAAGGAACAACCTCTGACAGGGAAGAATTACTGCCCATAGGAGCCAGCCTCAGAAGTCATCTCTCACAAGATGAGCACTTACGGGTGTCTGAAATCCTTGTGCGAGAGACAAACTGAAACAAGATCTGTTGGGATTTATCGGCTTGGGGCCAGCAGTGCTGCTGAAGCAGCTGAAGGCCAAGTGCTGCTTCCTGCACCTGACTGCCATGTCTCCCCAGGGCTGCRGGGATCTGCTTGCCCACACACAGAACAAAATTCTGCTGGGACATGGTGGTGAAGCAGCAGCCTTGAGCCCTGGTCTCTGCTCATCCTACTCCGCTCCTGCACTAACAGCAGTAGAGACAGCAGCCAGAACCAACACATCTAGATGCCAAGGATTTCAGGCGACAACAAAGAGGAGTTTCTTCCAAGTATSATTCAGACTGTTCAGAGACTTGAGCCTGTGGAAATATTTGTTTAGGAGCCACTTTGCATACAACAGCCAGGTTACAGAAATCTCAGTGCACCTGAACCTGTTCAGAGCACTTCTGAAGGTCATCTAGTCCAACACCCTGCCATGGGCAGGGACATCTTCTACTAGACCAGGATGCTTACAGTCCTATCCAACCCAATCTTGAGTATTTCCAGGGATGGGGCATTCACCAGCTCTCTGGGCAACCTGCGCCAGTGCCTCATCATCCTCATTGTAAAAGACTTCTTCCTTTTATCTATTCTAAAGAGATCCTCTTTTAGGTGCTCCATGCTGAGCTGACTCCACCACTGAACTTGCTTTTAAAGCCTGCAGCAGCCTCAGTGCTTCTGAAACCTTGTCCTTCAGGGTGAGCGTGGGGTCCAGCTCACCACTTCCCACACAGAGAGGCCTGTGGCAGAGCACCAGGCACTCCTCCAGCTGATGATAAAGGCTAAGTCATACACACCAAAAATGCAGACTCATGTAAGAGCTAATCTCCCACAGGACTAATCTCCTCTAAAGCAAGTTTTGCAGGCTAAGGAATGTGTTCTTCTATAATGAAACCTTTTGTGAAGCTACTCACATCAAAACTGGTATTTCAAGGTCTTACAGAAGTTTCGAAAAAGCGTACCACAGGGCTCACAAAGAGGAGATTCTTCCTCCATAGGCATGGGAGCAGTYTGAACTCTTGTGGGCAGAGAATAGAGTCCAGCCTCAAGCGCAACATATGACAGGCAACCGCAATTCAGCTCCAGGCTCCTCATCAAGGGGATGTGTGAGAGCAACCAAGCCCCAGCTTGCTTCCTTCCTGCTCCAGCCCCCAAAAGCTGGATCCTGTCTGAGCACAAGCATGCACTAAGCTTCGTCTAAACAAGGCAGTAATCTCTCCACAAATCCTTCAGAAAACAGAGCTGCAGGGAGGAGAGGCAGCCAAGATCCAGCTGTCCACCAGAAAAAGCTCCCAGAGGAGACCTGCACATGCAGGGGTAGTTTTGGAAGAGGTTTTTTTCTCAGGTGGGTAAGAGCTGCGCAGGACCACTGCACACTCAGCACTAGAAGCACACACAGGCTCCCAGAGAAGTTACCACAYCTCTAGTTCCAGGAGCCCACCTGGGACAGCAGCCACGTGAAGAGCCAGAAGCGGAGCAGAAAGCCTCTGGGATTCAGACAGCAGGAGGGGCTGCACAGGCCCACAGAGACCTTCCGCTCCTGTTCCCAGGCGCTAGCCACGTCTGGAGCCTCCATCACACCAAAGCATAAGGGATGTATTTTGGAGTAGCTAAATCCTCACGGGTCCTACTTGCCAGAAGGCATGGAACTGCTCATACTCTGCTTCCCTGCCCACGCTTCAGGAAGTTTGCAGAACCTTGACTGGCTTCCGCCTGTCATTGCTACACCGGGAGAGAYGGGGAGGCAGGGGATCCTCCCACCAGCAGCAAGCACTCACACAGTCATCACCCCAGGCTGGCACCTACCCCAGCATACTCCCCAGCGCGCAGAGTGGAGCTCACACAGGTCGGCCGGGGGGAGGACGCTTCGGACGGGATATTCCATGCACTTCCTGCTGCTGGCACACCACAGGCACTAGAACACAGGAACCAGGCAGCACAGCGTTACTGGTGCACGGCTGTGCTGCCAGTGAGCCATGCTTTGCTTTGGCAGCCGCAGCAYAGGACCACTGCTGCTGGCTCCTGAGAGCCAGGTACCACGCACAGCAACAGGAGACTCAGGAGTTAAGAGCTGTGTCAGCACAGACCACACCAGGAGAGGCAGGTGAGGGGAGTGGAGAGTTCTARTGCAAGTAAAGATGCTGAGAATCCTTCTCCTGGCCGGGAATCATAGACTATCTTGAGCTGGAAGGGACCCACAAAGGTCACGAAGTCAACTACTGGTCCTGCACAGAACAGCCTCAAGAATCCCACCATGGCTTGTGCAATTGATAACCAAATCCTTTATGTTTATTTTTGGGCTAAGAAAGCTTTTGAGACAAAGCATTCCACACACACAAAGCTGATGAGCAGGAAAGGGGGGTGCGTGTGTGTGCCCAGCCACTACCAGACTATCTGCAGGGCTTTGCACGCTCCTCTCCTGGAGGCTCCAACCCCCAAACCCAGGTTTCAGTTGGGTTTGGTCAAACTGGTTCTGGCTACACCAGCTGCGAGATATGACTCAAGTTCAAGTTTGCTGATATCCAAGATAAGGCAGCGGAGACTGGCAGGACACCAGGACACATCCTGCATCCACCCAGTGCCACAGCACATACAAACTGGTGAAGGGGCATCTTGACCAGCCAGTCCAGCCCACTCAGCCCCTTCTCCAAGAATGTCCTCATCCATGAGGAAGCAGCTCAGCAATTCCATTACTCTACTTAAAAAGCACACAACAAAACCCAAGCAGTTTCTAGGAACTCCCTTCCAGAGCACCAGAGAGGGACTGCCCTCTGTCATGGGTGGGTGGAATTTGCAGCATGCCTGGGACAAGGGCAGGGGACCAGCCCTTCCAGGAGGGAAACTGCTCTGTAACAGCACTACGCTTTCAGGCATCGTGAGAGGTTGGGAGCCTTACTGCTGCTACTCACAGTGACATTTTTCAGGCACTCTTCACAGCTCCTGTTCGTATACTGGCGACAATCTGCGGGAAGGAAAAAATGACATCTCATGACTTTGAAGAGCTTCAGTAGTTTAAAACTCTGGGCTCCTCCGAGCCTGCTCCTACCCACAGCCTCACCCACCACTGGACCAGCAGCAATGCATGCTGCTGGTGCAAGAGCTGCCAGCTTCAGCACGTGCTCTGTGTCACGGTGGAAGGCCCAAATGCAAAAGGAAGTTCATCTGCCTTGCYCTGCTGACCCAAAGCCCAGAGCTGTGAGTTCTTCACTTGAGTTTTACTTCCCTAAAAGACTGACCATCTGCTGTGGCAGCAGGGGGACACAGCTGGGGTCAGTCTGGAGGGCCCCTGTGAGGATCAGGGCAAGTACTGGGCAGATGGTACAGTCCTGCAGCACCAGGTGATGGAGCAGCTCAAGCAAACAAACCTCAGACACGGAAGTTATTTGCGGAAGAAGCAGAGGAGCACATGGGGACACACAGAGCTACAGTCCCTGCAGGAGCCCTCCTGCTGCACATGAAGGCCATACCCTACCCCATCCAAATCTTCCTTCAGCAGGACGCAGTCTGGGTGATGGGAGCAGCACCACAGCYAAAATCTGTGCCCGTGTTCAGAACCTGTTTCCACTCCCATCTGGCAGAGGAAGACCCCAGTTCCGTAGACACAAGCGGTTCTCAGGACCAGTGCCACCATGGATGACGGCATCCCCACAGGATGCATCCAGCCGGGCAGGGGAATGGATAAGGTCCGAACACAGGACAAGCTGGCCCACTCCAGCCCCCAGCAGTGCTCTTGGAGGAAGCCTTCTTACAGGATATTCACCTGCAATTCATTGGTGTACTTCCCCAGATCCTCAGGAAGGGCGGTTTGCCAAGCCCTTGAGAATTAGCCATTTAAAACTCACCCCTGCTCAAGAGTCTAAGCACCCACCTGTTCAACTGCTTTAAAAAACCAAGCAAAACTCAAACCAACTTGCCTGACCACTCACTGGTGGATGAAGGATTACTGCTTTGCAGTGTCGTCATCAGGAAAAAATCAGTCCCAGAGGTGCTTGTTTTCCACCCTCACAATCAGCAAAGCTGCATTTTCTCCCTCCAGCTGGCAGGAACCCTCAGCTGTGACCCACTATCAGCAGTCACATGCTCTGTGCAGCCCTCCAAACAACTGGGCAATTGATTAACATAGCTCAGACAAGGGTGTTTACACACTCGGAGAGGCTTGAGATTGCAGATTTTAAACACCCTGTGAAGCTGCATCTTCCCCATTTCTTCGACTGAGGCCGGAAAAGCATCACAGTGCTTGTGCTGCCCCAGGACTGTTTCCTTACGAGGAATCATAGAACACCCTTCCACACCACAGGAGTACAGCAGTGGGCAAAAGTAGAACCTGTGGTTTTAACTGGATTCTGCTTTCCCGCGGGTTGTCCCCTCTCCTGGCATCGCCAGCTGGGGATCATCCTCCAAGTCATTAAGTCAAAGCCATCCACTTACAGCTGTTTGGGAATGGGCTGCTTCCAGGACCCCGCAGCCCTTCAGGATTGGGTTTTTCCAAATGCCCCATCTCAGGGGACCAGACAGGTCACACAGGATGGCACAGGAAGCACTGCAATCCTCAGGGACAGAGATGGGACAGCAGCTCTTGCTGTGCTAGAAGCCTCCTGGATAATGCTTTTGACAGTTGGCTACAAGAGGAGTGATGTGAATGGCTTGGGGTGGAAGGAAGAGCAAAACATCCTGGTTCTCAATCTCCTCCCTGCTGGGGCCACCATGCAGGCATCATCACACGGAGAACAATTCCTTGCTTGGAAGAGTGGGCAGACYTCTCAGGACACTCTGAAGACAACCATCCCCACCCTTTGCTACAGCTTCTCTTCCACCTGGTGCAGCACCCACAGGAGCTATGCTCCATTCCCTACCCACCAAGGAGGAGCAGCTGGACACCCACTACTCCCCACCCGTATCTGACAATGCCCATCTTCCTCCTGGTCTGAGGCTGCCCCAGCCAGTCTCCCCTGTCCTGAAGGAGAATCTCCTCCAAAGGGCCATCAGCAGGGGCCTGGCTGCCCAGTGAGTGCCCCCTGGCCAGGGCAGGTACCCAGCTCTCACCTGAGCCATTATCATTACTAAATCATGGAATCATAAAATGGTTTGGGTAGGAAGGGCTTTAAGCCCATCTAGTTGAGCAGCTCTGCCATGGGCAGGGACTCCTTCCACTAGACCAGAGTGCTCCAAGCCTCATCCAGCCCAGCCTTGAGCACCTCCAGGAATGGGGCAGCCACAGCTCCTCTGGGCATACAGAGTTCCATTGCACTGGAAGCTGAAAAAGCGGTGAGCAAAGCTCCACTTCCAGCGCTCAACCTTCCAGAAAYTGAAGGGACACACCACGCTGCGCCGGATCCCACTCTGAGGAACTCCCTGCGAGGACAGGGCCTGCCCTCCCATCTCCCACTGCCCGGCCCCATTCTGAGGGGCCACAGCGCTTTGGCCAGTGGCCACCCGCACCCAGCCCATGGGGCGTCCGCCTTCTTCCCRCACCGGACATCCCACAAAAGCGGGACCCAAAGCAACTACCCGGCCGTGATTTCGGGGTGCTGTGCGAGGGCCCCACGGCGGGGCCGCGGTCACCGCTTACCTCCCGCCACGTCCTGCGCGGCGGCGGCGGGCAGCAGGGCCARGGCCAGGGCGCAGAGCCGGAGCGCCGGGACCATGGCGGAGCGGCGCCGGGCCGAGCGGGACGCGGCAGGGCGGGCACCGCCACTATGTAGGGCCGGGCGGGGGCGGGCCGGGGGCGGCCCTCGGAGCGGCCGCGGGGCAGCCGGGCTGCCGGTACCGACCCGCCGGCGGGGGGGCCGAGGGCTGGGGGCGGCGGGTGGAGGACGTGTCCCGGCGGAGACACCTCCGGGGCTGCCGGGGCCCAGCGGGCGGGGGGACCCCTCCGCCCCGCGCAGCGCCGCGCCCGCCCGCAGGAGGGGGCCAGACCCCCGCGGGAGGAGGAGGAGGAGGAGGAGGAGGAGGAGGAGGAGGAGGAGGAGGAGGCGGGGGAGAGAACCGACCTTTCCACAACCTCCCCCGGTTAACCGGAGCTCCGCCACCCGCCCCTGCGCAAACCGACCCCGACGGGTCCCACATCCCCTCCCGCGCCAGTTCGTCACTCTTTATAGCACGGAAGCACGTTAAAAAAATAAGTACTATAAATATTATAAAATACATATTCGTTCTCATGACACACCACGATGTGATGAGGTAGCGGAGTTTTACTGCAGACTTTGGTATTGTTCGTGATGAAGTAAAACAAACAAAAGGACAGCCCGGCCCTGGAGAGAAGGACTTTGCTTTTGGGAGGCTCAGAGCAGCCCGTGAGGGATAAGGAACAGCTTTATACCTGGGATCACTAGCGTACCGCAGCATCCCAGGCTCTGAGACCCTCCCAGCATCGTCTGGTGTCACAGGTCAGTCTCTGCAGCCGGAGGGACTCAGGGACACCTGGATCAATAGACAGAGGGGCTTTGCCAAGTTCTACTGTGACTGGAGATTTGGTAGTGTGGGTGTCAGTGCTCAATCAACTCAGTTGTACCTGAGTGCTTGATGGATGTAAGAACTTCATCTAAAACCACATCTGGGTGCCTTGATTTGGCTGGGACATCTCATACCTATGAATAAATATTTACGCTTGTAATTTCCTGCTTTGCATCCCAACCTTGTGCCTTGGTGGGCATGGGCCAGGCGTGAATTTTGTGACACAGTGTGCTAGGAGCTCCCTCCTGGGCAAAGACAGGCACCCCTGGCCTCATGCCCAGGTGTTTCAACATTCAAGACATGAGAAGCTGCATCAATATAAACAAGGATTTTCACATGCTATAGGTCAAGAGTGAACTGAGAGCTTCCCAGTGCTTCTCCRTACCTCTTGATCCCTGCCCAGCAAGGCAGACAGCCCAAAAGAAATGGGCTCCCATGGTCACTGCAAGGAGGGTTGTGATGCTCCCTGTTTAAGGCTGCTCTGGTTGGGCTGATCTGCTCTTAACCCTGATCCCTTGGGAACGGGATAAGAGTGTCACTACACGGGCTTCATGGCAGCAGCAGGGCAAAACCGCAGTTCTTACATGTGTACTCATCCCGGCTCCCAGTGCTGCACCTGTGGGTACCATCCGATGCTGTGTCCCCACCGGCTGCCGCTCCCCTGCTCTTCAGCGATGGCTGAAGCCACCRTCCCTTGAGGCTGGGTGGGCTTTGGGCTCCAGCAGAAAGGCAGGCCTCAGGCCAGGTTAGTTCAGAAAAAGGCCAAGCTTTTCCAGGCAAACCCATGGCTGCTGACGGMATCAGCACATATCTGTGGCACCCCCAAGCACGCGTTGCCCCTCTYGAGCTGCAGGCAGGAGCAGGCAGCCTGGCACACGCAGTGGGATGGAGAGACACGAGTTAGCCTGGTACTGGCACTGTGGCCAGACACACCCTTGGCATCCTGTGGAGGRTCTAAGCACTGCACGGCTGTTTCTCTGCGGGAAAGATGGCTGGGTTGTCTGTGGCCAGCTGGTTTCGGGGGGCAGGTGGGGGGTGGTGTGAAGGTACCCATAGGTGGGGGGTGGGAGGCAGCTCTGCGGACTGAAGTGTTGGTGCCAAGGAAAGAGCTCTGACTTGGAGAATCTCTGATTCCTCAGCATGGAGGGAGGTCAGGGAGAAAGAAGAAAATATTTCGGATTGCCCTAAACAAAATGAAGAAGATAATSAAGATTTTTCAGCAAAACCCCAAAGAAAGCGATTGCACAGCTTGAAGAAGCAGCAACAGTGGCCACCCCTGTCACCGCCAGCTGCATTGTGGAGCTCATCATCCATCTGCTCAGAAAGATTTGCGCTCCCTGCCGTGTCCTTGGTGTCCTTGAGAGCCAGATGGACAGGCTGCTGGTGACAGAGCTCCTGCAGGCTGGGAGAGTCCGTGGCCGAAGGTGCTCGGTCGGCTGAACCCCAGGATGTGGGGGCTGAGCCGTGGGAAGTGCAGGACATGGAGGTGCATTAGTTTCACCACCACAGGCGAGCGCTCTGGCGCCAGCAGCTGCCTCTTGCATGTGGTTCATGTTTTGGTGGCTCCTCAGGAGAAATGTGGGGCTCTTTGCRTGTACTGGGGACTTGGGCTGTGAAAGACATGGAACCTGTGCATTTGCTGCTCCGAAAGCAGCTGGTGCTTGACGTTGGGCGGGCACTGGTAATCACCCCAGCGTTTGCTGGCGCAAAGGAGCCTCCCTGAAGCACCCTCTGGGGCTGAGCAGTGCCCTGACACTGGAGTCACTGCTGGATGGTTTGGGAAGCAGGAAGMAGCATCAACCAAACCATTTCTGTTTGCAAAGGACTTCATTCCTTTGCGCTGAGTCTATCCATGAGAAAACACCTGGACTACAGAGCATTCCAGTGGTATGGGCAGGGACCCAGAGCAGTGGGAGCAGGCAAGGAGCTGACAGGCAAGCCAGGGAAGACCGAAACGCCACTCTAATCTCAGTGGCCTTTCCTCTCCCTCTCCTTATTTGTCTCTGAAGGGGATTTTCAAACCCTTCAAGATGGCCTCAAGTGGTTTCCAAGGCGACGGTGCTAAAGTCATCACTGCCATGGAAACCCTCTCTTTGGCATCATATAAATATTTCCCTTGAAGGAGGCTGGATGAGTGGGCGATGCACTATTTTCTAGCACTCCCTGGCTGCAACAGGACAATCTCCAGGAGATGGGAGGGAGCTGGGGAGGTTAAAATTAGCTTGCCATGCCGGCCAGAAATGGAAAGAGGTGATTGCTGATGTTTCAGCCCAAAACTTGGGGTTGTTTGTGTCAGCAGGATCCAAATGAAAAAGATTTACTCTGTAGGGAGACAAAAGGGGGGGGGAAAAGGGAGGGCGAGGGAAGTAAGGTTGCAAATTTTCTTTTTCTTGCCCTTCTTCAAAGTTTCCCCTTTAATCCCAAGCCCACATCCTCTTGGGTCAGTGCAAGCAGATGGGGGTCTTGGAGCACCTCAGCCTCTCCTGGGAGCATATGCAAAGCTGGGGTGTTTTGCTTTGCTTTTAATTGCCTCCTTTCTGTCTCATCAACTCACCAACACCTTCACATGAGCCCAGGGAGAGGGGTCTGCCTGCAGCCCTGAGCATAGACAGTGGAACAGGAAACCCCAAAACACCCTCTTGTGCTGTGGTGTTCCCACGCTGGGACTGCCTACGAGGCCAGTGGTTCTGCCATCGGCTCCAGCCCAGCAGCCCMTGCAGCCCCCTGCCCACCCAGGGTCCTCTGGTTGCACTGCATTCAGCACTAGGGCACGGCTCTGGAGAGGCTGCCAGCATTCCCAGTGCTCTGCACAGCAGGGACACCCCACCAGCCCCCTGTCCCCCGGCACCTGGCAGTCCCTGCTGTCACCCCACCACGCCAGGTCTCATCAGCCACCAGCCAGGATGGATTTCTGAGCTGCCGAGGGAGATCCCAGAGCGGCAGAGCCGGTGTTTTCGTAAACAGACGTCTGCGTTCGTCACTGAGGCCAAGCTCCGAGCAGGGCAGAGGTGCCGGCAGCACGATGGGAGCTGGGACAAGGCTCCGCAGAGGCCGTCTCTTCCCGGGCTGGTGTAAACACCTCCTGTCCCCGAGCAGATGGCTCCTCTCACATCCATGCTCCCTGCAGATACCAAAGGGCTTTCCTGACAAATAAAGCTCTGCCGCACGCAGGCCTGGAGCGCTGCTGGCTTTCCTGGAAGAAGGGGATGCTCTCTCCTGGCTGGACCGCCCAGGCTATTTTTAAACCTCMACAGCAAGTGGAGGATGGGGAGACACGCTGTCCCCCCGCCACCCTCTCTCCTGCTGGCTGCTGGCYTTTAGCAAGGGCTGGGCATGAATGTGGGGTCCCAGCTGGATTGGAGGACGGAGGTTCACCCTATGAGCCCCCAGCACCACCCCAAAAAGTCTCCAAGGAGGCAGAGAGCTGCTCTGAGACCCATTTGCTCTCCCCACTCTGGAACGTGCTGCCAAGGGTGTCGGGAGACCAGCAAGGTCAGACCCCAGCACCTGCTTTCCTCTTTTGCTCCTTGGAAAAAAACCCACCCCACATCCAGAGCAAACAATTAAAATGTTCCAGCTGCTGTCTCAGAGCAGCGATCCCAGATAAAACCCCAAGGATCTGATGGCTAAAAATAGCCTGAGCCCCATAAATTAGACAAAAGCTTTTTGATGGGCTCTCRGAAAGCCAGTTCCAGCACAGTTTTCTCTATGTAAGGTATAACTCCAACGGTATTTGTTATTATTAGCCCTACCTCCCCCGTGTCACCGACCTCCCCAACGCTGTTCTTTAGGAACAGGAATTTTACAGAGCCAGATTTCTTCCTCCTGGCAGCTCMTCTGCTGGAGTGGGATCACACCTCAGCCACTTTCCTGTGTTTTTACATTAGTTTAAACCTTTTTTTTTCCCTTTCAGACAACTGATTATTTGATACTCAGACATCCGCTGTTTTGTAGGGCCTCCCTCATTTACGGCCTGTCTCAGACATCTGCTTAATTTTTATCCCTATCAGCTGTCTTAGAAGCTGTGGACCCCTAAATAAATTCCTGCCTGGAACRCAAAGGTGTTGGAAAGCCCTTTGTGGATACTGTGCAAGCCAACATGCTTGTAGGGGGTTGTCTCACCTCCTTTCTCTCATCAAGCCTATAAAGAATATTTTCTCATATTATATTTTATATTTATATATATATGATGTTTGACAGCCAATGACTTAGAGCTTTCTGGGAGTTTTCTCCCCCAACACTTTAAAGAGCTTCCAGTATTCCGCTGCCTCAAGCACGTGGCCATGTTCTCCTCACTTCCCATCCAACACCTCTTCCCAACACTTCGTGCTGGGTGTGAGGAGCACATCCARTGCTTGCTTTCCCATCCCAGATATTTAGGCTTTGTTGCTTTTTCAATGTGCTTTGCAAAAGTATTTCACCTACTGCACCCAGAGCAGCTGCATCCCAAAGCCACTGAGATCCTGGCCCCTTGCTCCATCCTGGTGYTGGGCTTCAATTTTGTTGCTGCATTTGCCAGTAGTTCTATGGCTGAGTAATCCAGCCCACATCCCCAAAAGGTGTGAGCAGGGCTGGCAGCTCAGAAAATCCACACTGCCTTTTCTAAGTGAAAGCACCTTCTCCTTGCTGAGTTTTTCTCAGCTTCCCATCACTCCTGGCTCCCAGCAATGGGACTGGCTCTTCTGAAAGCACCCAGCAAAGCTTCTCCTCGCTGAGCTATGTGCAAGTGAGTTCCCACAGGTGCCACCCACTTGTCCCGTGTTATCATGGGCCCCAAATTTTTTTGCTCCCTGCAACGGTTTTTAGGCTGATAGACCTTTCAGGGCAGGACGTGTGGAAGAGGTCACCTTGCCTGGTTCCTCCCCAAGGGCTGGAGACAGCCYGCACCCACATCTGCTCCATCCCTCGGGACCATCCAAGGGTGGGCAGGAGGAAGGGTGAGATTCCCATGCCACCATGTCCTTGTGTTTGTAACTGTGTTTGTAAACACATTAGGGCCTCTACTTGCCCCCTCAGTGGGGCACAAAAAAACCCAACATGCTATTTTAAGTGAACTCAAACCAAAAAAAAAAAAAGTCAACTCTGAGGCTGTCATGTCTATATTTAGTTGGAACTTTTCTGTCCAGGATTCAGACTCTATTTGGAAACCCTGTGCCTTGGCATGCAGCCAAGCATCTCAGTTTTATACAGTAATCCCTCAGCATATGGCAAACATTTCTCTTCTCCCGGTGTCTGCGGCAGTGCAGCCTGGCATGGAGGGGTTTAAGCTGAACCCAAGACAAGCTGGCTGGCTGTGGTTGAGGATTCACATCCTAGGCTGAGAAAGTCTTTTAATAGCAACATCTTCTTGATGCAGCTCTGGAAAAAAATCACCCGGGCCCAAGGTCCAGGAGGGCATTTTTGGGGTGCAGACCTTGGGGAATCTCTACCGGCTGCTGGTCTGGGGTGATGGGGGGAAGATGTGGGGCACCCCAAGTCATGTCCCCAGGTCTCCCTGCCTGCTTCAGCTGTCAGGATGGGAAAGAGCTTCTGGCTTAGTTTGCGTCTCCCCTGAAAATGTAATGAAAATTCCCATCCATTATTCTAAGATTTTACATGCCARGAGTTCTGGGATTGACACAACCATTGCCCAGTGCATGGTGTAGTTCCCAGTATGCATTTTGTCCCAGATGGTGTTTCAGTGCCAACAATTTTGTCCTGACAGTTTGCAAGTGTCTGAAGTATGCCCAGGGAAGCAGCATCCTCGTGAATCCTGCTCCTTGCCTCTCCTCTCCTCTCCTCTCCTCTCCTCTCCTCTCCTCTCCTCTCCTCTCCTCTCCTCCCTTTCAGATGAAACAAGGCTTGTGACAGCATCTCTCATGAAAACCCGGAAAGTAACCAAGAGTAAACCTGCAGGTTCCTGAGTGCCACACGTTTGCCCACTCCGTGCAGCTGTGGGATAGAGAGAGGCAGGAGCCAGCTGAGAAAAGGTGWTCACACAGTTATTTATACAGCCTTTCCAAATATTTGAGGCTCGTGACATGCATGATGATGTATAGCAAAAATATCTCCTTCAAAAACCTTCCAAGTTAAATCCCACATCCGTATTTTAATTCAGGAGTTCAAGGGATTTGAGGAAGTAAATAATGAAAGTGATTCTTATCGCTCGCAGTGAGGAGCACTCCAGCCAGCCCTCACAGACAATGGGGCAGGGTTGGGGGCAGACCTGCAACCCAGCACCGTGACTCTGGGAAAGAGGAGACTCAGTGGGAACACAGGCTGGACCAGCTGTGGGAATAACACAAAGGGCAAAGGTCTGCGGAGATGCACAGAATCAGCAGTTTTTGTTTGGGGATCCCCTGTCCCCAGCAGAGGAGGGACTCGCTGTCTCCTGCAGCCTGGTGCTCCAGACTGCTAACCTAACAGGGTTTCTAAAGAAGTTAGTTTAATTTTGATCAATCAAGAGAGGCCAAATCATCTGAGGGAGCATTCGGGRCTYCTCTCATAGGAGCTGGGGGTGCCGAAGCCCCTGGCACCAGGCATTCCCCGGGCAGGGCTGTCCCAGCAGAGCTCGGCTCACACCAACATGTCATGCTGGGACCGCATGCTCCATCCCGAGGCACCCAACTGCAGGTCCCTTCCCCTGCTTTAGGGGTGGCAGCATGCAGGGGACCCCCATGGACACCGTGGTGTTTGGTTCCCCTCGACCCTGCAACATTTCCCCAGCTCTGGTGGGAAAATCCTCGGAAGAGACGGCAAAGCACATTCCTCCACGCCCAAATGTCTGCCGCAGCTGAGCCAAGCTTTACAGCGCGTTTTAAACACCCACCAGCGTGTTCCCTACAGCCCTGTGTTCCATTGATAGCCACTTGACTCAGCTCTACCCTTTCATCATCCCCAAATGTGGCATTTCCCAAATCACATGGGCTTTTTCTGCTTCCATTCCACACCTACGGGCCCAGCTGCTCCCTCCCAGACATGCTCCATGTGGTGCCGTCCTGCGCTGGGAGTGCCTGCTGCCCAATGCACGTGCTGCCCTGAGGTGACACATGGGTTTGTCACAGCAGGTTTTATCCCCAGTCTCCCTACAGTCCTTCTTCCCRTGAACAGAAGTTTCCTTGCCACAGTTATTGTCCCACACAGCTGCCCGTGTCCCTTGGGATGCAGCAATGCAGGACAAGAAGGACGGAGATTTGGATAAAGGTCCGGTGGCTCTTCATGGTTGAAAGGCTGGTGGAAAACCTGTTCAGTCTTTTGATTAAGGATGTAGGATCCATGTGCACATTCCAGGTAAGATGGGTGTCCATGGGAACCAGGTACACCACCAGAAGCGACCCACAGCTGGATCCACACATCCCAAAAGATGCAACAAGTTTCTCAGGGGCTCTGCACTGCAGTGAGGATTTTTGTTGCAATCCTGATTTTTCTCACTCTCATCCTGGGACGTTTGAGCTCGTGGTGCCAAATGCTGCCCCAGCGTGTTTATTAATGCTGATTGTAAAACCTTGGCAGAAGCATTTGCCATCAGGTCTGCAGAAATCCTGCCGGATCTGCTGCCTTCCAGACAGATGGGCCTTATTAAGAGGTGTCACACCGCTAACAACATCTGACAGCTCCTTTACTCTCTTCCCTGCTCTTCTCCGCACACTCTGTGAGCGAGGCAGCAGCCAGAGAGGGAGACAGAAGGCAGGATCCCTCTGTTCCCATGCCTGCCAGGAAGCAACCTGGTCTAGTGGAAGGTGTCTCCGCCTGTGGGGGCGAGATGTTGGAACAGGATGACTTTTAAGGTCTCCTCAAACCCAAACCGTTCAGCAATTCTATGATTCTATGATCACCTACCAGCTCAAGGTCACTCAAGGGGAAATAGGGCAGAGACATAACTTAAAGCGCCCATGGGTGCTCTGACTCACCCCATAACCGCTCTCAGTTTCCCAGCTCCCTTCCTCGTGGGTTTCCCCAGCCTGTACTGAGTTCCTGGGCTCAGACATAGCCAGTGGCTCGCAAGACTCCATGCCCTCAGCATGGAGACCTCCTCCAGCCTCAGGAAGACACCGCTTCGCCCAAATCCCTGACTTACACCATCTTTCCCTGGCAGCCCGCTGGCTTTGTACTGGAGCTGGGCTGGGGCAAGAGCTGCACAGCCCTGGGGAGCTGCTGCTGGCACTGCTACGTGTGTTCCCTCCAACTGTGTTGCTGCAGCTCCCACTGTCTGTCAACCCCATGGTTTCCCAGATCAGAAACATTTCACCCTCCAGAAAGTCATCCTGCCTAGAAGCCATGCTCCAGGGGAGAGCCATACAGGCTGTTCTCCAGGTTCAGAGGCAGGGATGGGGTCACCTGGCAGCCAGCAGCCACGTTGTTTCCTCTGATGCTCAGCAACCCAAGGCTTGGGAAAAGCCTGCTGGGGTGACACCAAGTCCTTTGGGAAAATGCACAGTAGTGAAAGAGCAGGTGACTGTCCTGCCCTGCCCTGCCACCAGCTCATCTCACTGGGTGCAGGAGCCCCAGCACAATGCCCAGGGACACCCATATCACCATGACCAGCGGCTGGGAAGAGGCCAGTTTGACCACATTGGCGTCTCCTGGCTCTGCAGTCGAGTCACTCTCAGGGGACATCCCATCCCTGCAGTGTTTTCTAATTTCCAACCTAAYCTACCTCTCTCCAGGCTCACTGAGACTTAATATAATGCTGGCAACCACCCATGAGCTCATCCTTCTCCCAGGGAGCAGAACTGTACCAAGCAGAACTGTACAAAAAATCATCGTGGAAATTTCTTGTGTTTTTATGGGGTTTTTGTCACCTTTCCTGTGGTCACTGAGAAATAGCTGGGGTGTGAAGRGCTTCCAAAGCAGTTGTTTGTCTTTGGAGCAAGAGCTGGGACCAGGRGAGCCCAGGCTTTTATCTATTTTATCTTGGCTGCAGTGCTCATTGCTCTGCTGTTCCCATTTGTAATCACACATTCAGTAAAATAATCAAGTTATAATTGCTTGGGATTCCTTCTCTCATACGTCACWGAGCCCAGGAGGGGAAGCAGTGCTACAACTGAGTCAGCAGCCAGCCTCGGCGTTGCCTTGGGCCAACATTTCAAGAGAAAATTAACCAGAGTTAAAGCAAGAAGAGAGCTGACAAAAATCTCCCAGATCTGCCCAGGTGATGAAAAGACATTTTTAACCTCTCCTTTTCTTGTTGCGCTAGGAACAGCATCTTCTTCCCTTGGAGTGCCCSCCAAATAAAGCTGGATCAGTGCCCATCCTTTGCAGAGCAACCAYCTCTGTGGGAACCTGTGTGCCCAGRGTGGGCAGGGAAGGGGTYTCAGCCCCTTCTTTGCTGACCCCTGCTGGGTTTGGGCTCTGCCAGGGGGAGCCAGTGAAAAAGAAGAAATCACTGAGCATCAGAACAAGGAATCGTAAGTGACTCAGGCTTAAGAAGAACAATTTTTGCCAGGCAAAATGTGATGGCTTTTTTGGACAGGGATAGAACATGGGGCTGAAGCTCTAATGAACCCATCGCTCGCATTAATCTGGACAGCGAGGCTTGGACAGACCCGGCCTTGAGGCGCAGGGCTTGGTAGGGATGCTGTGCCAAGGGGCATCTGCAGCCACAGCTGTGGGGTGTTTGGTGGGTGGTGGGTCGTCCCAGGGAGCCAGCGGCACGGCGGGGAGAGTGTTGGGAAACTGGCAGGGACCAGGAAGGCATTACAAATCCCCATGATAGCATCTCCATGCGGCCGCCTTGTCCTTCCCACTTCTCCAAACTGGGCTTTTCCTTCTGTGTGTGCASAGGCAGCACTCAGAGGCTTTACAGGTCCTGCCAGCACCCCTGGCCCATGGTCACTGCCACCTCAGCAAAGGGATCCTAGTCCTCCCTCAGGCACAGAGCACCATGGGTTGCATGGTCGGGGCTTCCAGACTCAGTGTTAAGTAACTTTCATCCTCCCGAAGCTGACCCCAGTGCCCCATCAAGGGAATCAATCTGGGGGGTGAATCTGCTGCTTCAGCCCCTCGAGGGAGTGGGAGTGTGTCAGGACACAGCATCCAGATCTGCAAGAGAGAGACATCATCACCAGAGCTTGTGCCTAATCATAATAATTTGGTCTTTCTACCATTTTAATTTACTAATTAATCCCTGGAAGGGATACTTACTTGGATGAGGGGAAAGAATGAAACTCTCTCATCTGGGAGTGCTGAGAATTTCACCAATAGCCCTGGCAGAGCATTAGCAAAGTCAAGGCAGAGCAGAGGAGTCCAGCATCTCACTGGGCCAGCAGCTTCTCATGATCGAGCTGGCCACTCTGCCTGGAAAAAGTATTCATGCCCCATTCCTGCAGGGCCATTCCAATGGCTGGAAAACCTGTGGGAGCACCTGGCCATCTGGAAAGCCCTGGGGGACTGCAGCTGGCTGGAAATCATTGCTGGAGGTAATAGTGCATCCTGAGTGTGTTGCTCCCACACAGGCTGGGATCAGCCCTGAGCTGGGCAAGGGTGAGAGTTTTCTTTTGGGAAAAGGGCTCTGTGTTTGCCAGCCGAGCCCTTGCAGGAGGAATTTCACCAGCTCTGGCCAGGTCTCTTCCTGCCCAGCCCAGAGACCCTGTGCCCTGGCACCCTGGATGCAGGCAGTAGCAGGTGTCCAGCCAGGAGACTTCTTCATCCTCCTTCTCCTCCTCCTCCTTCTCCTCCTCCTCTCACGCATGTGTTTGGTAAACTGTTGCCTCCCTGCAATAGTTGATAATAAATGCTAAAACTTATTTATTATGAATTTCCCACTCTGCCTCCCCCATAGTGGCAGGGCTTTCTGCACATCCCGCCAGCCCTGCACGGTGCTCTGAAGCCTGGCTGCTCCATCCCCATCCTGGTCTCCGACCCAATCCCTATCCCCAGAATGGAGAAGTGACCCAGAGCCATTGGACAGGATGAGGACAGGGCTGGGACACTCTTCTCGGGGGAGAGATGTCACCCACTTTGGCCCAGTGGTGACACAGGTTGCAGCTTCTCAGGGAGATGGGAGGGGGAAGCTCAGGGTCCTCTTCCCACTGCTCTGGAATGTGACACTCCTCTGTGCCTCGGCACAGCTCATCATCAGAGACGGGTTAGTTCTTTGAAGGGATGCTCCTCTTTCCAGGCACAGATGACAAATGCCACCATCAAAAGTTAATGGTTGGACTCAGTCTTAGAGGTCTTTTCCCACCTAAATGATTCCATGATTCTATCACCTCTAAAACCGGCGTGGCTCTGGGGATTCCGTCATTCTCAGCATTCTAGCCAGGAGCCCCAGCCCATCTCTCTGGGGTCTCAGCTAGGAGGGAGGGAGGGGAAGTGGGGCTGGGACTGGAGAGATTCCCCGTGTACAGCAGGAACGTCATCTGGGACCAGAACGCAATGTACAGCTATGGCTGTGGATCCTGCTCTTGTTTCTCTCGAGAAAGTTCAGTCCCAACTGTCAGTCCCCTTCTCCTGCTTTTTTTGAAGCTGGAGAACTACGTACATGGATGGCAGCTCTAATTAATATAAATATAGCGAAACATAAATAATAGACATGCCTGAAATAGTGTCACTCCCAAGCAGGCAGGCAGACGCGTCATGGAAAGAAAATAAAAATGCTTTTTATCTGTTTTGGCATTTTTTGTTTGTTTGTTTTCAGTGGTTTGTTCCATTCCTCAGGAAAGAGCAACCTTTGCCATGGGTTAAACTGTTCGAAAGTGAGAGACCGAGATGCAGGCAGAAGGAAGGCCCAGGGAAGAGAGTGGAATGGAGACTGGGATGAGGACAGGGACGGGGACAAGGACGGGCTGAAGCTATAGACGGATACACGGCGGGGATGGGGATGGGGACATGAAAGGGGATTGGGACATGAATGAGAATGAAGATGGGGATGTGGACGGGGATGGGGACAAGGATGGGGTTGGGGATGGGCATGGAGATAGGCACAGGGACAGGGGCGGGGATGGGGACGGGGAGCGTCAGGGCTGCGGGGCAGTATGCGAGGTCAGCGGGAAGTGAGGAAAACCCTGCCACTGTGGGGAGGTGGGGATTCGTCATAAAGGAGTTTTATCGTGGAAACACGGCTCCCGCCGCCCCCGCAGCCGGCTGCTCCCGCCRCGATGCTCCCGGCGCTGCCCCGGGCCCGGGGAGGGGCGGGGGCACGGTCGGGACCGCCGGGCTCTTCCCTCCAACTCCTCCTCCTCCTCCTCGCCCTCCTCCCCCTCCCGCCCCGGCCGCCCGCCGGTGCCGGCGGAGGCGGGCGGAGCGGAGCGGCGGGGCGGGCCGGGCCCGTTCGCATCCCCCCATCCCCGCCCCGCCGCGGGAGCGCGGAGCCGCCGGACTGCCCAGCGCTCCCGGGCGCCGCCAGCCGCGGAGCCGCCGCCGCCGGAGCGCCCCGGCCGGTCCCGCCGATGGCACCGCGCTGCCGCCGCCAAGTAAGGGGACAGCGGCGGGGGGACGCGGGGCTGGGGCGGGGGGGCCGGGGAACCCATRTGGGCTCGCCCCTTTCAGTCGTGGGCAAAGCCCCCGATCCGCGCGGGACYCCCCGCTCCACGCGGGACCGGCTCGGCGGCGCACGTCGATCCCCGTTCGCTGCCCTCGGAGTCCGAGACCCTCCCCCTGGGCCGGTCTTGACCCCGTTCCCGAGCGGTTTGGGGAGCGGTACAGACGCTGAAGGAGTGGGGCAGCGCTGGGGTTGGGGAATCGGGGTTTCCAGTGCCCGGGCGTGTCGGTCTGCTCCTTCACTTCCCGGAGGGTGGAGGAGGAGAGGGCAGTATACCCTTGTGCCCAGGGTGGGGAGGATGGCAACCAGCGAGCCCCTAAAGCAGCCCAGGGGGCTGCACCACCTTCAGCAGTGTCTCAGCATATGTTGGTTCTCAGCCTGGCTATACAACCACCCGTCCTTTGGCTGGGCAGAACAGCCCAATCCAGCTGTTCCAGTGTGTTGCCAGGCCGGAAAAGCTCGTTAGTGTCTTTCTTGTTAAGTAAAAATTGCCGGGGCCGTTGGCTTTGGAAGGCAGGAGGACTGAGGAGGTGCTCGGTGTGGCTGGCCTGTGGAAGGAGGCTGGATGCGACTTCTTCTGCAGGTTGTGTTGGAGGATGAAAGGGAAGAAGAACATATTTCAAAGCTATCGGGAAGCAAGGTGTGGTTAACCCATAGGACTCATGGCCGCAGGATTCCCGCAGGGAGAGAGAGCCAGGGCTTCCGTCTGCCGGGTTTGTAGGTGTCCTGAAGTCCTGAGCTTACAGGTGCAAGGTGATAGAGGTGGRATCCTGGGGAGGATCCCAGTCCTTAGGCTGCAAAGCCAGCATTTGTTTCCCTGTCTGGTGTGGGAAAGGGCTTTTCCATGAAACAAAGTCTGGTTTGGGACCTGCAGGGGTGATGGCAAGGGSAAGGGTCTTGCTCCGAAGGCATCCTAGCTTAGATCCAGTCTGCTCTGAACTCAGCCAGCAAAATTATTCTCTAAAAATGCAACAGTAGTAAGTCAGGAAGTTGTTGGTGTCCCTGGGGTATGAGGCGAGCTGTCCTGGCCCTGSCGGGTGGGCGCGTTCCAGGGGAGGCTGTGCTGGGTCCCTGCTGTCACAAAGTTGAGCCGAACTCTCCCAGTACCCAGCTGGGACTTGGTACAACCACAGCCCAACCCTGGGGCCAGAGGGCTGGCCACGGCCACCCACCTCTCCCTGTGTCACTGTGGGGGAGAACATGAATTCTCCAGGCACCCCYGCCAGCACCTTTTATCGCCCTGGTGCCCCAAGGGTGCTCAGTACCCAAAGCAAAGTTGATGTGGGGTACCTGAACAGTGTGCCTGGCTCTGTGTGGGTGAGTGGTCAAAGGGTCAGAGGAATGTGTAGACAGCAACAGGTTTGGAGAATGGAGAAAGCCGATCCTGAGTGTCCTCTTGGGCTGGCAAAATGCAGAAAAGTGCCTTCTCCTGTCACTGCAGAARATAGTTTGAGCGTGACTTGGTTGGGGTTTGTTTGCTGCAGTGGGACAGGAGGGATTTATACTCCACCCACCGCCTCAGGGGCCTCTCCCCATCCAACACAAAAATAGGCTGATCTTTCCAAAAGATGGGAGGAGGAGGCCTGGAAAATGCCATTCCTGCAGGGACCTGCCATGCTTCTGCCCCAGGAGATGTGGCGCGTGACTGTGGCTTTCTGCGGGCCCGGGCAGGGAAGCAGGGGAGAGCCCAGCACCGTGCAGTGCTGTATCCCTCTGCTGCCAGTGAGCCACAGCCTCTGCACGTGTGCGTGTGCTCAGCAGGAGCGTTGCCTCCTCGTGCCGCCTCCTGCAGCTCAAGGAGCCAATGTTTTTCCTTCCCAAAGGGCATCTGAAGCAGAAATCTCCTGTGGGGCATGTGCTGTAGCCCCATCTGCACGCTCCCGTGAAGCCCGTTGGAGGCTGGAAGCTCGTCCAGCACCTGGAAGCTGCCAACCCATTGCCCCTGGTTCTCTGCCCCAGCGTGGGCGGAATTAGGTCCCCATCAGTAGCTGTGGTCCCAGGGGGGCCAGGCAGATGCCAGTGGAACAAGCTCTCCCAAACCCATGGTGAGTCCCCCAGCACTGTGCTGTGGGACAGAAGAGCTGGGTCCTCCATCCATGTCAGCACTGAGCAGCCAGCGGCCAGGGGCCAGTGGAGAGGCTTCTGACAAGGATGTCTGGCTGGAAAAACAGCTCCTCTGCCATCCCATCGCTGCTTCTGGGAGCCCCCCATCCCTGAATACTGAAGGTGCCCATGGACAGCTCTTTCTTAGGGATATTGACATGTTCCCACTGCCTGTGGCTTGGTCCTGCCACTTGTCTGAGCTCTGCTCGCTGTCAGAAACTGGCCCGTGGCTAACTCCCGCCTCACATTTCCCTTGTTGATGTGTTTCAGGCCCTACATGGCTGGGCCCTGGCTCCCACGGAGCTGCATCTCTGCTTGCACCCATCGATGCTCCCAACAGCACCTCCTTCATCGCCGGAGCTGGCAGGATGTTCCRTGCAGCTTTCCAAGGGCTCCAGCACTACTTATTCCTCCAGGAGGGTTTGGGAAGCTCCAAACTCCCCCCTCTCCATCCTCCCGCAGCCACTTCAGCCTCCCTGAGTCAAGCCATGCCAGTGCCCACGCCAATACCGGTGGAGCGGCCGAGCCCACGCGCGGGGCTGGCGGGCACGGAGCGAGGAGGGGGAGAGGGGCCGTGTCCCGGTGAGCGCCTTCAGGCGGGGTAATCCGCTGTTATTTGTAACACTAGTAGGGAGCTATTTTTAGCGATAGGCAAATTYGATTTAATAGAACATAATTTGCTGCTGACAATTCAGAGGGCGGCCAAACGAGGAGCAGCTGGATTCCTAAGGAGGCTTTTTCCTGCCCTTCCTGAAATCCAAGGCTAACGTGCCAGAAGTGGCATTTGTTATTCCAGCAATTGCTGGGGGAAAACCCCTTGGGATGGCCCAATTAGTTCTGCTTTGCTTTCCTTCTGGTGCTTTGTACCGCCCCAACGCCCGACCCCATCACCCACCGTTAAAAGAAGCAAGGGATATTTTTGCTGCCTTTTGTTGTGGGAGGGCTCAGTGCTCCCGAACACCTCCAGGGAGCTGGAGCCAGCCAGGTCCCCCCCTTTGCCTTTTATTCTAGCTAGTTCTAAGCTCTCAGCCTCTCCTTGGGTAAGTTTAGGATAAAAAATAGGTTCTGATCAAATCAAACAGCTCATTTGCCGGGAAACATGAAGTCTGTGTGCCCTCCTGGGCATTTCTTATGGATTGAGTTCTTCTGGACCAGCCCCAGAGATACTTTGGGACAAACCCATCATCCAGGATAGGAGCAAACACCATGTTCTTGCTTGTGCTTTCCCCAAGATGAAGATCCCCACAAAACCAATGCCAGTTTGGGAAGATGTTGGGTAGTTCTTTCCTAGCCCTGCCACTGTTGCATTCAGCCTGTCCCCGTCTGGTGGCATGGGGACAGCTGCCAGGATGAGCTAGGAGAGCCACGGGCTGGAGGCAAGTTGCCATGGGGCTGCAGGGCCCCAGGCGGGGTGGAAAGGTGAGATTTTCCCCAGGATTGTATGTTATTTCCCCATGAGTGCCCCAGGGCAGAGCAGTGAAGGCACTGCTCCCTGTCCTGGGATAGCCATTGCTCTACCACGCTGGGCAGGAACAGTGTCTTATGGGGTCCCCAAGCCCCACAGCCCTCTGGGCAGCCTCAGAAGCAGCCAAGAAGCCCCAGGCCATGGAGGGGTGGAACAAGACCCCGGTGACTGTGTCCTCCTGGGAGGAAAGAACTGAGCAGGACTAAGGACAGTTGTGACATTTAACTCCAGCAAATGTGTACCCAGTGTTTGGTGGGCTCCTCTCCAAGTGTGCAGTCACTCCTTCTAGCTGGAAAACCCCTCAGCAGCCATCTGGGTGAGTGCTCAGCCCTGTGCTGTTTGCTCAGGTGTCACTGTCCTCCGCATAGCCCTGAGGAGGGTTTGCTCCCTCCTCTGCCTACACCAGGCCTTGCCCTTGGGACCACATCTTGTCCCAGAGCACTTGCAGCAGCTGAATATAAAGCCAAAATAGCATTAGTAAAGAAATGGGGAAAGTCCTGAGGATGAGGTGTTAAGTGACTGCTCCTGGTAAGCCCCACGTGTGAATGTCCCTAGGGACGCTGTCTGGGGTTGGTGTGGCATGTGGGACCCGACAGCTCCCCAAAATGACTTGCTCACCTTAATCAAAGACCTTTTTCTGAGAATGAAAAGGTGCAGCCAGCTGGGGGATGTGGGTGCACCCCAAGCATCATCCCAGGTCGTGTGACCTTTCCCAGCTCATCTTTGCTCTGTTTTCTCCAGTCTGTCAGCTCAGGCTGGTGGAAACTGGGAGCCAACATTTAGCAGGGAAGCAGCCCTAAAACGGAGATCAAACGCCTTGGAGAACAACCACCTCCTCCAAATGCTGCCCTTTGCCTCGTGACCAATTTGGTTAAATGGAAAAACTAATAAGTTTTGAAGCCTGTAAATGTGTGAGCTGGAGAGCGCCCTTTGGTCGGGGTTTCTCTGTGGCACAGGTTTTTGCCTTGCACTCCATTTTGACTGTAGATTTTCATTTACAATGATTCTCTGGAGGTAAACACTGACTTCAAAGGTGGAGGAGTAAGCTGGAAGTTTCTACTCTTTCGTATTCCCTGCCTCCGGTTGTTGCGTCTTCTTTAAATAATCGTGCCCTTCCTTCTGCTCCCCATTCTGGGTTCCCCTGGAAAACGCTGGTGCTGACAAGTTCCTTCCCCTGCCCACGGTATTCGCTTGACCTCTGTCAGCCACATCCTCTGGCCACTGAGAGTTGTGGCTGTTGTGGGTGGCACCAGGCTGGCTCCATGGCAGAGGGGCTCCYCCAGGGACACCAAGCCCTGGGAATGCTCACAAAGCGAGGTGCCCTGTGCTCCTGCTKGTGCTCACCCTCCTTTCACTGCAGCCCACACACTCCCCTCCCTGTTTCCTGGAGTATGGATCCCCCACATCTGCAGTGGGGGGCCCTTCCCAGCTGGGAAAGCAACCTGGCACCCCATTTCCAAGCTCGCGCGTCAGCTGCCCCATAGATGCCCACTACTGAAAGTGACTGTCCCCAGGGAGCCATGGCAGCAGGACCCAGCCCCTGCCTACTGCTGACCCCCTCCTCTCTTTCTGTCCCCTCCAGGGAGGAAGG
The DNA here is from genome assembly GCA_018881555.1 of Amblyornis subalaris. Taxonomy (NCBI): domain Eukaryota; kingdom Metazoa; phylum Chordata; class Aves; order Passeriformes; family Ptilonorhynchidae; genus Amblyornis; species Amblyornis subalaris. The sequence goes on from JACAXG010000232.1 coordinate 352,297, forward strand.
TGCTGACCAGGCGCCCTGAAGCTCTGGAGTTCGCTTCTCACGGGCTCAGTGAGATGATGCCAGCTGTCCGAGAGCCCCCCGTGCCCCTCGCCATGCCAATGTGACCGAGTGGCCAGCTGGGACCTGCGGCTCTGAGCCTGGCTCGGCAGCGCAGTGGCTGGTGGCCCCCGCCGTGGGCCCTGCCGCCTCAAGATGAGCGATGGCATGTGGATCTCACTCAGCCCCACCGAGTTCGCCCAGCTCCAGCAGTACACAGACTGTGAGTACCTTGTGCACCCTCCTGGGACAGGGAGAGGGGGTTGAAAAGTCYTGTTGATCCGTGCTGGACTGGTGTCCTACCTTTCCTCAGTGTCCTCCTGGAAAACTAGGTGATTCCTTAGATTTTGGATGGGGAGGCTGGAAAAGTYCCTGACCCCCAACACTGGCTGCTGGGGGTCGCCGTGCCTGCACGCCCGGGAGGATTTAGCTGAGCTTTCGGGGCCAGACACGTGAGCACGGCTCAGTCCTTCCGAAGGCGGCCGGCTCCCACGTTCGTTAGCAAAGTGAAATGCCAACCAGGAAACCAGACTGGCTTTTCCCAAACACACGGAGCTGCTCCACAGCTCGCTTTGGGCTGCCAACCCTCTGCGGTAATTTTCCTTGGTGTTTTTGTAGAGCAGCCCTCTGCTGCAGCTCCTGTCGAGGGAAGGAGATTTGCAGCAGCACCAAAGGGGTCCTGGGGCTGGGAGAAGCTGGAGAGGGTACCTGGGCAAAGCCCAGGGATCTGAAACCAGGTCCTTAAGGTCCTGCCTGCCAGAGAGCCAGAGTTTGGGCATGCTCTTCACAGCTGTTGATGGAGAAGTGGTGCAGCCCGGGGAGGTGCTGAGAGCAGGGCAGGGTGGGCAGGAAAGCCCAGCCAGGACCACTGGATGAAGGGARAAGCGGTGTAAAATCACAGGGGTGTTCGTTTGAAGAATCAGCAGGACCCTGGGCTGAGCAGGCTGAATGGGAGAGGACTGAGCTCTCTGAGGCTGTCCTTGGGCACACTGTACATCAAGTGCTGTACAGGGATGAGGCTGGGGGCAAGTTCCTCCCAGCCTCCTGCCCACCAGCCAGAGACCCCAGGCAGGGGCCGGCAAGGCTGCAGGCAGAGGTGTGTGTGCAGTATCCCTCTCTGCATCTCATCCTGCTTCTCTGGAGGATGATGGGCTCTGCTTTCCTGAATCCCAGACCATAAAACACCGTCTGTAATGCTGGGCTCAGAACACTGACAAAGTCTTTGTTTCGTTAATCAAAGTGTGGCCAGCAAGGCTGCAGCACAGGCAGCTGCCTCCTCCCCAGGAGGGTGGCTTGGCATCGGGCTGGGGAATGGGATTCGGGGTCCTCTGAGGAGGGCCAGGATCCACCTCCTTGAGTGCCTCAGACATCCCAGACAGTTGTGGTCCAGTGCCAAGTTCCATGCTCAGCGGAGAGCTKAGGGGATCAGAGCCAGCACAGCACCCACTTGGAGAGAGGATTTCGCAGTAATTAACAAGGCTGGTGTGTCTGAGAACCTTTTAAATGCACATGCCCAGAGGTGTGTGTGAGGGTGAGGGCTGAATATTCCCTCACCTTGATCTTTTTTTTTCTGCTTTTCCCTTTTTTCTTTATTTTGGAAGGATGAATGTCCCTCCAGACACTCCAGCCCTAAGAACACTCAGCCAGGGAAAGTCTTTGCTGCTTGTGTGGAAGTTTGCACAGACCAATCCTATGATAGGACAAGAAGGAATGGCCACAAGCTACACCACGGGAGGTTTAGATTGGATATTCAGGAAAATTTCTCTCCCAAAAGGGTAGTCAAGCACTGAAATAGGCAGTCCAGGGCAGTGGTGAAGTCACCATCCCTGCAGGTATTTAAAAGCTTCTATAGAGAGGAGATGTGGGACATCTTAGTGGTGAACACAATGGTGTTGGATTAATGGTTGGACTTGATGATCTTAGGGGGCTTTTCCAACCTAAATTATTCCATGATCCTATGAATACTGTTCTATTTCTCCCTCCTGGCACCTCCTGGATATAGCACTGGGCAGCCCAAGGCAGCCTCTGGGATGGCTGGGCCTGCCAAGGGGTGCCAGCAGCCACCTAAAGCCCTGCACTGGAGCAGGGACATCCAGGGGTGTGCTCAGCACACCAGAGCAGCTGGGACTGGGGTGTGGTCCAGGTTTTCCTTCCTTTGCTCTGGGTCTGTGTTTATTTTCATACTGGTGGGAGGAAGCTCTCTATATATGTAAAGCTCCCAGGCCAGCTTTCCATATCTGCCCTGTCCTCTGAAGGTAGAAGGGGAAGCAGGGCATGGGTGGTCTCTTCCAGGCATGGAAGGATCCAGAAATTGTATATCCAGCAGATAAACCCCTCTGCACCATCCTGCTGGTGGATGATGARGGGAGCCCAGTGGGGCTGTGCTCAGCACAGTGCCTTTGTCTCCCCAGACTCCACCAAGAAGCTCAAGGATGTTCTGGAGGAGTTCAATGGGGACGGCGTCCTCTCGAGGTACCACCCCGAACAGGTATGGCCCTGTGCCCGCCAGCATCCCCCCGTGCTGCTGGCAGCTCCTGGCCCCCCTCCAGCTCCCCCAGCCCAGCTCCCCCAGCTGGAAGCAGCCGAGAGAATGCAGGGCTAGCTGGCTGTCCCCCCATCTCTCTCCATGGTTGCGCTCCCAGGATGTGACTCCCTGACCATCCCGGGGACCRTGCACACCCCATGGCCATCCCACCCCATCCCACTGACATTGTCATGGGTGCTGGCAGCTGGCTGCCTTGCTGGGAGCTTTTTGGGGCATTGCCTACCCAGGCAGAATCTGGGAGGGATTTACTCTCCCCTTAAAAGCAAATGGCTTTGCCGGCGTGGGGATGGGATGGCTCTGTGCCCTCTCRCTCTGCTCCAAAGAAGGCTGGAATTATTTTTTCCAAGTCGTGCTTTCAGAGAGACCTATTAGTGTGCCAGCAGGACGGAGCCTTCCTTGGGGGCTGTAATCACTAGAATCAAGGGAAAATGAGAAAAATCTGTGGGCTCAACATGGCTGGGAGGGGCACAAAGTTATCCTGCTATTCCAGGGCACCACAGGACTCTCACTCCAGCTGGGGCCGCAAAAGCCATTGGGAAGACATCGTCCTCGTGTGATAGCAATGCCCAGCAGGGAAGGAGGAGGCGAGGAGTCCTCAGGAGGAGGATAGTCCCCATGGGGCTGGGGCCGGGCTGGGTCCTGCTGCTCTGCCCTTCCCTGCCACTCCCCCAGCTCCTGCCCTGGCTGTTGTCCGTGCTCCCAGCACCACTGGCCAGCCACATGGCTCAGCCACACGGCTCAGCCACACTGGCACTTAGCATTTCTGGCCCTGCTGCCTCTGAGTCCCTTTAGGTTATATCCCACCACTGGGATTTGGGAAGCCAGCGGGCTTTGGGGCGGGCTCTGTAGCTGATGTGCCCAGTGAGGGGGGCCCAGGGCATGCAGCCCCACCCCCACTGGCAGCTCTGCACCTCATGGTGGCCTGGGGCACCTCTATCCTCCTCCTCTGTCCCTTCTCCAGCCCATCGACTATGAGGGCTTCTGCCTCTTCATGAAGACCTACCTGGAGGCGGATGTGCCTGAGGAGCTTTGCCAGCACCTCTTCACCTCCTTCAAGCGTAAGATATGCCAAGCCTCTCCCGAGACCCAGCACCAGAGCCCCGGTGTCTCACAGCACAGCACCCTCGGTGAGCCAGCCCTGCCACCCAGCTGGGCATGCCAGGGCAGCATGGCACGGTGGGATTGCTCCCACACTGCTCACAGGAATGAAGGTTGGGGGGTGGCACCTGATGTGGGTGGCATTGCGGCCGGCTCACAACCCAGCTCTGCCGCATCCCATGCTCCTGGGGCCCTGTGCTGCTCCAGGGAGGGATTTCCCCAGGGTGGGAAATCCCACGGGGTGCCGTGGCACATGCCCTTTCCTCTGCACATTCAGAGCCCAAGTCACTCTGTGTCAACGTCAGCATCCAGACCGAGGTGGCCTGTGCCCCTGCCACAGGTACTGGTGCCGGCAGCCACCCTGCACTCAGCTGCACCCAGAGCAGGACGTGTGCCAGGCACCCAGCTCTGCCTCCCCTAGCCCTTCCCGGGTGGATTCATGGCTCATGGAGACATCTGCTGAAAGGACTATAAATTGCAAAAGGAATGGGAGAACCTCCCCCAGCACTCGGCTCTGGCTGGTGATGGAGGACCACATCCTCCCTGTCTGGTCCTGAGCACTGTGGTGTCCATCACCCAGGGACAGGAGCACTGCTGGGAGCTACGGGGCCAGGCAGGAGGGTGAGGGGCGACCTGTGGTGCCCCTCAGAGAGCCCTGGGGCTGGGATGCCGGGGCAGAGAGGCATGGGGCTAGCAGAGAGGACCCAAAGTGAGCACCCAGCACCAGTTCCTGGAGGAAGGGACACAGACCCTGGTGTCACACTGCCCTTGGGCAAATGTCTGCTTTGCAGGGATCAACGGGAAAACACTTCGAAGTGCCCTGGGACGACACACTCCCGAGCCCAAGAGCTGCCACAGCAACACAGCTGAGCCTCAGCCAGCATCCCTGACCCTGGCATCGATCGCCAATGCCTCCCCCAGCTGGTCCAGATCGTCCTCCCAGAAATCCACCACTGGCACTGCTTCTGCTCACAACTCCTCGGGCTCTTCCAAGATCTCCTCCGTGTCTCTGCTCAGCCCTCAGTCACCAGGTGAGCTTGGYTGGGGCTCCACAGGGAGACACGGGCAGTGACAAGCCCTCCCCAGTTTCTGGTCAAGTCCCCAGCGTGGTGGTGGTGACCTTCCAGACTCACTGGGTTCCTGGCATCTTGACACCTTTCTTTGGCAGACTTAAGCCACTGATCTCATTCCACAGAGCCCCCGCCAGTCAATGTCTTAATTACCTGGCAGCAGCTCACAGGGAGAGGAGAATGGGGTGGTGATTCATGGCTGCCCCTTGCCCTAACCCCTGCCAGCCCCGAGGAGAGGAGCGCTGGGAAAGGCCCCTTTGCCAGGAGCATCCCTCTGCCGAGGGCTGCTATTGGCATGGGCATCAGTGAGCGTAGGCTGTCCTGGCACCCCAGCAAGCTGTCTCACTGCCCACTGAGCTTCTCACTCCTTCTGTGTGGGTGCTTGTTCCCAGCAGGGCACATTTCCGTAGGCTCTGACTGCTCATCCCACTTGCACCTGCAGTGGTGGAGGTGTAGGGGTCTGTGCCCTGGGGACTGAGTGGCACTGCCCAGCCCTGCGCCTGTGATGGCACCAGCCCCACATCTGCTTTCTGCCCCCAGGCCTGCGATGGCACCCGGCCCCAAGTGCCCTTTTTGCACCCATTCCTGTGTCCCCTCTGTGTCTCAGCCCTGGYCCTGTGGTGTCACTCACCCCCATGCCAAATGGGTCCCTGCCCCAGAGTTCCAACATCCCACCTGGGGACAACTCCTGGTCCAATGTCATCCCTGTGCRTGGCCTCTCTCCCTGCCCATAGGCACAAGGAGTGTGGAGAAGAGGTTACCCTTCAGCCTGCGGAAAAGCCCCAGCTCCCTGAAAGCCACCCCCCCTCCTCCTCCCACCCCCTTGGCCCAGGTGGTCCACCTGAAGGACATTGTTTGCTACCTGTCCCTGCTGGAGAGGGGTCGAGCAGAAGACAAGCTGGAGTGTAAGTGGGACCCTGGGGTCATGCCATGGGAAGGGGGGGCCAGTGGTTCAGGGCATCAGCTGGGGGGGGTTTGCTTGAGGATGGGTGCAGGGCCAGATGCTCCTGTCCGCTTGGGAAAACCACTCGGCATCCCCTTCCGCTCCTGCCTGCGTCACGTGTGTCTGACCGAGGGGCTTCGCTCCCATACTCCACAGCCCTGGGGTCACATCTCGCCCCAGCTGAGCCAGCACAGTGCTGCTCCCRCCCTGCAGCTCCAGCAGCCTGGAGCAGGGTGCCTGGAGCACTCCAGGGTGCCCTGGGGCTGGGCTGTAATTTTCATCAGCTTCTCTCCTTGCTCCAGTTATGTTCCGCCTCTACGATACCGATGGAAACGGCCTTCTGGACAGCTCGGTGAGAAAGCAGGGGCTGCTCGGAGGGCTGGAAACATACGTGCAGGATGCTATTGGGATGCCTGCTCCACTGGTGAGGCACTCCAAAATGGGCAGGGATATGGAAAGGGAGGAGGAAAGCAGCAGCTGGACTGCAGAGCTGGGGATCACACGCCAGCTCTGCTGCATCGAGCAGCAGCTAGAAAAAATCCACCCACCAGGAACTGTAGCTCTACATCAGGTCATGGTATTTCAGAGAAGAAAAAAATCATGCACAGCTCCTTCTTCCGTGATGTTTTCTCTTTCTTCATTGGGTATTGCCCTTGAAACCTGTTGCAAATAAAATCTGGTTTATCAGAATGGTTTTTCCCARGGAAAACCCATTGCAGATTTTGTTGCAGGTCTTCAGGGCAGAAGGCCCTGTAAAAAGAAGAAGCACTGACTGAGCACTGGGGTGTTGCTGCCCCTCCTGTGTGGGTGGGGACTGGGATGGCCTTGGACATATGGGAATGTAGACCTTATACATCCCCAGTCTGGGGGCTTAGGGCTGGACGCTCTGCTCATGCCTGGAGCCATCCCTGACATCGGGCACTATCGCCTSTCTGTGCTCAGGAGCTGGATCGTATCATCAACCAGATGGTGCACGTGGCCGAGTACCTGGAGTGGGACTCCACCGAGCTGAAGCCTGTGAGTGCTGGGGCTGGAGGCAGCTGGGGCAGATGCAGGGACTGTCAGCCAGAACCCTGGCTGGCGTCACTTTGTCACATTTTCTCCCTCCTCCAGATCTTGAAGGCTATGATGGAGGAGATCGATTACAACCACGATGGGACCGTGACGCTGGAGGAGTGGATCCGGGGTGGCATGACCACCATCCCCTTGCTGGTCCTCCTGGGGATGGAGACGGTGAGTGTCCCTGTGGAGACCTGCTTCAGCTGCATCCAGCCTACCCCACAGCAACGGACCACGCATTCATATGGCACCACACAGCCCTACACTGGCCTCCAGCCCCTGCTGACACTCCCACCCTGCCCCTTCMCCCCCCAAATCTTTCCAAGCTCATTTTTGAGCTGCAGTCACTGCCAGCTGCTGTGCCCAAGCAGGCTGGGATTGCTCCCTGCTGTGGCAGTGCACTCCRGTTCGATGAATATTTACTCAAAACCCAAGATGAGTACCTAAAATGGCATCTCCTCTTGYGGAGTGAAGTTCAAAGAGCAGAGATGGGGTTGTTGGGACACTCCTTTTTTCTCTGTCTTGTTTTGTCATCCTTTTGGCCTTCATTTATTTTGAGTGCATCCCTGGCCATAGGGTAATAATTTGCAGGGAAAGATCCAGGGTTTTGCTTATGGTGCCCATGGTTCCCATGGAGAGGTGGGGGTGGGGGATGAGCTTTCTGGAAGAAAAACTCAAGAAAGCACACAATTTTAACTGGCTCCTGCAAAGCACTCGTGCCTGGCCCCAGATGTAAAGTTACCTTCCTGTCAGCCACCAAGATCCTTCCTGTGGCTGGGCTGTGCCAAGSGTGCATGGGAGCTGGAGCTGGACATGCCCAGGGGGATGTGGTGGCAGGGATGCTCTGGGGAACACCAGAGAGAAGAGAAGTAGGGGGAGCCCAGGATGCTGCTGGGAGCAAACTCCCACAAACACCGTGGGGTTTTTAGGAGAAAAAAGCTGATAAAAATGGTGGGCTGAGGGGGGTGGGACTCTTAGCAGCAGGAGAGTGACCCCCTCACTCTCCACTCTCCTGCCCTGCAGAACGTGAAAGATGATGGGCAACATGCCTGGAGGCTGAAGCACTTCAAGAAACCTGCCTACTGCAACTTCTGCCGCACCATGCTGCTGGGGGTCCGCAAGCAGGGCCTCTGCTGCTCCTGTGAGTCCTGGATCTTTCCCAGGATGTTGCACTCTCAGGCTGGTGGCTCCTGCCACATCCAGTGCCCTGGGAAGGGGGGACTGGTCCCTGTTGGTGCTGAGCCCCATGGGTGCTGCAGGGTGAGTGGGGAGGGTGCATCTCCCATGCTAGGGAGCGATGCTGACCACCTTCTGGTGGCAGCTGGGGACATGGGTTACTGGTGGCCTCAGTAGTGTTGGGGTAGCAGTTGGACTCGAGGGTGTTAGAGGGTTTTTCCAACCTAAATGATTCTGTGGCTCTATAATTTTTCTCTCTCACCAGTCTGCAAGTACACGGTCCATGAGAGGTGTGTGTCCAAAGACATTGCCTCCTGCATCAGCACCTACGTCAAGTCCAAGAGAAACACAAGCGTGAGTAGGCAGCCGGYGCATTTCTGAGCCAGTGGGTTTCCTGGCCCCTTGGTCTCCTGCTCTGTTCCCCCACGGCTTTTTCCCCTGGGTTTTGCCCCTCACATCCTGGGTAGGAGCTCACGGGCAATCCCAGCATCCAAAGCCTTGCAGGATGCACCACTTCCCCAGTCCCCAGGCACCCACAGGACCCCCAGCCCTAAGATTTGCCGTGGCTCCAGATGGGAGCCATGTGAGGGGCTGGATTGCATCAGCTAGCATCCCTGCAGGACAAGCTTCCGAAATCCCAGTGGACACCCTTAGCGGAAGGGAGATGTCTGCGGGTTGGTGGGTGCTGTGCCCGCAGTGTCGCCCTGTGCCTTGCAGGTGATGCAGCACACCTGGATCGAGGGCAATTCCCCCATCAAGTGCGACAGATGTCACAAGAGCATCAAGTGCTACCAGGGCATCACCGGCCTGCACTGTGTCTGGTGCCAAGTCACCGTGAGTACACAGGGCCGGGGCACATCCACAGTGCCTGCACGGCTGGCTCAGGGGAGCAGAGGATCAGGAGCAGAGGGCAGGTGTCTCCTGTTCAACATCGCTTCCTCCCTCCCCTCCAGCTCCACAACAAGTGTGCCTCCCATGTGAAGCCAGAGTGTGATGGGGGCCCATTGCGGGACCATATCTTGCTCCCATCCTACATCTGCCCAGTTGTCCTGGTAAGTGCCCCCCTCATCCYGGTAAGTGTCCCGCTCCTTGCTGCCAGTGATAGGGACCCAGCAGGGCATCGCCGAGGCTGACCTGCCTCCCCTGGCTGCTGGCACTGCCTTCTCGGGCAGTGTGGGTATCCATGCCTCGGTTCCCCAAAGGACAGGCAGTCCCATTGCCGACGATCGGAGAGCGACTCCCCTGCCAGCACCAGCCCCGAGGACAACCAGGGCTTCAAATTCAACTCCACCACAGTGGATGGGCAAGTGCTGCAGGTAGGTTTCTGCACCAGGCTGCAGGTGAACTCTGCCACTGGACCCAACAGCAGGCAGGAATTCACAGCTGCAATTTCTGCCCTCCAGATCAGCCCCCAGCCTGGGACACACCCACTCCTAGTGTTTGTGAACCCCAAGAGTGGAGGAAGGCAAGGGGAGCGGTAGGTGGGGTTCTGCCTGGGGAGGGCTTCCCCCTGGGGTCGAGGGCTGCTGGTCCCTCTGGTATCACTCCCAGGGTGAGGCTCACCTTCACGGTGTTCCTCACATCTCTCTGTTCCCAGGGTCCTTCGGAAGTTTCACTACCTGCTCAACCCACGCCAAGTGTACAACCTGGACCGCGGCGGGCCCGCGCCAGGGTATGGAGTTGCTGCAGGTGATTCTCTGCCCCCTCCTGCCGGCCCCTGCTCCCCCATGTCACCCCTTGTCTCTCCTGGCTTTCTCCAGGCTCAACTTCTTTCGGGACACTCCAGATTTCCGTGTCCTGGCCTGTGGAGGGGACGGCACAGTGGGTTGGATCCTGGACTGCATAGGTGAGCAAAGGACAGCTGTGTTCCRGCAGAGCATCATCCACCCACATCCTCGGTGAACTGCCACAGATTCCCAATATTCCCCCAGTGAAAGTGGGGTGGTGGTCCTGCCAACAGCATCATTCCAGGCTGCTGGCTGGGGAGAGACATGGAGAGGAGCAGGGAATAAGCCTTGTCAGCCCCAAACTTCTCTTCTCCCTTGAACTGCAGATAAGGCGAACCTGGTGAAGCACCCACCAGTGGCCGTCCTGCCCCTGGGAACGGGCAATGACCTCGCACGGTGCCTGCGCTGGGGAGGAGGTGAGGACAGGCAAGCATTGCCCAGGGGGTGGTGGGCCCTTGAGGACCCTTCAGTGTGGCTGGGTGGTTGTCATCCCAGGGGAGGAAGGACTCCTGAGCTCCTGGGATGCAGTTCAGAGCTGCACCTTAGCCTGGTGCCTCTAACTCCTTCCAAAAGGAGCAGCCGCTGCTTTCCCAACCCCCTGCAGCTGGGTCCTGCCCAGCCTTTTCCATGTGGAGAGCCCTGGCGTTATCCAAAATCTCTGCCAGCRCTGCGAGAACATGCCAGAGCAGCAGCCCCAGCCTCCCCCAGGTGCTTGGCATCCAGCTATGACATGGCTGTGCTCCCCTTCATCCTCCTTCATCCTCTTCTAGGCTATGAAGGAGGCAACCTGATGAAGGTCCTGAAAGACATAGAGCACAGCACAGAGGTGATGCTGGACCGCTGGCAGATAGATGTCATTCCCAGTGACAGGGAGGCCAACGGAGATCCCGTCCCATCCACTATCATCAACAACTACTTCTCCATTGGCGTGGTGAGTTCCGTGGGGCAGGACTTGGTTTCTCCCTTCCTGTTCCTCCTTACACTCTCAACCTCCCTGCATCTCCTGGCCTTGTTATTCTGGTTTTATTGTCATTTGTAAAGGCAGCACTTAGATATATAAGCAAGCATGGGATCTCTCTCTTACCAGTGGGAATGTTGCAAGAGTGAGTGTGAAAGGAGCTTAAATGGGTTTAGGAAAGTTTGGGGTCCCAGAGACGAGGACATCCCACCTGCCAAGACAACACCCATCAGCAAAGCCCTGCTTTGGTGCTCAAACCCACATTCCCCCATGTTTTSCTGACCTAGAGAGGTTAGGGAGCCTGGGGAGGATAACAGCCCTGTGCCACGGGGGTTTGTCCTAGCACTGAGGGTCAGTCCTGAGAGCAGGAGGGTTTGGGGGAAAGCCAGGGGCTTGCAGCATTTTTGTCCTGTGTGAGGAGTGCCACCATGGCATGGGTCACCCACCTGCAGCACTGCAGGATGCTTCTGGGTTCACATTAGCTCCTGCTAATGCCAGGGGGCGTCACTGTGGGTGGCATTTGGTGACAGCTTCTGAATTGGGCTTAAACACCCCCACCCTGCATAAGGAGAGGTTGTGATGAGTTTCAGGAGAGCTGCCATCCTGCCTGGGGAGCTGCTGGGTGCAGAGTCTTGRGGTGTCCCCAGAGCCCCACTGCCCCATTGGTTCCCCTTCCTCCCCTCTCATCATCCCGTCCATGCAGAACCCCTGTGATGAGGGAAGGAGGCCAAGTGCACTAATTATGTCTCACTTCACAAGCTTTGGGAAGAGCCTGGTTGAGGGTCCCTCCATCCCCTTGGTATGGCCCTCACACTGTGTCATCGTGCCACGGGGACCAGTGGCGAGCATGAAGAGCTGAGCACTCATATCCTGGCATGTGTCCACGGGGCACGAGGAGGGGGTTCTGTTTCTCTGCTGTTCCACTGATGTCTCTGTGCTCCCACTCTCTGCAGGATGCCTCCATTGCCCACCGCTTTCACATCATGCGAGAAAAGCACCCTGAGAAATTCAACAGCAGGTAAGGGCTTCCCGGGGACCCCCCCGAGAGCTGGGTGTGGGGGGACACCCTGCCACTGCTATGCACCAGGCCAATGGGGTTTGGTGTTTGGCCAACCTTAGGGGACAGCCAGGGCATGTACTGGGCATGGTGGGGGTCCAGGGCCAGGCATAGTGGGGGTTTGGGGTGCTTCTTCAAGTCCCATGCAGTATGGCAGGCTGCTCAGACTTGGCTACACACCCAGTTACGTTCATTCATGCTTTATAATTAGTATGGAATTCCAGGACGGGCAGGAGCAGGCCAGGCAGCAAGGGCAGGGCAGGCAGCAGGTCACAGCTCGTTTCCACTGTGCTCAGGGTGTGTGGAAAAGGGGTGATGGCAGCAGGAGTTGTGGCTTGTGACTCCCATCCCCAGGTTTGGAAATGCCTGCTAGAAAATTTCCGAGTGGACCAAAGTGTTTGGCTGTGCCCTCAAGCTCATCTCCTCTCAGTTTACAGCCTCTCACAGCTTAGAGCCCCCCACCAAAGCCTGGCACCGCAAGTGATGCAGGGGATGAGCCATGATCAGGGGCTGCTTAGCAGGGTGCTGGGAGRGTGCTGAGGTGCRAGACATCCCCTYCATAGGGTGYCCTTTCTCTTAACAGCCCATCCCATGCTGAGGGAGCACCCAGCACCCCCGTCCTCCCCCTCCACTGGGTGTCGGAGCCAGGTCTGCCCAAGCCACCCCCCAACAGCGCCCTGACCCCCAAACACACCCCCATCCCACCACACAACTCCCTAGGGCCAGGATACCGGTGGTCCCTCTCCACGATGGCTTGTGTCCTCATCCATGGTTCATGTCCCCAGCATGACAGCTCCAGACAGTCTCTGGCAGCCCATCCTGCTGCTGACTGGTGCAAGGCACTGCTTCCAAGTGGGATACTGACATGTCTCTGTGCCCCAGGATGAAGAACAAGCTGTGGTACTTTGAATTCGGAACATCAGAGACATTTGCAGCCACCTGCAAGAAGCTCCATGACTATGTTGAGGTTGAGGTGGGTCCTTGGATGTCCCTGGTTCCAGCCACGGCACAAAGGCTTTTTGGAGCCTTTGCCCATGGATCCCTCAGGCAGGGCCTTTAGCTGTTTGGGGGGAGGGTGCCACCATGGCTTTGACCGCTCACAGTGGCAGAAGGACACAGTGGCTGGCAGGACCCCCTCTTCCACCACGCAGTGGTTGTTGCAAAGCCAGCCAGCTGCGGGCAGAAGAATTACCCTGTATTCCCCACTTCCAGCTGTATTTGAGAGCGTGCCTGGAATATTCTCTCTGTAAATTCCACGCTGCTCCCAGCCCTCACTGGATGACATGGAAACAGCCTTTAATTAGAGCTGGGAGGAGGGCCTGTGGTTGCTAAGAATGCTGTCACTTCTCTGCACTGGCGCTGGGGGGTTTGGCTGTAAACTTCCGTCTCTCCTTATCTCTGGATAAACCACTCTTTTATAACTTGGGTGGAGGCTGAGGGGGGAAAATAGCACTTGCTGCAAGAGGTGGTGGGAGCCAGAGCAGCTGGTGAGTGCAGGAGTGCTGSCGGTGGGCAGAGAGCAGAGAGTTGGCCCTGCAGATGTGTGGCCATGAGCAGAGGGATTTTGATGTCTGTTTCTAGATGGGGAGTTTCTTCCCCTCCCAAAGCCTATGGGCAGGTAGCTGCACCCTTGGAAGCTGGTGAGAAGAGGCAGGAGCAGCATCATAACCATCTCACCCGCTTCCCCATCCATGCAGCAGTGTCCCGGGGTGGATAAAGTCCGCGTCTGTGGAGTTCAGTGCTGCTGGAGATGGGCACCAGGTCACCAGGTGCCCCCATTCCTTGCGGGGTGCTCCCCATCAAGTGTGCATTCCCACCAGCTGAGCCCACTGGCAGGAAAGTGTTAATCCCGCAGTATTTGAAGTTGAAAGCGGCCACCTGTCCTCCCTCCAGCTCCCAGGCAACTGTCAGCCTTGCAGAGAAATGGCAGTTTTGTTTTGGAAATTGGCACTCGTTCCCCCTACAACTCCTGGAAATGAATTTGCTTTTTCCCCCAGCTGCAAATTTCTCCTTCCAGCCTCGCTGCCAACGCGCCGTCAGCTGCCCCTGCTCAAAGGGCCCATTGTAGCTCGCTGGCACGCACYGGGGAGGACTCCGCAGGGAGAATTGCTCCTGCCCGCGGCTGCGGGCAGGCGTGGGCGACTGTGGGCAGGAACAGGCTTCTGCAGCATCCCATCATCCTGCACGCTCAGCAGCCAATTCACTCCCATCCCACCGTGCCTGGGTTGGTACCCGCTGCCTCACTGGCAGGTGGGAAAGGTGCTTGTGGCTGGGGGTGATGCTCGAGGTGTGTCGTCCATCCCACAAGGAATCAGAGCCCTGTCGCTTGGTACCCACTGCTCAGAGCATTGAGGTCTTTTCTCTTCCTATGAATCACAATATCATTAAGATGTATTGAGAACGAAAGGATTAACATCCTTTCCAAGCCTTGGAGAGACAGCTCTTCCTTTCAAACCAGAAGATTCCTGCTTTTTGCTTTCAACGTGAGGCTAAAAATAAGATCCCACAGCACCAGGGGAAGCAGAAAGAATCTGACACACTGAGGCGTTCGCTCGTGTGAGTGCCCAGCTCCACATACATGCAGTTGGAGTCCTCAGCACTGGCCGAAAGGGTGGTAAAAATAAGCTCCAGACCTTTGTTAAAGGAAAACAACCAGAGCTGGAGGAGCAAAAGGGGCTTATYAGCCCATTTCATTCCTCTCAGCACGGCAAGTGAGGGCAGAGATGTCTTTACATCACCAAAAGGCAAGGAAAAAGCTGTGCTGAGATTTGCTGAAGCAGAGTGGCAGGTAAAGAGCAGATACCTCAAGGAAAATTGGAATGCTCTAGAGAAATTCCAGTTGGATGGAAAAGTGGCTGCTTCCACCAGAGGTATCTAGGAAGGGGATCTACRTCTGGGTAGCATGAGAAGACTTGAAGTTAAGAAATGCATTTCCATGGCTGTTGCTTTCAGTCCTGTGGGAAAGCTGCAGGCAATGGATTTTTTAATTTTTACAGGGAATTTTCAGCTGAGGCAGCCCTGCTGCATGGCGGTGAAGCCTGGATGCCAGTTCTGTGTGCCGTCTTGTGGTTTTCTCTCCAAACTCTGACACCTTTCCCATAATTTCCTTCCAGCCTTATTTCTAGTTTCCAAATGGCACTTGAAGACAAACTGGTTTGAGCTACTTTTTGGGCAGCCAAACTTTCCAATCCTCTGGAGTCAGTTTGGACAAAGACATGTGGGGAAGCAGGTGCTGGAGCTCCTTGAGTGAAAGTCRCTTTAGGGCCAAGGTGCCTCCTATTTTGGGTCACAMCACCAAGTCTAGCCAAGGTTTTATGTGTTCCCCCAGGAATTTGCTTTTTTGAAACTGCCATTTKGGACCTGTAGTAAAATTCCTGTGGRAACAGAGGGGAGAGCAGCACAAGAAGTGTGAGCACGAGGAGTTGACAACCGCTCTAGGAAAGCAAAGTGGGAGGATATTTGTTTGCATATCCAGCCCCAGCCACCCTGGGTCTGCCTGTGCCCCCTTGGAGACCATCCARGGACCTGCACTTCTGTGGTTGGAGGGGGAGGCTAGGCTCCACGGTGGTGGGCACAGCTCCCCAACCCCCGCTGACGCTGCCTATGTACCTGGCAGTGYGATGGGACCCTGCTAGACCTGAGCAACACATCCCTGGAGGGCATCGCTGTCCTCAACATCCCCAGCATGTACGGTGGCTCCAACCTGTGGGGAGAGACCAAGAAGCAGCGTGGTTACAACCGGCTGGGCAAGAAGGCGCCGGAGAAGCTGCCCGGCACAGTGGTCACCGATGCCAAGGAGCTGAAGTTCTGTGTGCAGGGTGAGTGGTGGGTGATAGGGGAGCACAGGGTTAGCACGGGGGCACTGGGCACCCACCRTCTCTGGAGCAACACCACTGGAGGAGTTGTTATTGGCTCCATGTCTTTTGGGGTGCCAGGGTGACCCCACAATGTGGCAGAGGAGGAGCAGGAACCCAACTGCAGAGCTGGCACTGAAGGTTTTTGTAAGCATCTTCCCGGCCTCCACCGCAGCGCTGCCAGCCTGGATGTGGGGTTCAGGAGCAGCACAGTACCCACACTGTGCCCAGCTGGCACCTCACACCCACTGCTGCACCCACCAGAGCCATCCCGGTGGGCAGGGACAGCCCAAAGTGGTGGCAGCATTCCCCAGTGGGGAGCAGTGGGGTAGAAAGCAGCCAGCAAAACAGGCAAAGTGCCTGAGTTTTCCACCCACCACCTCCCACAGCCCGAGGCTGGGGTGGGAATCAGCCCCGCTGTGATGTGGCTGCCAGAACAGCAATGTCACATCYCAGGCTGTCTCTGGCTGTTCCTTGCTGTGTGAGCCAGTGGCAACAGGCAGCAGGGAGCAGGACAGAGCACAAGCCAGTCCCAAAGGGACTGCAAGGGACAGCAGGGTTTGTACCCTGGGGACATCCCCACTTGTGAGTGGATAAGAGGGCGTGGGAGGCTCAGAGGACTTCTCAGGGGTGATGGGGGGGGGCGTGTCTGAAAGAGGMCCGTGAAGCAGAGAGCTGCACCGGTGTCGGGTGTCCTTGCTGGCGGCTCGGAAGAGCAGGATGAGCTGTGAAATGAGCTGATACCCTAGGATTTGACCAGATTCCTCACAGTGAGGATTCTGCCATGCGTGCTGGCTCCTGGGGAGCTGCAGCACCCCAGGGCACCCAGGGAAGAGGTGTCACCATTTCATACACTGCAAACAAACAGTTACAGGGCTGTTGGGGACCTGGGCTGGCACCCTGCAGGCCCAGGTGCTGTTTCAGATCAGGAGTTCTTTTGCTCCAAAGATTTTGTATAGCAGCATTGCCCAGCAGTGGAAACACCCAGCTTAGTGGTTTCGGGACACGGAGGACATCAGGATAAATCCCCACAGTGCCACCAGCCCCGCTATGCTTCAGGACAGCCAGCAGCCCTGGTGTGCTGGCCCTGAGGTTTTGAATGACGGCAGAAGACAGGCGATCCCTGGGGTTGGGGAGACCAGCTCAGATCCCCCTCTCTTGCAGACCTCAGCGACCACCTCCTGGAGGTGGTGGGGCTGGAAGGCGCGATGGAAATGGGGCAGATCTACACGGGGCTGAAGAGTGCAGGGAAGAGACTGGCCCAGTGCTCCTCCGTCACCATCAGGTATTTGTCCCCTTCACAGCTGAGTGCTCGACCAGCAGTGAAACCTGACACCTGCGTCACCCCCGTCCCCGCTTTGTGCCTTTCAGGACGTCCAAGCTGCTGCCCATGCAGGTGGAYGGGGAGCCCTGGATGCAGCCGTCCTGCACTGTGAGTCCCCAGGGAGGGGGCAGGAAGCCGGGGTCGGCAGGSGCTGGCAAGATGGTGGGATTGGGCAGGAGGGGCTGGCAGAACAGCAGGATGGGACAGCCTTGGCTCCTGGTGGCAAAGCCTCTGGATTTGCAGGGAGGCTCCTGCGCTTGCTGGTGGGTGGCCACAGAGCCCGACCAGCTGTGACTCTGTGCCCATGACTCGTGACACGCCCATTTCTTGATGGATGAGTGGGCATAGCAGCATTCCTCCCTGGGGGAGCTGCAGTGGTGTCCCCTACCATTTCTCCTCTTCATAGAAGAGAAATTCTCTTCCCATCCCAGCACTACCTGGACATGATTCTAGAGCTCTTCAYGCCGGTGCTAAGCTGCTCCCAGCTTCCTGAGGTCATTCCTGAGGGTCCCGGGKCTGGAGGGTGCCTGGGAGGACTCAGGGCCCAGGACCCTCTTACTGAGCTGGGTTTTTCCATTTCTTTTTAGGTCAAAATTACACATAAAAGCCAGGTGCCCATGCTGCTGGGCCCCCCCCAGAAGAGCAGCTTCTTTTTCCTGAAGAGGAGAAACCGAACTCGGGATTAAAGCAGCATCCAAGGATCCACAGCCTGGAGGCACCCGGCRTCCCAGCCACCTGCCTGCTGCAAGGGGTCCGCAAATCCCCCTTCTGCGGCAGGAACAGAAACTCCCCCTCCAGGACCAGTGGGGATTATTTATCCTGGGAAGGTCTTGTAGGCTCCTTCCTGGCCGTCACAAGCATCCTCTCAAGACAGGATGGAAGAAGGGGGCAAAGGCAGGCTGGCATGCAGGGAGCACATTTGCTGGAGCAGCACTAGGACTGGGATTTTTTTTCCTCTTTATTTAAATACCTTCCAGCCAAGCTGCCAGTGAATGTGCTCCTGAGGCAGCGCCAAGCTCCACTTATTTATTTATCATCCTCCTGAAGGCCACTCAATGTCTCACTGCACTGGCTTTCTGTCCCCCAATCCTTGCAATGGGAGGAATTATTTATTTCCTTAGCCTAGAGGAGCCATTTCAGCCACTCGCCTCTGTGCTGTGGGGTTTAAGAGAGATGCAAAGAGCCATTGCTGCCAGCCCTGTGAGCCACGAGGTGTGGGACAGGCTGGGGACAGACAGTGCACAGGGACAAGCATGGGGTGGATGGGAGGAGACTGTGTTTTTATGGGGAAATGGCAAGAAAGGGTCTTTTGGGGGGAGCTGCCCCACCTCTGGGCTTTGTGTTCATATTTATGTATTTATTTAGCAAACTTTGGGGGGACTCTGGGGGTTGCGTTATGAGCCTGGATTGGACACAGACACCACCTCCCTCCTCTGCTGACTGTCCTCCATGGCACCTCCTTCCTCATGGACTTTCCTCTCTCCTAATGCCTGCCAGCCTGCACCAGGGGCTGGAGACCCTGGGGACAGACATCCAGAAGCTCTTCYCGCTTGAAAGTATTCCCACCACCTTTTGACACATCTCCCCATGTGCTCCGCCAGGTGCCCTCCCTGTGCAGCTGGTGCTGCCTCTGATGCTCCTGGATGGCTGCAGGGAGTGGGGCTGAGTGATTGCACCTCAGTATCTGTATGGCCAGGTCTCCCCACAACCTGCTCCATATCTGAGAAGCCTCACAGATGCTGCTGCCTGCACGACTGCCGGGGCCCACCTGGATGCACTGGCAGGTTTTGGTGGCATCACCCATGGATGGACAGATCGGGGGATGCAGGTTCTCTCCGGGATGCACAGGGACCAGAAAATGGGTGAATGCATGGAGTTTGTGGTGGTCTGGATGTACTTCCAGGAGCCAGGAGCGGGCAAGACTGGCCCATGGAAAGGGCTGCTGGTTGCTTCTGCAGTCACCTGCTGCCTCCAGCAGTGGCCCTGCATGCCCCTGAACTACCCCTGCTCCCAGACACCTCCCCTGGGGGYGGCGGAGGCCCCTGTGCTGCTGGGAGCAAGCTGGGAGCTGGGTGTGCCCCATGGATGTCATTGCAGGCAGGAAAACTGTTGCATGTCCCCACTATGTCCCTGCCACAGGGCCAGGACAGGCCACCCTGTCCTCCCCAGTGTCCCAGCGCCGACCCAGTCCCTCCTGATGCTGGCAGGTCCCCATCCAATAGCATTCCCCTGGCAGAGGGTGCTGCCATCATTATGTTTCAGAATGAACAGGGAGCTGGGAAGGGAGCTGTTTGTGACCTGCTTACACAGGCACCGTGTCAGTGTGTAAATCCACCCTCCTCCTCCTCATTACCCGAGGCAGCTATTTATGAGTAGCCAGGTGAAAGCAGGTGGAGCAAGGCCAAACAAACCCCAGGTCCCATGAACCAGCTGCCTCCATTTCCCCAGCTCGTCGCCAAGGGCAGCAGTGCCTCACAGCCCCACACTTGGGAGGGTGAAAAAACCACCTTTGCCATCTCCCGGGCTTTGCCAGCAGGAGGGTGGCAGGTTTCTTCCATGAGATGGCAGCACACAGGGTCAACAGGTTTGGTTCCATTTTCCTGCCCACTCAGCCTCAACCTGGGGTTTTATTGCAGAGCCTGCATGGAATCAGCAGTGGTTTTCCTACTCTTTGCCCCCCGTCACAGTTTGCTGGGCTCCGAGCAAAGAGCAGCACTGGGGTCCCTGCCGTGGTTTGCCGCCGGTGGTGGCGGAGCCGGGGGAAGCAAGCGGGCGCTGTGCCCGTGTCCGTGCCCGCACCCTTGGGTCTGGTGGCGCCAGGGGTGAGGAGCTGAAATCCGGAGGTGAACTCTCAGCCACATGTCCTGCAGGGCACAGGGAGCGTAAGGCCACCACCCTGGGCCAGTGGGATGGCAATACACGAGCACCGCTCTACCAGGCTGCAAGACGTCCCCTCTGACAGCCGGGGAAATAATCCCTGCCACCTGCCCCAGGGGATCCAGCTCTCATCTGCTCCCGCCCTGCCAAAGGCATGGTTCAACGTGCCCGCCGGCTCCCGACCTCTTTAGTATGATGGTGCAAAGGTCCCCAGCCTAGGAGGGACCCACAGAGGCTGAGAGTTCAGCCCAGCTGTCCCCGGCTCCAGGGAGGAATATGTCATGCAGCTGAGGGGCACTCGAGGCTCTGATCCCACCCATTCCACAGTGTCTCTCAGTTCAACCCAGTTCGCAAGTGCGTGGGCTGGAACCAAACCCCCCAAACAAGCCCCTAGGCACTGATGCCAGTGCTGCGCTGGGGGACCCCTGAGAGCTGGGGAACCCCATTCCCCCAGGAGCCCCAGCCTGCTCCTCCCTCTGTGTGTGTAGCCGTGGTTGCCTGCATGGAATGGCGTCCGTAGCGTAGCGCGTGTTGCCGTGTACACCTGGACTGCTGTGGGCTTGCCTCCAATAAAGATGGTGATGAACTCCTCGGCTGGTCCTGGGGTGCATGGGGGTGATTCCCAGCCAGGCGTGGGGTCCCCACCTCTGGGGACTAAAACAGACTGTGCCCAGTCTGGGGTGCTGGGGCTGAAGGGGTGCTGGCAGCAGCAGCGCAATGGAGCGGTGCTCAGTGGGAGCTGCATCCGGCTAAATTTGGAGCCTGCAAATTTTTATTTTTTTTTCCTCAGTGGGCTCTAAATTTAGCAGGCACCGGTCACCATCCCCCCTCCCAGCCCTGGCTCTCCAGGGGCTTCTGCCCTTCCTGAGGCAACCCTGTGACCTCCCACCCATCTGTCCCACAGCTGCACTCGGCCTCATCACATCTCCCTGTCCCAGGGGTGCTGGGCAGCCCCTAAACGGTGCAGATCTGCAGCTGATGTGGGTTGCCCATTGTGCCCCCCAGCTCTGCGGTGACCCAGCTTGTCCCCACCACCCGCTGTGCTCGCCAGCCCAGGTTTTGCCACCCGCCCGCCTATGTGTCATCTGCTAATTTTACCTGCAGTGATTTAATTCTGGTTGCCTTTGTGGAGAGGGGAAGTGAGAGCACCAGTGCCTGCAGAGCCCCCCAGGAGCAGGCTCTGAGCAGCAAGGACACCCTGTGCCCTCTGTGCTTCCTGCCCCCAGCACGCAGGCACCTGGCACGTGGTGTGTCCTGGCAGCCTCCCCGTCATTCCACCCAGGACACGATGGCAGATGAGCTACCTGCCATGACCAGCACCATCCGTGGCGGGTGGAGGTGGCCCTGGAGGACTCTGGAAGCTCATTAGTAACCCAGCATCGACAGAGGAGTTCCTACCAGTAGCCCAGAGAAATGCTGGGCAGCTCTCCCAGGACACTGATAAGCCCATGACCTGAGGCTGAGGATTTCCAGCTGGCCAGGAAAACTCTGTACCAACAGGCTTCCTAATTGCTGGGCAACTTCCCAGGATCCAAGCAGAAGGCTCCTCTTCTTCCTCAGCTGAGATGTGCAGTATGTAACCRAGCACTATCCCTTGTTTTTGCCTTCTCCAGCAATAACTTCCCAGTTTCCCTTCACAACAGTGTGAGGCCTCCACACAGTCCATTTATCCTGTGTAAACGGCTGTATCCTCCCTGAGCAGCCACTGACAGGTCCCCATGGCTCATCTCACCACCTCCAGTTACAGATCAGGAAACTGAGGCACTTAGCAGGTAAATGCTGTGGGGGTGGGGAGGGAAGGGCTGGCAGGCCTCCAGCAGCACCGCTCTGTCCTAAACTCATTCCCAAATCTCTGGGACATTTGCCATCTTGCAAGCGCATGTATTCATGAATCTGCTTGGAGGGATCCGTGGCCGGGGCAGGCCCAAAGCCCCTCAAGTTGGGAACTATTTTTCCCATGCCCCTTTTTAAAGGCAACCCTGGCTCCAGGGTGCCTGCAAGTGAAAGGCTGTCCAAATCAGTAYTCAGGCATGGGTTAGTCCCGGGCTCGCAGGGGGTCCCGTAAGAGTCTGTGCTTCTGTGAAACCACCTCCCAGGAAAGCAGAGCAGATCCCACGGCCTGTGAGGCCATCAGGGATCGCTGTGTAGCAGGTTCTTGGGCACGGTGTGCAGGGATCAAGTCCTTCTCCGCTACGCCGGAGCCGGAGCCGGAGCCGGAGCCGAGGCCGAGGCCGAGGCCGAGGCCGAGGCCGAGGCCTGTCCCACCAACGCTCCCACCCTCAAGGTCGCCCGTTAACCCCCCATCCCCCCTCTTGCAGAGGGCCGCGGCCCCTTTAAATCCTGCGTTGCCCCGGCCCCACCCGCCAGCCTTTCCCCCTTCTATTTTTTTATGAATGAAAAACGTTCTGGGCGGGGCCAGGCAAATCGCGCCGCGCCCATTGGTCGCCTCCGCCCCCGCCCACTCAGCCGGTCTCAATGGTGCTCGGCGGAGCGGCGCGCGGGCGGGCGCGGAGCGGTTCTGCAGCCAATCAGATGGCGCGGGCGGCCGAGCGACGGCCTCTCATTGGCCAGCGCGGAGGGTAAACAAGCGGCGCGGGGCGGGGCGCGGCGGAGGCCGCTGGCTCGGGGGTTGCGGGCCGGCGCAGAGCGGCAGCGCGGTGCCCGGGCTCGGAGAGGCGCCGCGCCATCCCCGGTCCCGGTCTCGGTTTGCCCCGCTGCCGCTGAGGCCGCGGCGCCCCGGCCGGGTACGTGGGGGCCTGGCGGCGGGGTGCAGCGCGGCCCGGGCCCGGGCCTGGGGCGGGGGCGGTGTTTATGAATGGCGCGGGCCGCGCGGTGTGAATGGCGGGGGGCGCGCGCGAGCGGCTGCTCGAGCGCGCGCTCGGGGGAGAGGAGGGGGGGCGGAGTTTATGAATGGGGCGCGCGGGGCGGCGTGGGAACGAGCTGGGCTGCGGCACGGCCCCGCAGCGCTGAGCACGGTGAGGGGCGGGGGGAGGGGGGGCGAAGCGCACGTCCCGCCCGCCCCGCTGCCTCCTCCCGCTCCCACGGCGGGTGATGTCACGGCCGTTTCTATAGAAATTGGGTGACATCACGAGCCGGGGGGCTGCGACCCGCCACGGCAGGAGCGGGCCGGCTCCCCGGGGAGGCGCGGCTGCCCCGCACCCGCACCGAGCCGACGCCGGGGGCGGCAGGGGCCGGGGTCTGACCCTGACGCCTCCCCGTCCCCTCCACCCCCCAGCCGCGCACCTGCCGGAGCCCGGGCGGGACCCCCGTTCCCAGGCCGGCGTCGATGCTGAGCGGGCCGGGGGCACTGCCCGCCTCCCCCGCACCATGGACGGCTTCTACGACCAGCAGGTTCCCTTCATGGGCCCCGGGGTAAGTTTGTCCACCCTGATCGCTGTTGACACCTTCCTCCCCCACCTTGAGGACACCCCACCCTCATCCATCAAGGGAGTACCCCCCTTTGTCCTTGGGGCACCCCCCAGCCTCGGGGGCTGCCACCCGCATGGGCAGCTGTCACCCTGTTCCTTGCAGAAGTCCTGCGCAGAGGAGGGCCGAGGCCGGCCGGGGTCTGATAGGAAAAGGAAGTTTTTGGAGACCGACCTGGCCCATGATTCAGAAGGTAGGCAGGGCTGGCCCGGGCAGCCATGGCCTCTCTGCAGCCCCGTGAGACCACTCGCCTCGCGTTCGTTGTTTTAGAAATAATCCTGCAAATAATGGCAGTTTTATTCTTCTGTGGAGCACATAAGTCTTTCACTCTGTTCCAGAGCTCTTCCAGGATCTCAGCCAGCTCCAAGAGGCCTGGCTAGCTGAAGGCAAGTCTTCACCTCCGTCTTTTGCCGTATAAAATCTCTCTGCAAGCATTTTTTTGAGYACTGAAAATGCCATAAACCCACTTTTTTGTTTGTTTTTTTTAGCTCAGGTCCCTGATGACGAACAATTTGTCCCAGATTTCCAGTCTGACAACTGTAAGTGATTGTTCCGGGTTTTTGTTCTCCGGGGGTAGATGTTTGGGTGCCTGTGCAAAGATTTGCACTGGGTTAGGGGTTGCTTCCTTGGGAAAGCAGTTGTTGCTGGGGCTGAAACATGGAATCATGGGCTTTTGGAAGAAAGCACGTGCGGTTTGGGTTGATCAAGATGAAACGTGCAATGTCCTGTCTTTTGTTCATGGGGAAAATTATGTCCAAATGCATGGAAATATCTAACTGCTCTCTGGATTCCTTTGAGATGTGCCGYTTTTTCGTAGTAAGGTGGATTCACTTCTAAACACTGCTTTTCCTTTTCRAGTGGAAGAGAGAGCCCGTGCTGGGCTCCTTGGTTAGCCACAATCTCTGCAGTTTCTAGAGCTTTTTAGAGTCCTGGCCCAGCGCTGTTGGCAAAAACGAGCCTGAGCGGTGAAACTTGAGCCGCTCTAAGCAGCATTAATCACTGGCAAGCGAGCATGTTTAAAAGGAGGCCAGTGAAAATGCAGTCCCTCGTGAATTGCATAAGAGTGAGAGTTGGTTCTGAGCCGCGGTGCGTTGCCAGAGCGGGTCAGTGGTGAGGGCAGGGGCCGGGTAATGGCGTGTGGGGCTTGCGCAGCTCCAGGCGCTGCTCTTGGGCATCGAAGGGTTGGTTGGAGAAAGGGGGGTATCAGGATGTTTTGAGTTGTTACCTGGCAAACACAAGTAGTAGATTGGTGTTGGTGGCTGGGTTTTGCTGCTGAGCCAGACAGCTACGGAACTTAAAGGAAATCAAATTTAGCCTGCAGTCGAACAGATTTTTCATTCCAGCTTTGTCACAGCATGTAGCGGGGTATCTCCTCTGACAGCAAATGCGTGTTAATTATTGCTCTTTGATTACTTTGGAGTGGGAAGCTTGCCATTAAGCTGGTCCAGACAGCCCAAGTTTCAGATGTGCTTTTTTCCCGTCTCCCCTGAGATAAAAGGCGAGCCTGGAGTCGGAAGCACAACGGTCTGTTGACATCCCCAGCATAGCCCGGCAGCTCTAGCTGGGAGCGGTAGAAACTGCAGTGTGCGTGGGAGGGTGGCTCTTGGAGCTGAAGCTGTTTCCAGTGCCTTTTGGCAGTCTCT
Organism: Amblyornis subalaris; assembly: GCA_018881555.1. Classification (NCBI taxonomy): domain Eukaryota; kingdom Metazoa; phylum Chordata; class Aves; order Passeriformes; family Ptilonorhynchidae; genus Amblyornis; species Amblyornis subalaris. The sequence continues at coordinate 377,090 of JACAXG010000232.1, forward strand.
TGTTTCCTTGTAACCTGAAGAACTCAGAGAGGAGAGACAAACTTCTATGGGTGATGCAGGGAAAAAAGGAGAAAAAGAAAAAGGCATTTGCTTAGGATTCTTAAAATGTTCTGACCCACTCAGCCTGCGGACCTGGTGTTGAAACGACTTTGTCACTTGAAAGATCTCCCTACGTGATTCCCCATAGCAATAACCTTCCTTAAYTTTCCTGGGGAGAGAGAGCACAGGTTTCTCTTGCTGCTGCTGTGCTGGCTGTGGGGTGACTCAGACTGAGGCGGAGGGGAACGGGAAGCCCAGCTCTTCCATCCTTGCACTAGAGAGAGTTTAAAGAGGAGGGAAACTCCAGCTTTCTGACCCTATTTGTTTATTTCAGTCCRGTTTTGAACCATGTGCCATGTAGAAAGGGAGAGAGGGATGGCTCTGGTGCAGCTCCAGCCTGCACCCAGCTTTCACTAGCTGGGATGTGCTGCCTTCCTGGGCATACATTGGAGTTCAGTGTCCAGGGGGAAGGTAAATCCCTCCTTAGTTCCTATGGATGTTTGTGGGCATGTGTCGGACTCTTTTCCTGCAGTTGTGTAGCTCCATGCCTTTTCTCTGAGGAAACTGCTGCTCTCTTATCCTGAGCAAACCTCAATCTTGTGCCTCATCTTGCATTCCCAGGGCAAAGCTTCCTTGCACAGCAGCAAAAAGGGACAAACCAGGCTCAGTTTGGACCCCACTGCAATGAGGAACACTGCCGCATGTGCCGTGTGGAGTCTTGGAGATGCTCAGAACTGCAGCATCCTTCTTGCCTTGCTAAAACCCCCTCATAGCTGCCTGCAGCTCTGCTACTGCCCACTCAATGTTCCCAATTCCATCGCCAAGATCCCTGGAAGACAGGGGCTTAAAGTTGGAGCTTGGGAGCAAAATAATAATGAGGGCAGTGGGTCGCTGTGCCGGGGAGGAAATCCCACTGTAGGGAAAGCGGGGCTGCTCCAAATGAGGAGTGCATTGTTCTTAGTGCCCTGGACCGAGCGGCAAAAGGCCGGATTCAGTGCTTATAAGTTGCCCAGGGAAGTGGTAGATCCTCCCGGGAAGGTGAGGAGGCTGTGGGTGATTCTGCAGAGCTCACCATGCTGGCTTCCACACTGCATCCCTGGCCGGGCGTGGGTTCACCAGCAACGTGGTCCTGGGGCCAAGGGTGTACATACAGTCATATGTCTCCATGGGTTTTTTAAGTACCTGGGAAGTGATGGGATTATGCTGAGGAGATCAAGTACCACAGGTGCTTTGTTCCCAGGATGCCTSTGGCCTCCCTGCGCAGGCAGCACGTGGCAAAAGCCACGGGCAGGGCACAGAGTTTCTTACCAAAATGAAAGAGGGAGGTTTGTTTGTGAGGAAGAGTTGTTTAAACAAAGGAAAGCAGGGCCCTAACTTCTATTTCTGATTCCTCTCCTGGTGTGACCTTGAGTGCATCCTGTAGCGTCAGGGGATGGAGGGGCAGGCATGGCCCTTGGCTCCCAGGTGACAGCTTGAGTGTGTGCCAAGGTCTCTCGGCTGGAAGTGGTGGTTTGATTGCCTTCCCCTTCTCTCATTCGGGGGGTGCCACTGACAAAGCTAGTGTCCTCCAAACTTGGCATCGTGGAGGTCCAGTTATGCTGGTGGGTGGGAATAACTTGCCCTGACGTCCACCGAGGGATTCACTGGGAATTCAAGGCCTCGAGTGGCTTTGGGGCGTCACCCCTTTCCATGGGAGACCTCTTGGCTGATGGTTGGCATTAGGGGCATCTCCAGTTTGACTGTTAGTATGGCACTGGCAGGGTTTGCCTGAGCTCGCCCACCTCCCCTCCTGGCTCAGCACAGCAGTGGCACGTGTGACTGGTTGCTTGCCTGGGCCCTCCAGGGCYCTTCCATCCCTAGGGGCTAAAGCAGCCCAGAGAGGGGCCATCAGGCATCCGTGGGTGCTCTCACTGCTGCCGTGGCTCAGCCTTGGTGTGGATCTGCCAACGCATGTTCTCAAGCCCTGTCTATAGTTGAGCTGCTCCCTCTGCTTATTTTTATATATTTTTTTAGCTTTTAATTATAGTGCAGAGGGCAGGACGGGAAAGGGTAAAAGTGTTTGTGCACCCAGTGTCCCTTTGAGGTGTTGGGTGCTGGGGCAGGGCAGCTCCTTCCCAGGGAACTCTCCCACCTGGCTGTTCACTGCTGGGACGCAAACCCAGCACCTTCCCCCAAAAGCTGCACCACCATCCTCAGTGCCCCCTGGATTCCTCCAGGCTCGCCGGCCATGAGCTTGGCGTCAGGAGCGCGTCGTGCCGAGCAGCGCCGGCCGGCCCTGCGGTGTTTGTGTAAGGAATCCAAACGTTGCACAGAGTACGGGCTTGGACAGCTGGTCTCTGTTAGGATCTTAAGACTCATTTCCCTTTTTTTTGAATGGCAGTGCTAAGCTCTGGGGAAATTTTTCCTTTCTTTTTTTTTTTTTTCCCCTCTCTCAGCCACATGAATGGAACACTCCGAAATGTTTGTGAATGGAGGGTGGTGCCTGCTTAGGGACTGGAGGCTTTTTTTTCAATGAATAACCAGACCCCATTGTACGACTGGCGGAAAAACAACCCGCTCCAACAACACGGAGCCTGTTCGAGAGAACCATGCCCACGATAGGCAGCTGGAGCCCTTCCAAAGCCAGTTCCCCTTCACTTTCCCATGGCTCATGGGGCGCCTGTGCTTTGCCGCCGCCGTGCTGGCCCCCTGTTAAGGCTGGAAGTGCTGAGAGTGGCAAAACCTCGCTGGGGAGGGGGGAAGGAGGAGTGGGATAAATCCGGCTCGGGAGCGGGTGGAAGGCGTATGAGGGGCTGTGCTGGCTCAGCACTGGGCTTTGTGTTTCAAATCCTTCTCGGGGGTGTTTATGCCCTTGGTACCAGCTGTACTGGGCCCTTGCGATGGGGGGGGATGGGTGGAGAGGGGAGTCAGCAGCTCTTTAAAGGTTTTGACAAATTAGGGGAGCAGCTAATTACCTGGCAAGCTGTGAACAGTTGTCCTGGAGCTATTTGCTCCTCTCCAGTGTAGCTGGGCTGTGTTTAGGCTTTGCATGAAGCTAATACTCCACTTCCGATTAGTCTTGGCTCTCCTTTGAGGCACTATTYAGGTGCAGATCTCTGAGGCGCTTTCCCTTTCCTAGGGCGCCTGCTTTTAGAAATTAATTAGCTTAAGCGTATATTACTCAGTTTATAATTATATATAGTAAGTGAGCTTGGGAGTGGGTGGAGAGGATTTGGGTTTAATGGGATGTTTGTCACTTGAGCTCATACAATTGTGGGACCCTAGGACTGGATCCCATTGGAGCACCTTAGCTGTGGGAAGGTGGATCCAACTTACCAACTCTGGAAGCTGGATATGCCCCTGTGAGGGCGAGTGGATTGCTGCCGAGCTCTTGGAGCTCCAGTCTGTCAAGCCGCCTCAGCCCTTGCTCCACAGCTCAAGGAGGCAGCCACTGCCTGTGGTGCCCGTGCTCTGCTCTACTCGCTGAGGGGCTGGTGGCCTGGCCAYGGCACGTGTCTCATCCATGGCTGTTGTCAAGCTGCCTGTTCCCCTCTCTCAGGCCTTGCTCTGCCCCTCTTGGATCCCAATGGGGAGTGATTCCCCTTCTGAAAACAATGTCCTGGGCTGCTGTGACTGTCTCAGCTCTGCCCTCGCCTGCCACCCAGATCACTCTGCCGCCAGTGTTGGGGTCTGTCAGGTCACCATCCTGCCCTGGTTCAGTTGCCTGATGCTCCTGGGGCATAATTCAGCACCTGATTCCGAAGCAAAGAGCTGATGCTTGCAGGAGTGATGTTCCCATCGTCCTCTCCCTTGTTGGGTGAGCCTGTATCCTGCTTGGTCTCCTCACAGTGGTCCTGCACGCCCCACCTCCAGCAAAGATCAAGCGGGAACTGCCCAGCCCATCCTCGGAGCTGTCATCCTGCAGCCACGAGCAGGCTCTCTGTGCTGGCTATGGGGACAAGTGCCTCTACAACTGCTGGTAGGTAGCGCGGGGACAGCCGCTGCCCRCAGAGCCCCTGGGGACCCTGTGCCACGCGGCGCTGTCCCCGCTGGCGTCGCCGTCAGCCCCTGGCCCATCTCCTTTGGCAGTGCCTATGACAGGAAACCCCCCGCCGGGTTCAAGCCATTAACGCCGCCCGCCACGCCGGTGTCCCCTGCGCACCCCGGACCGGCCCTGCCGCCGCCGCCGCCGGCCCCGGCCGTGCCAGCAGCTGCCCATGGGGCGGCCCCGGCCCCGCACGCGCTGCAGGAGCAGCGGCAGCAGCAGCCCCAGCCCTTCGCCGTGCCGCGGCCACCGCACCCGCCCATGCACATGCCAAAGATGATGTCTGAGAACCAATACCCCACAGAGCACAGGTAAGGCATCCCCCACCCCAGTGACCACAGGAATCTTCTGGGGTTTATGGAGACTCTTGGGGTGGGTCGGTGGTCCCAAGGTGTGGGGAAGAAAGATAGATGCCTGTCCCTTTGTCCCCATGCTGCAGTTGCAGTCAGTGGGCCAAATGTAGCTGCCTGGGGTCCTGTGTGGCAAAACTTGCTGCTTCCTGCTGGGATCTTGTTGCTTTTTCTCCTACTAACGGGGAACTTCTCCTCCGAGTCCCTGAACATGGGGCAGAGCCTTTGCYTTCCTCTTGGTAAAGGCAAGGGAGGCAGAGTCTGCCTCCTGCATCCATCCCCATCCCTGTGCCGATGGGTGATGGTGCTGAGTCAGGTTTCTGCTTCCCTCATTCCCACCCACTGTAGCTCTGCCTCCCGAGCCAAGCCCTGCCAGACTGAGAAGCTGTGACCATCCCTGTCCTGCCCCTGTGCACCCTGGGCTGGGGGTGGTCCTGAGCTCCCCCATGTATTGCATGACATCACCATGATTTTGTGGGCTGTGGAAGGATATCCTTGTTCCCTCCTTCCTCTCCAAGCTGTGGCTTCATCCCCCATCGCTCCCACATCCCTGAAGGCTTTGCCAGTCCCCTCCTTTACTCTGGGTTTGCTTCTGTGGGTGCTCTCAGTAGGTGCTTTGCTTGTGGCCTCTGGATGCCCTTTGCTGTGTGTGCAGCCGCTGTGTCACCCATGTGGGCATGGGTCTAGATGTGACAGCCCAGCAAAGGCCATGCAGTGGGGCCGTGGAAGCCCTCGGAATGTGCCCCCAGCAGGCAAGCATCCCTCCCCAGAAAAGTGGGGCTCCGGGTGACCTTCGAGCTATGTGGGGGGCTGGCTGCGACCCCTTGGGAAGCACCGTGCCAGCACAGGGCTTGAGTTTCATTCAGGAAGGGCAGAGGGACACGGCTCGGAAATGGAGTAATCCCAGCCCGGCAGCTGGGAGAGCTCCGGTTACAAAGCCAAATGGTGCAAGGCCAGCGGAGAGGAGCCAGCACGGAGATCCGAGATCGCCTTTCAAGGTGCTGGAGGACAAGGGGATGTGGCAGCACCCCCTCGAGATGGTCCCTCATCCATTGCCACGAGCAGAAACTGTGCTGAGGCTCAGACCGGTGGTGGCAGCACCCTGGAGCCGAAAATAGTGCTCCCTGCTGTCGAGTTCAAGGTTTAATCCCAGCTGCGCAGGCGGATTAGCAGCCGGCTGGAGCTGCGGAGTGGATTTGGCTTTGCGTAAGCGCCCACCCATGCACAGCATCCCCTGGCCCCTGCCCCCCACGCTGGGGGCAGATTTTACTGGTTTGCAGAGATATGACTCTTGCGGAGGGTTTTTTGTTCCTTTTCTCACTCCTTTCCRGATACCTGAAGCCCAGAGTGCTTTACTGTGATGGCCCATGTGTTATCCTGCTCCTCCACCTTGGGGTCCCCAGCACCTGGAGGGGCACAGGGCTTCTCAACACCCCACTGGGTCCCTATGGGATGAGTCTCTGTGGTGGCTGTGCTTCTGAGGAACCATCCCAGCCTGCTGTGGGTGCACCCTGGGAGCACCCCAGACTGAAGGCACCCAGCTATCAGGCAGTCCTGGTCTGGGGTGGTAGCCGGTGTCAGGGCTGCCCCCCACTCCTCAGTAATGCCGTGTGCTTCTCCCCAGGTTTCAGAGGCAGCTGTCCGAGCCCTGCCACCCATTCCCGCCGCAGGCCGGGGTCCCGGGGGACAGCCGCCCCGTCTACCACCGGCAGCTGTCAGAGCCCCTTGGCCCTGCTGCCCCCCGCCCCCCTCAGGGATTCAAGCAGGAGTACCACGACCCGCTCTACGAGCACAGCGGCCCTGGCCTGCCCGGCCCCCCCGGCCACAGCTTCCAGCCCCCCATGGGCATCAAGCAGGAGCCCCGGGACTACTGCATTGACTCAGGTGGGTGTGAGACAGGGGACAGCCAGGTGCCGGGTGGGGTCACACCAGTGACACCCCAAGGAGCAGAGCGTCTCTGCCATCAGCACGGCAGGTGCAGGGTTGAGCCTCAGACAGCGGATGCTGTGTCGCTCTGGAGCTCCCATGGTGCTGGGTTACTACTTTGCCTTTTTCTTTCCTCTCTTTCCTTCTCCTTTTCCAAAGCCAGGGAATAGAGCAGGTGTTCACCCGATGCCGATGGTGTAGTCAGTGCTGTAGCCACAGGCTGGGGTGCCCCATGGTGCCTGGTGGGTCCCCCCTTGGCCCTGGCCTAGGGCCAGCTGTGATTGCTGGCTGCTGGACCCTACCAGCATCACGGAAAAATCCTCTAATCGCCTTAGGACCTAAAAATACCCCAACCTCGGGATGGAGGGTGGCACGGCCAAGCAGATGGTAGGGGAGGCGCAGCAGTGCCTCCTTTCCCATGGGGCCTGTGAAAACCCTGAGCTGACTTAGCCCTTGCTCCAGTGTTCATTCCGACAACCCCAAATCATACTGGGTTTTTYCCCCAATTTTGAGGGTGGGTGTAGTGGACCAGGGAGTGTGAGGAGTAGGAGTCCTCTACCCCACAGGACATGCTTGGGGTAGAGAATATGCTGTCAAATCCTTGGTGGCACCCATGGGATTTACAACCTTAATGTCATCTTCATTTCTCTCTCAGAAGTGCCTAACTGCCAGTCCTCGTACCTACGGGGGAATGTCTTCCCCAGCAGCCATGACGGTGAGTGACCCCCTGCCACGTTTTCCCCCTGTTCATGGCCCCATCCCACCCCTCCCTTGGGGCTGTCAGTAYTCCCTGGGCACCCTGATAACCCCAACAAGAGCACCGTGGTGGCCGTGAGAGCTGCATGCGCCAGCACCAGAAGCAGCYGGCGGCCCCTGTGAGCGTGCGGCGAGGGCACAGCAGCGCCGTGTAATCTGGGATAATGCACCTGATAGAGCTGCTAAGAGGGTTTTGGAGCAGTGAGGGGGGCAGAGCTGCGCAGCGCTCAGCCACTGAAATAACCGGGAATGAGTCTGCTCCTGGAGCTGAGGACGGAGTCCTGTGCTGGATTGGGCCAAGCCAGGGTTTTTTGGGGTCCAGCCAGGGTGGAGAAGGGGCTCTGTGCTCACCAAGGGTCTTTTCTCCATAGGATTTTCATATGAAAAGGACACACGATTGTATTTTGATGACACATGCGTGGTACCTGAGAGGCTGGAGGGTAAGAATCTGGCCCCAGAGGAGGCCGGCGGGGGAGCCGGGGCTCATGGAGGAGGATGTGGTGATGCTGGGGTCTGCATTGCCTGGCTTTTAAAGCCAAGCAGTGCTGGCACGGTGCTCTTAAGAGCTGCTGAGCATCATCCCACGTGGTAACTTGGCATCACTGCCATGTTCCATCTTTGTCCCTGCCACCTACCTGCTTGCAGCACCATCCCCAGCACCTCTCACCTCTCCCACCCCGTGGCCTGATCCTGCTCAGGTGTCTCGGCACAGGCATGACCGTTGTTGTTATACACATGCCCTGCTGGTGACACAGCCTGGAAGAGGGGCAGAGCCGGGGTGTTTAACCATGTGTCTTGGTAGGGGCAGAGCTGGGGTGTTTAACCATGTGTCTTGGTGCGGGCAGGTAAAGTGAAGCAGGAGCCCACCCTGTACCGTGAGGGCCCTCCCTACCAGCGGCGCGGGTCCCTGCAGCTCTGGCAGTTCCTGGTCACCCTGCTGGATGACCCTGCCAATGCCCACTTCATCGCGTGGACCGGCCGGGGCATGGAGTTCAAGCTGATCGAGCCTGAGGAGGTATGAGGCCCTGGAGYTGGGGAGTGGCTGTGGGGACGCAGGAGTGGGCTGAATCCTTCCCGTGCAACAGAACTTTTCTACTTATACTTGAAGCAAGATACGTGTCTTTACTGTCCAGTCAGCTGCAGAAATTTGCCTTTACTATCTTAATAGCCGGCACATGCCGGCTCCTGAAGCTGCCAGTGGCACCAGCCGCTGAGACTCGGTGCTCTGCCATGGCTCCCTCCTTCCCAAACCACTTTCATCCTGTGCCCTGGGTTTCCAGCAGCAGCTCCGTGCTGGCGCGCTGCCATGCTGGAGCCACGTGCCCCCACAGGAGGGTGACACAGAGGAAGAAGCTGTTTGGGGAGTAATTGAAAGCAGCTGTAGCAAGCACCGAGCTGCGCATTGTGGGTAATTACCCATAATATCTCTTGCGCCATGCATGGAAATTGTGGTTTTTTGAAGCAGCTTTTTTGGCAGGCTCCCCTAATCAAATGACACTTGATTTGGCCCCCGATTTGGCGGTGGCTGTATGGTCGCAGCTGGAGCATTTATCATGGCAGGCAGGGAACCACTCTGAGACCACGGTGATACCTTCACCCCTGGCTGCCCCAGCCCCCTCTAACAAGCCTCTAGCCTGCATTTCAGTTGTGATTTCCTTTGAGGATCCCTGTTCAAGCCCCACCTGGAGCCCTGATGCCTGCCACCTCTCCCTATAGGTAGCGCGGCGCTGGGGCATCCAGAAGAACCGGCCAGCCATGAACTACGACAAGCTCAGCCGCTCCCTGCGCTACTACTATGAGAAGGGCATCATGCAGAAGGTGAGCGATCCCCCTGCCACCCTCTGGCAGCGTGTGCCTATCCCCTGCTCTACCAGGGTGCAGCAGAAGAGGGATTAGGTCTAGTGTGAGGTGTGCGGTGCTTCCTTAGGGTGAGGGCAAGGTTCAGGGCACCTCTCACACCCTCGCTCCTCCTTGCAGGTTGCCGGCGAGCGGTACGTCTATAAATTCGTCTGTGACCCCGACGCCCTCTTTTCCATGGCCTATCCTGACAACCAGCGCCCCTTCCTGAAGACGGAGCCTGACTGCCCAGTGCCAGAGGAGGAGACTGTGCCACTGACACACTTTGAGGACAGCCCGGCGTTTCTCCTGGAGATGGATCCCTGCAGCAGCCTTCCCTATGCAGAGGGCTTCGCCTACTGACTTGGCCGGCCAGCAGAGCCGTCGGCACTAGCGCATCCACCTGGGGCAAACACGGTTTTCTAAAGAATATTTTTGGCTATTCATAAGGAAAAAAAACCAACGACAAACCACACGGGTGCACACACAAATTGGAGGAATCTAAAATGCCCCACCTGTGTTGCCGCCGAATTCCCACCCTTCCTTTCCAAGGGCTAGTGCACAGGACTGCCCGCGGCCGGCACCTCCTGCCATGCATCAGTGTGATGTCTTGGGGTGCCGGGAGCCTAAAGTTGCAGTCTCTGCCCCAGGCCCTGGCTCCCAGTGCCCCAGGACTGGGCTGCGTGGCTGCCGAGCCAATTGTCACGACAATCTGCTTTGCATCGAGCACAATCCGCGTAGCTGCCTTGTGTGGTGGAAAGGGCTTTGATTTGCACAGAGAGGAGGGATGCGGGGGGCCGCCTGGGCCAGCGCCCCGGAGCTGATGTGCGCAGCATCCTACCCCAACCCCGAGGAGCCTTCTGCCTTCTTCCCGAACTCCCCTCCCTGTATAACCTGTTGTTCCCATAGAACCCTCTGCATCCTCTCCATGCCCTTGGTCCTCCCCAGCTCTTGCTGTGGGCCATGGGCTGCATTTTGGGGGAGGAGACCCTGACACTAACTCCCTCTTTGTTGGTTTTTTTTTTTTTTTGGGATGTTTTAGGAAAATACTAAAGGTTTCTAAACTGATTTTTGTAGATTTTTTGTATTTTAAGGCAAAGCTATTTTTTGCAGCCCGGCTGCTGTTTCCGGAGCCCCTGGGGACACCCCCATATGGCTTTCCTGGTGACAGGAGGAGCCCTCAATGCCCACGGCTTCCTGGGATGGCTGCCGAAGGATCTGGTCCACTCCATTTCATTGCTCCAGTCCTCTTTCCCAGGGGAGCCAGGGCTGAACCCTGGTGCCAGCTCAGCTGCGCTCCCCCCGCTCGGCATGGCCTCGGAGCTGGGCTGTAAGGCTGAGGTGGGTAGGGATGGGGGGTCCCCCACCCTCCTCCCTCAATACCCCACTTCCCTCCAGCTCCCTCCTCCCCYGCTGCACCTCCTAACACTCCTCCACCACTCATATATCCATACCTGCCTCCCCTGCACCAGGCTACATGTTTTTGTTGTAAATGCTGTATAGGAATTTTTTCTCTTTAGTTAGCTTTGGTTGGAAGTTTTGTTTTGKTTTTTTTTTGTCTGATTCATTCTTTTTTGGGAAGTATGAAGATTAACTCTACAAAGACTTGGTTGCTCTCCCCATGGTGGCTGCCATGGCCTGTACCCATGGGGAGCATTTGGTTTTGGGAACCCCACCTTGGGGACAGGTTTTTAACCATTTGCTTGGTGTGGCAGGTCTGCAGTGCAGAAGGGGTTAATCTGAGGACTGATTTGAAATATCTTTACTCAAGCAGGGCTATGTATCTCCTGCAAAACTGCATTACATTCTGTACTGTGTACAATAAAGGATCTTGCTTCCTGTTCTTCCCTGACTGCCTGGGCTCCTGCTTTGCCTGCGCCGTGAGGTGCTGCCCGGGCTGGGAGGAGCCCCTGGATGTGCTTGAGGGGTCTAAAGTGGTCCAAGGTACAGCCAGGGTACTTGGGGCCTGCAGGGTGGTGTGTCTGGAGCTGGGACCAGGGCACCAGGGCTGCTCTCTCCCCCGTCCCCCTGCCCTCTCCCCAAATCTGGATTTGCTGCTCCTGGGTCTGGATGCTGCCATGGCTTTCACAAAGCCACATCCAGTGAGAGGATCCATTTGGAATGAAGATGGCTTCTCCCCAGTAGGTGCAATTTAATATTGCTTCTTCCCCGAGGTTTCTCAGTTGGTGAGTCCTTCACTCTCCCCTGGAAACCCAAACACCTGCCATCAAGCAGGGCTAAAGCTGGTGGAGACCTCTCAGGAAAGCCCCTCCACAAGCTACTGGCAGTGGTCCCCTCACTGGCTCCATTTCTAGGCTGGGAAAAATTCAGGGTTTGCAAAAAGATGCAGGAGGTGGGTGGAGGGCAAGGGCTGGCTCTGTGAGGACTTGACTTAGTTGAAGAGTGTGTTTCCCCCGATAGGCTGGAGAAAAGCTCAAAAAACCCAGAACTGCCCACTCCTATTGGCCTCAATGTCCATGGGCTCCCAGCCCATCCCGTGCAGGGGGTTGGGGTGATGTTGCTGGAGATACTCTGACAGCTCTTCTCTTGCAGCTTATTTTTACTGCCCAGCAAAACCCCATCCGTATAGATGTGGCAGCAGAGAGATGAAAGGTCTTGTGTGCCATGATGCTCTTTATACACCCACCACACCTCACCTGGGTCTGCTCCTGGCCCCCAGCCGCCTTGCTAATGGGTCCTTGAGCTGCTCTTCCATCATGCCTGAAGTACTAAGCTTCATGGAGAACTGTGGCTGTCTCCCAGCCCAGGCAGGGCAAAGCAGGATCTCAAACAGCCACCAAAACCAATTCATCTGGTGTGAAGCCTTCCAGGAGCTAAATCAGCTGTTTGGACTCAGGAGACATCTTGTACTCCCTAGGGAGCTCCATGCCAGCCTCCCAACCCTATCCCATTTTTATTTTCCACAAAGCTCTGTCCTCTGCCCAAGACTGCAAAACCCAGGTGATCTGAGCTCCAGACAGCGCCTGGTAATCCCACCTCGAGGGGGATTTCAGCAGACTGAGTCCTGGTGCTCAGGCTGGAGCAAGGGGAAAATGGGGCCACCGGTAGTGCGGCCGGCAGGCAGATGGCCCAGGGCACTGGGATTTCAACCCTGGTGCAAATGTGTGGGACCAGTTATGGATAGCAAGGATGAGGATGAGCAGATAAGGCAAAGCCTTTCGAAGCCTTCATCGAGCATCTTGTCACCACAACTCTGACCCTGGCCCGGTCAATCGTACTGTGGGCAGGGCTGGGGCCCCAAGAGCATCTCTGATGCTGTTCTTACCGATGGGAGAGGATAGGAAGAGGTGTTTTTCTATTCCAATTTGTCACTGTGAGACGAAAGGGTTCAGGTCCCAAAAGGTTTGATACAACACTGGCTTTTATGTACTTAGGACACCAAGAATTTGCTCCTTATTTGATCCTACTATGCATCACACCTCCCTCTCTTCATGCTCCATGCAGAGGGGATGGAGCTGCCTTCAGTGCATGGTCCCCCACCCCTGAGGGTGAGGAACAAGCCCCAACTGCTCAGAATCCTGCCTTCCAGGGATGGGGACGAGAGCTCCCAGGCAGAGCAGGGGCTGGACTAGCATTTGTCAGGAGTTGGGGAGATGGAGGGGAAGCAGGGAGGGAAGAGTCTTGCTCCCTTCACCCCTCCTGCCCCATCAGATGCTGCTCCCGGGCACAGGGATGTGCCCTCCAAAGCCATGCTCCAACGTGCCATGGGATGGGGAGCCTAGCTGGGGAGCACTGCTGCAACTTCCCTCCAGGACCTGGAATGGCTGGGGCTACCACTGCTCCATCCCCAGGACTGATCACCTTGGTCCCCTCCTACCATATCCCCACACCTTTTGCCTCCTGCTTTCCTCCCACTCCTCCCAGTCACTGGTGGGGATGAAGAGGAGCAAGCAGAGAGGATGGCGAAGCATGAAGCAGCATTTTGGGGAGGATTCAGCCATTCAGACCGGGAAAAATCTTTGTGTTGGTGTCCAATCCTGTCTCCAACCCTCCAGCTCACAGCTTCCCCCTCTGTGTGGTCCTTGTGGTAACAAGCCCATCGCCAGTTCGGGGTGAACAACAATCTGTGACACTGTATAAGCAGACAATAAAATGGCAGCTGGTACTGAATGGGGACAAATGTGTTTTTTCCTATTTTCTTCTTTTCACAGTCTTATARTGTGCCCCAAGCTACCTCCTCCTTGGAATGAGAGCTTGGAATTACCAGATGGTCCAAGAGCTGTTCAAACAAGAGGCACAGGTTAAAAACCATTTGGAAAAGAGGAGCCTGTAAAGGGGAGAACATTGTTACAACCCTCTGCACACCCATAATTCACAGAGTACATTCCTGCGCTCCCTGTCTCAGAAGCATATAGCAGGACTGGAAAATGTTCAAAAAGCAATGGAGACAGCCAAGGGTCTGCTATGGCTCTTACATGGGAGTGTATAAATAGTCTGGCACTTCCAACTGTGGCAAGATTTGTGGCTCAGGGGCTTCATATTTAATAGCCCATGATGAAGTTTTCCATTTCTGCYTGGAAGAGCATTTTTGGGAAGAATTACTGCACACAGCTTTTTCTTCTGGCAGGACCAACCAGCCCAGCAGTTAAGACTGTAGGTACTGCGTGGTCTACCATGGGCAGTGAGACACAGCTCCCACCTGGCTCACGTCCTGCTGCCCATCGTGGTGGCCTCRTGCCTGTGCTTTGCAGCTGGTTCTACCAGGGAGGCAGGTCACATCACAGCAACTCCTCTCTTCCCCAGCTCTTCAAACACTTGATGTTTTCAATAAGTGGGTTAATTTGGCTCTTAAATACCTGGAGCAACATGAGTGGCTGCATATGTGGAGCCAACTTCAACATGAGTGAACTCCAGAAAAAAAAAATTAAAATAAAACCACCCAAAACAAAACAAAACAAAACAAAACAAAACAAAACAAAAAAAACAAAAACAAAAACAAAAACAAAACAACCACAAAAAAACCCCACAAACAAACAAAAAAAACAACCAAACAAGAATTTGGAGTGGTGAGTAAGGAAAAGATGAGGAACTTCCACCCAGGGCTGTGCAGGACACCCAGCTCCCTTTGTATCAGTCTGGCACCACCTCACAAATGTCCATCTACTCCTTCTGGCCACCATGCTGTTTTGTGGTAGCGGATCTGGAGAGGTCTTTGGTATCCAAAATGTGGTTGGGTTCATACCTGTGGGCTGGTGCACCCTGTGGCAGGGAGGACTTCAGCCACAGCCTTTGTTCTGGGGCTTCCTTCTGCTTTGTGCTGACTTTCCTGAGAGATGTGGRTCCATATCACTGACTCCAAGCCTCCCACTCCTGGGCAGGCCATAGGTAGAGGGAGACCACTGACCCCACCTTCTCCTGTGCTCCCACTGAGAAGAGAGCTGGGGCTCCACTAACACCCCAGAGCCTCAGAGCCCTCCAGCACTGAGCTCCCAGCCGCTCACAAGGCACTAACACTGGAATAAGCCTCTAAGTGGCTTCTAAAACCATGAGCCAATTGCTGCATTAAAGGCTCTCAGTGCCACAGGGGAGGCTCCCATCCTCTTATCATTAACCATGGCAGAAACTGTCCGTGTTATTCCTGTGTTCTGTAGGTGCCCAGGGACTATTCCCAACACATCATAGGTCACCTACATAGGTTCCTCTATCACAAGCAATCCTGAGGAAGGCATCCTACCCGGTGGAAGCTGTCCCTGYCCGTGGCAGGCAGGTCGAACTAGATGGTCTTTAAGGTCTCTTCCAACCCAAATCATTCTAGGATTCTATGACTTCGTGGCCAATTTTTGGAGACGCAAGTGATAGGACCCCAGAGGCTCAGATTTTGGAACAGGGGTGCCCCCACCTCATTGCAGAAGGAGCAAACTGGGGTGAAATCCCTCCTGTGTTGAAGGGCTGGGTGCTCACCTGGCTGGCGTGCAGCCCTCTGGCCAGGAGCGGGTCCTGGGCAGGGGGCGGCAAATGCATGGGCAAAAAGATGCAATATGAAGTTTTGTTTCAGCTGAGAGTGGAGCCAAGGTGAGGGGCAGAGCTGGGAACTTGTCTGGAGTACAAGGAGTCAGCCATAGCAGTATACTTAGAAGGCTTTTTTAGTTTAATAKAAATAAAACCATCCTGGATGGAACAGGCAGCAACTGAGGTGAGAAACCGCGAGCTCCCACAATACTGGGCCAACACAGCTGTACTCCTGCACCCCAAGCTGATCATCCGTTATCCTCCCATAAACTTTGCTGGGATTCATGGATTTGATRAAAGGCCTTCAAAAGACACAGTCTTGTACCAGCCTGAGAGGCATCCCTGGACYTGGCACCCTCTGAGTGCTGTTCCCTCCAAGGATGAAAGAGGATCTGCCAAGGGTGACCYGCACCCAGGCTTGCAGGAATCTCTTTTAAAAATCATCTCTTCGTTTCTTGGGCACCTTGGACCCAGAAGAGGGCAGCAGCAGCCCAGGCTGCAGCCACAGCTACGCTTTCCAAAGCTCCTCTTCATCTCCTAAGCTGCTCAGAGATAGCTGAGAGAAAAGAGCAGTGTATGGAGGAAGCAGTGAAGAGCAAAAACCCAGTGAGCAGGCTAGTGGTACTCTCCTAGGCTTCAAAATTGTTTGCTTTCAAGGTGGAAGTGGAAAGAAAACAATCCTTCTTTGAAAACGTACTGGAGTGCAGGGGCTTTCCATGGCAGTCTTTAATTTTTTTGGTATCAGTGATCCCTATCAGTAAGCATCCGCTTGTCGTGGCACCAAAAAGTAAGGTAGTCATGCTGGGAATGCTCCCAATAGAGGTGGGAGGAAAGTACATGCAGTGTGTGCCTGTCACGCTGCTGCAGAGATGCTAAAAGCCCATGAGATTCCCACCCTGGAGCTCTTATGTCTTCACTTAGAGCACTCCAGGGGGATGAAACGCGACTGCCAGTGCTCCACGGGCACGCTGGCTGCCTTGCCCTTGCTGAGTTCATTGTCCCTGAAGGAACAGGAAAGGGAAGGCTGGAAATATGGGAATTTTCTACCTGTTCACCTTGGCATCCCACACACGGGTGCCCCCCAGCTCGGTGCACTGCTGAACCCTGTGAAACTCGAGCATCACTGGCGTAGGTCAGCATCCTCCGGGCCAGCTGTGGCCTTTCCACCCAGCCAGGCTGGCAGCACCCTGGCAGCAGCCTTTCCTGGATGAGCTCACCGGGATGAGTCACAGAGCAGGTGAGTGGGAGGAGAACATCCTTGCAGCCGCTCTGAATTCCTACAGCGGATTCCTAGCCACCTGCTTTGACAACACGTTGTGGAGCCAGCCTGGGTTTTGCTGAGGCAGTTCCATTTCTGCCTGGGTTGGCCTGCCCCAAGGCACATGGGTGGCAGTGTGCCCCACTCCTGGCTCAGAGCATAAGGCTGAGCCTGCAGCCATGTGGCCTTTCTTCTCAGTTGAGCTCAACTCTTGCCTTTTTTTTTTTTGCCTTTTTTTTTTTTTGGTTCACACCCTCAGAAATCACAGCAGTGCAACATTATTGCTTACCAAAGCTGTTCTCCTGAAATGAGTCATGAAAGACGGAGCTTTGTCACTCTGCCAGACACAGCCTGGCTGCTTCTCTAAATTGAATGGCACCAGAGAACAGCTTGCTCCTCCCTTTGGGCTTCAACCCTTCTGCACCCGGTGTTACCAGCCTCCATCCAGAGCCTGGACAGAGAATCTCCTGCATTATTCCCACCTCTTCAAACGGCCAGCCCTTTCCACCCCATTTTTGGGTGAAGGCCTCCATGGTGTGGTAACATTTTGGTGACGCCATGCTTTGCACCAGGCTAGCAGCTTGTTTGGGGAGCTACCACTATGTCCACAAGTCCTGCAAAATAGATCTTTTATTCAGAAAACTATTCAGCCAAAGTCAGTGTAGCCTCTTCCATCCATGCATCCATGCATCCATGCATCCATCCATGCATCCATCCATCCATCCATCCATCCATCCATCCATCCATCCATCTATCCATCCATCCATTCCTCCCTCCCTGATGGCATCAAGGCAGAGGCTGTGGAAGGAAGGAGCAGCAACACCACCTCCACATCCAATGTTATGTCCATACCAGTTATTGAGAGACGTGAAAAGAATCACAGCCAAGGTTGGAACCTACAGGGGCCACCAGATTTACACACTACGTGCAGCCTGCCTTCCTCTTTCCCCCTCAGATGATGTTTCATGTCCTAAGTCAAATGGAATGGTGTATTCTTGGTGCTCAAGAAAAGCCAACCCACAATATCAGATATCTCAATGCAATTTGGAATTTAGTCCCTTACCCTGAGGTTTTGAACGTCTCCTTCCCAGTATGAAAGGTGGTATTCTTTTGAAATCACTACCAGACACAGGAGGCAGACATGAGCCTTTTGGAAATGTCTCTTGTGTCTAGTCAGAGACCAAGAGTAATTGTTAAGCCACAGCTACTTTCCATGACTGCTCTTAGATCCTTCTGTGGTCTGGAGCTGACATAGCCCCAAAAAGCATTGCTAAGGTGCCTCTTGTTCAGCTCCAGCCAGTTGTAGGCAGCTCATAGCAAGCTGCAGAGCACAGATCCCAGAATTTTCTTTCTTCATTCTTGTTTATCCTCTGCAAAGACTCCCCRGCCAAACCTTGTGATGCAGCCCCTGGCCTGCATACTGTGGACCTAGATCTCAACTTTCCCTACAATGGAGCCTGCAAGAAGTACATATCTCTCATATGGGGCAGCCCATGCTCAACTTCTTCTAAGTCCAAAGATGTGTTGGCAGCAGCTGTTGGATGAAAGCAGTTATGCCTCCAGTGAAATTTGTTGGCTTCTCTCTTTTTTTTTTTTTTAAGCAATAAAGTAAACAGATTCCATCCAGTAGGTGAGAGGATTTGACAAGATCTGACCTGGTTATCTCATTTTTCTTTAAAACTGCTGCTCGTTTGCAGCACTATTGAAACATGTCTGAGGCTGCACACCTGCAGGCAGCCTGAAAGCAATGCCCATGGAGACGAGCTGGTCAAAATTGATTCATAGCTTTGTCATGGAAGAGACGTCAATGGACAGGATCATCACGGTGATCATGATTTGAAGCCTGGGGCATTGTATGGTGAAAAATATTGTAGGTGAAAATAGTCTGGGAAAAGCAGCAGAGGCGTGGGAAGAGAGCTAAGAAGCAGCGTTCTGTGGGCACCACACATATTTTACAGCTCCAAAGCTGCCAGAATGGCATCACCAGCAAGAACAGCATCTCCACCAACAGTGGCATCGTCACCAGGAATGGCATTGTCACCRCCAAAGACATTACCTGGGCTTTCTTAGTGCCAAAACCAAGACCCCAGTATCAGAACACGGCCTTATCTATTGCTYCAGCAAACGCAGTCAGTCCCAGCCTTCAGAAGACCAGTGATCCTTGAACTGGAATCCTCTGTGACCATTGCATGGATCAGCCACAGACAGGCTGTGAAGGAGATGCCTGTCATTCCCACTGTGCACTGCTCATTGTGACAGAGCTGTCAGTCTGCAGTGGGTTTATTTTTAGCCCGTTTTTAGCCTGGTTTCTACAGGAAACAAAACTCCATCAACCATGCTTGGTCTGTCAAACTCCCCCTGCAACTTTTGAGCAGTGGCTGCTTTGAAAGACCTTTTCTTTTGTGGGGGAGATACAGCTCCAAAATATAAATGCCTGTGTGCATCAGGGAAACAGGCAGCTGGGTAGAAGTGGAAATCCCTCTCCTCCCAAAGTCATGGACATGCTGCCATCTGACCACCTGGCACTACCACCTTCAAGTACCCATGTGTTGAAGAATCTTCACGGATGTTGATCCCATGTGGGGCTTGGCACATCAGCATCAGAGTTCATGGGTGGGAGGGATGCTCACCAGAACAGGGACCCTGCACTTCTGGCACATCTCCTTCCCTCTCCTGGTACAGCTGTGTCGACACGGTTAGGAAGAGACACCCTTCGTGTACAGGCAAACACAAACAGGAGGAGGAACATRGGTATTTGCCTCCTGGGGGGCCTGTGAGCCTGCAGCAGCTGCAGGCACCTGACTTCCTTCTTAACAGCTTGTCTTCACTGTGCTCCCACTCACTTTGCTCCACAAACTGCTTGCTGAGACATTCTGTGCCAGACGTGAGCTCTCAGCCTTTAGGAGACACTGTTACTGCAGAGTATTATATCTTAGTTCACATAAGACACATATTCTTTCCACTTTTTGGCTCAGAATATTTCAGTAATRGATAATTTCTCCCAGTTTGCCACGTGGCAACACTGGACAAGCCCCTTGGTCAAGCTCTTGGGTCTGTTGCACATTTATCCCATTGGGGTGCAATGGAAAAGTTAAGAAGAATGAGACAATAATAAAAAATATTCTTGAATAAGCCAATAATAAGGATGCAGTAGTAGGATAAGCCCAGGCCAGTAGGATATGGAGGTATCCCACCACCACCAGTGCATCCAGCCCCACCAGTGCATCCAAGCTTCACCCTCATTAATGAAGACCCGTGCAGATTCAGCAGCACTGTAGCACTATAATGCCAATTTTACTCACATGCAACATTTTTCAGCCATGATCTGGGTGACCAAACACCCAGCTGTAAGGGCTTGGGTGGTAGCAAGTGGTGTACTCAAAAGCCTTTAGTTTTGAGGGAAAAGGAAGAAATCTGCTCTGCTATCGCCTCCAGCAAGCAACAGAAGAAAAAAGCCAGCCTTGATGCTGTGGAGCATCTCAAGCATGGACATCAATAACCACACCTGGCTACACACACCAGCTGTGCCCAGAAGGAGACTTCTTCTACRTGTTTATGTCTCCCAGCCTTGAATTATTCTCCTGCTATCTAAAGCACTGGAGTATCCAGACATGGAGATATTTCTTTTAATCCTACATGCATTATCCAAGCACCGTGAATGATCACGTGTTTGAATAAAAGAGCATTTTCTCTGAGACAAGACCATGCCAAGCACTGCGGGATTTTTGCAGCACTACAGTGGGTTTTGTAACCTGATTCTATGCATTCAGCCAGGCAGTAGCAAAGCAATCCACCTGAAGTGTAGGTTCATCCACTTCCAACCTGGCACAAGGAAGGTAGCCACCAGCAGTGCCCACAGAGCAGCTGGTGCCCTCCTGACCCATGGGTGCAGTGGTGAAAGCAGTGCCATGGGAGGAGCAGTGTCCTGAAATGGTGGAAAATTACCAGATTTCTCTAAAATGCCCATCCCTCTATTTTGGCTGTGGGCTCAACACACATTCTGGTACCAGCAGCCTCATGTCCAAAGCCCCACGTTTCCTGGTGGCTGTGTGCTGGCTGTGTACCTTTGCTCAGAGCATTTGGCTCAGTAGGTCTCTGGTCACAATAAATCATAATTCTACTCATGAGAGACACAAGGAGAGTCTGCCCTCCTGAAATGACAGGTTGCTATTTTCAGAAGTAATTTGGAAACCAAAAAATTACTCAGTGAGCAGCRGGAATTAAAATTAAATAGAGGCTGGACTATTTTTTGTCTCCTAAACTAGGAGGATCTCCCTCCGTCTGGAAGTAGTACCTGAAATGAGGGTAAGGATTTACTGAGAGTTACTGCAAGTGAAAGAACTTTAGAATCCAGCTGACACCAAGGTTTGGATCTAATTAGGTTGCCTTCATGAGGAAATATTGCACAGCATCGTTGTTTATCTTCTCTGTAACAGCCTTCGGAAGATATTTTGTGGATCGGATTACAGRATGAGAAAGGATCATTAAAGGACAGGTTTAGATTTTATATTAGGAATCTGGTGAGGCACTGGCACAGGYTGCCCAGAGAAGCTGTGGCTGCCCCATCTCTGAGAGTGTCCARCGCCAGGTTGGATGGGGCTTGGAGCACCCTGGGATAGTGGAAGGTGTCCCTGGCCATGGCAGGAGGTGGAATTGGATGATCTTTAAGGTCTCTCCCAACCCAAACCATTCTGGGATCCTATTTTATTGTTTGGTATGGATTTAAAAATTTTATTTAGCTTTTTACTGGACTTTGGATACGGTCTTCAAAGGCAATTACAAAAGGTTCTGGCAGATATTAAAAAGGAAATTATACAGAATTTCAGAGATCATCCAACTTTTGCAGTTTCCCACAGACGATCAGCAGGATTATCCTGTGCTTTCCTTCCACTCACTCACCTCACAGAGGGGTACCCAAGCCTTTGAAAGCTTTAGGAGACCTGCTTAACTTTCCAGGACATTCACATGCTGTTCCTGTCCCCAGTCCCACCAGTGGCAGCTCTGCTCTTGCTGCCAGCTCTGATCCATGCTGACCTTCCTCGTTCTTTCTTCTTACACACAAGCAGCTTGGGGTGACACTGCAAAACCAGTTTTGGGGCATTGCAGACATTTCTTTGCCTCAAATTGTCTGTACCTCTGAAGAAAGGCCTGGTGAAGAAWGGGTGGCAGACTCAGCCTGAGAAGACAAGCAGCTCTTTCAGGCTCCAAGCTCTGCCAGCTGTGAATCGAGGGTCCTAAATTCCTTTTGCATCATCTGGGTTGAATCACAGAATTAAAGAATGGTTTGGTTTGGAAGGGATCATAAAGCCCATCTCATTCCAACCCACTGCCATGGGCAGGGACACCTCCCACTAGATGAGATTGCTCCAAGCGCCGTCCAACCTGGCCTTGAACACTTCCAGGGATGGGGCAGCCACAGCTTCTCTGGGCARCCTGTGCCAGGGCCTCACCACCCTCACAGGGTAGAGTGTCCAATGGAAGGGTCATGGTAGGAGAGCCCCAAGAGCTCTGCTCTTCCACAGATTAGCCATGCTGCCTCATCAGAGGAATTTTCCAGGCCAATTTAAGTGAGACTGAGGAAGAATGAACAGCAAGTAAACAAGCATTTTTGGAGACATTTCTCTGGGCCAGCTGGAGTCRCACCTGCTGAAGGCATACCGTATCTGGATCTTAGCTCTGATGGGYTTTTCCTAACTGTAACGGTGCCTTATGCACAGAGGCTCATGGCAAGCAGAGATCTACCACCAGACTGGAGCAGGGAAAACTGCTACCATTGCAACACCGCTGCCAGCATCCCAACATCCCAGCATCCCACTGGGGTGGGCAGAGGACAGAGGTGGAGGGCACAGCTGGGGGACCAGCAGCYCCTCTTGAGGCTGTGCTGGCTGAGCGGTGCCAGAGAACACCAGGAYAAAAAGCTAAAGAGGGAATTATCAAAAATGGACACAAGTTTGTTCTTGTATCCACTTTGCTTTCTGGAGCACAGTGTCAGTTGGGAAAGGCRGTGGCTGCCATCCAAAGGGCTCAAATCCCAGATTTCATTTACAGTCTGAGTTTGTGTGGATAACTCCACTCCACGGCTTCAATTGCATTCACAAATCTATGCCCATAAATGTTTGTACCTGCAGAAGCAGCATCCCAAGCCTGGAAAGGCAGTCCAAGCCCTGCTTCCTTCTAGTGCACCTTTTTTTTTTTTTCTGGTTTGTTTAGTTTTTCAAGAGTTGCGACAGTGCCTTCTTTATTTAACGTCTTTATTTTTAGTGCTTTATAGGACACACATCACCAGGGAGCCAGAGCTCTTAATTACAAACATTTTAGCAGAAAATGGACCATCTTGCTGTGGTGGGTCTCCTCAGCATGCTGCTGCCTTGGAAGCCTTCCTGCCTGTGGGCATTGGGGCTAGCTGAGAGAGGCTGGAGCTACAGGGATGAGGGTAATGTTTAGGTTCCCAGATTGCTTGTTGAGTCAAATAATGTATTTTCAGCAGGTTGAACTGTTACTAAAGGAGGAGATGAAGGTGTCAGGTTTTTTTCCAAACATACTCCTTATGTTCTCCCAGGAGTGCCTGGAGAACAGGTGCATTTGCAAATGTTTTTCCCCTTTTAGAGCTGTTTTTCTCAGTCTTCTCTGGACTCTTGACATGCCTGCTCCTGGAAAATAAGGTCAGGAAGCTGGTGCCTGTAAATCCCATTTGTCTGTGCTGTCTGGGAACCTCTTTCTGGGACCCAGTGGTCCCTTGAGATGACAASGTGCATGAGAAGTCTGCAGGGACATGACGCTGGGATTTTCGCCAGCTCCTCCAGCTCCAGACCATAGGAATCAGCATCAGAGGCTGCCCACAGCCTCCGCAGGAGAGGCAATTGCTGTCTTATCACAGCAGGCTCTTACAGCAGGTAAAGGCAGATAGTGCTGCCCCTTCAACCTGCCTGTTTTAAGGGGGCAGGTTAAACCCTGCTCTGCTCTCTCTGCCTCTTATGATCCGACAAAGGCAACTTTCAGGAGCTGTCAGCCATGCAAAATGGGATTAATCATAGAATCATGGAATGATTAAGGTTGGAAAAGCCCTCTAAGATCATCGAGTTCAACTGACAGCCCAGCACTGCCAAGGCCACCACTAACCCATGTCTCCAAGTGCCATATCTATACATCTTCCAGATCCCTCTGAGAATGGTGACTGCACCCCTGCCCTGAGCAGCCTGTTTCAATGCTTGAACACCAGTGAAGGAATTTTTCCTAATATCCAGCTCCCATTGAGGGAGAGGTTGTTTGGTCTCACCCCACCCAGTATCAGCTTGGTTGGTTTACCTGCACAGGTGACAATTCCYAAAGTGCCCATCTGACCTCAGAGAGCCCTGTTTGCCAAGGCAAACCCAGCGCAYGGCTCTGGGCAGCAGGAAGACAGAAGAGCTGGTTTGTCAGCATCACCCAGAGGTTTAATGCAGCCATGTCCCTGCAGCATGTCCCACATTCCTGTGAGCCCCACACCTTCTCTGCATAGCAACAGGTGGTAGAGAGAGCAGCTCCCTCAAAGCACCCAGGGGAGATTGTTTTCTGTAGAGGGCAGGGTTGGTAAACCAGCATGGAAGAGCCAACACGTATTTATACCCATTTATAGAATCACAGAATCATGGAATGATTAGAAGGGACCTTAAAGACCACCTCACTCAAACACCCCTGCCATGGGCAGGGATGCCTTCCCCTAGGCCAGGTTGCTCCAAGCCACATCCAACCTGGCCTTTATACCCAGGATTAATCAGAGACTGTTTAGTGCTATAATTGTTGTACAGAATTGTTGCAACCACATGCAGTGATGCTCCCCTGCACTTTTAGACTTGTGTGTCGGGGCACTGCTGAACCCTGACTCCCCCACGCAGCTCTGTGCCTGCAACTGACTCACTACAGCCCCAGCTTCATCTGATTTTCMTCACACAGGCGTTTTGGACTGGCTTTGGCTGAGTTGCCTTTCATTCTCTCACAGTGACACCAGCGAGTGCCAGCATCTTCTCATTCTCTTCCCAGCAGCTTCAACACAGGCCTGGTCCAAGCCCTCGGGCTGAGTCTCCTGGCCACTCAAGGGACATGGAAAGTCAGACAGACCCATGCAGTCTGGCACTGAGAGCCTGGGCTGGATATTCACAATTTTTTCCCAAGCATTGAGAACCAGAATTGTGTTCTCTAAGTTAAACTTTAAGTCTGCTAAGGTGGGGGGTCTGCTAACCGGTTTGTGCTTAGAGGCACTGTTGTCCCATGTTGGCATTGGTGATGCCACCGCAGCGGCTCAGGATCCTGCCTGCCTGTAGAGCCAAGCACTGCCAGGAGACCCTGCCTGTCCCACAGCCTTGAGCACCAAACCCCTGGGGAAGGAAGAGCCTCCCTCTACAGACAGAGTCAGCCTGGGAGTGACGCGCCCTGCAAATGCAGAGGCCAACTGTGTTGTCCTGTGTTATCCCAGGGGTTGGGTCTTTTGTGTAACAGTTCTAGGATGTTAAATCACCCTGTTCACTCTCTTGGTTGCTCCACTCTTCCTTCTCTGCTTGGTTTCTGGTTATGGGATGGGAATGTTCAGGTCTACCCATGGTAACAGCYGGGAGGGCCATGGACATGGCTTGCTTCCTCCAGACAAGTTGCCCAGTATTTCACTCCCTCAAAGCCTGAGGACATCACTGTCCYTGAAAAAGTTTCTGGAGTAAATTGGAGGCACTTTGCTAAATCTTTCAAGTGAAAGATGGTAGGATTAAATTCCACTTTTGATGTAATCCTTAACTCCCTCTTCAAGGGAAGTGCAGCTTTGCCTGAAGTCCTGGCTGGAGCCTCCATGCTGAATCACTCTGATTCCAAAGTAAATAAAGCTCTTTGAAAAAGGGCAAATGTTTTATCAGCTGCTCTTCTTCCCTTCAAGTGCAGGGCTGAGTGAAATTTTTATGTCTGCAGACAGAAGTATATGCAGTCAACAAATGCTTCTTGCTAGGAAGCTGTATCCACAAGATAACTGGATTTTGCAAAGTACACTGAGAATCCACAGGATACTCCTGGACCACACTGCTTWCAGTGGACCACACTGCTTACAGCTTTCCCTTCTCCTTTCCTTCAGTGCTTTACATTTTATGAACTCCTAAATGAGCTGATTTAAGTCACTGCACATTAATCTTGGCATGTTGAGAGTTCAGACTCCTGGTGTCCTCAAGACTATTTCTGCTCAGCCTTGGAGCTGTGTTTGCTGTGGGAGACAGCAAATAGAAACAGCTCTTTGTCATGAGAAGTTGCAGTATTCTGAAGGTCCAGAGCCCTGGCATGGGGGCCAGGCTGCCTTCTCTCAGCTGCTGTGCCCTCACCCATTCCTGGATGTCTGTGTGCTCCTTCTTCTCCACCTCCAGTTCTGAAACTGGAACTGAAGCCCAAAACTGACAGGAAAACCTTTCTGCCAGCTCTGATGGCGGAACATCCCACTCAGCTGCCCCACACAACATCCTTGCTCCATCCAGTCTTCATCCCTACAGAAACCCCCTCAAGGCTGTGAATCCAATGTCAACACAAYCGATTCTACTAACTTTTTATTTTTACTGAACTGTTTAAATGTAAGCAAAGCTGCTGTGCAATTTTTCCAGTCTTCCCCATGATGTGCTGCAGGGTTTGGGAAAGGCGCCTCATAATTTAGCTTSAGCTAGTTCCAGCCTCCAGTAGGTTTATTGCTCGTAATAATACACAGCCTGGGCTGGACTCTGCAAATTCATAGCTCTCCCTCAGAGACAAAACGCTAGCTTGAACATGTAAGTATTTTTAGTAGTGCTGTTCTCCTTCTCCAGTTAAGCCATAAAATCCAAAGGCACAGATATTCCAAGCACCTTTTCCCAGCTTCAAGTAATCTACCCTTAGCCACAGATTGCAGGCTCACAGCATGCATCAGCCGGTGAGTGCCAGCAGCATGTCCAAATCTTGAAGGCAGCAGCCTTTCAGCAGCAGGAGAGGTTTGAATACAACCCTTGGAGTTTGCTCCCTTTCAAATGCCAGCTGTGCTTTCTCCTTTTCCGCCCTGTAGAAATGCATGTGCCAGCCCTAACAAAAGGGAAAACACACCAGGCAATGGGGCATGATGCCTTCCAGGGGAGCACCCAACTCTGCCGAAGCCACTAGATGGTTTGGACAGGGTTACCTTCCCTGGTGGAGAAAACAACCTGCTGGGTCAGGTAGCCATGGGGATCAGATATCCTTTCCCAGGAGCAATGCCAGTGAACTGAGAGGGAAAGCTGAGAGCACAAGGTAAGGGAGTTAGCTGGCAGAAACTTGCCAGGCTTAAAAAGGGCAGTCTGGCCATTCCTGGCTGAGGAACTGAGAGCAAAGTACGTTCTAGCAGCTTAGCAGTGATTGAATTGTTCTTTTGAAGTGCCAAGGAGATCAAAATAAAAGGCTATTTTGGGGGCTTTTTTAATCCCCTTCCTAGACTACCAGAAAATCCAGGCTCAGCTCTGGTGGGAAACAGGTACAAACTGTCCCTGCAGTTGCCACTGCACAGCCCCTGACTCACACCTCCACACTAGGAGTAAAACTGGCAACCCCACGATGTTGAGAGGGCTTCAAGTCCAACTTCCAGGTGGTTTTATGTTTCCTGGACAGTGTCATAGAGCATCAGAAGAATGGATCTGCATAGCAAGGACCAGTGCAGGATCTCCAGCTCCTGCCTAACCAAAGTTAGGTGAGACACTGAGGGCTGGTCTTACCAAGTGGCCCATCCTCTCAGTTCCCATCAGATTAGTGATGCTGAAGGTCCTTGGTGCTGCCCATAGTCCCCCAAAGTCCAAACCTGTTGCCCTTGAGGTGACTGACAGGGACTTGAGCAAGCGCAGTGTGAGTCACACTCCAGCAGGGGATGGGGAATAAAAAACACAGCTTATCTTTCTTAAACACAGAGCTCCACAAAAGCAAGAGTGAAGGTCACGAGATAGGGACAAAAGTGGAATTTTGAAACAACAAGGGATTGTATTCGACACCAGTAGAGAAATGTAAGGCAAGTCTTCCTGCAGTAATGGAGAAGACAAGCTCCAGTGCTGTCTGCTGGTCTATGGGCAAAGAGATGACATTTCTCTTGAGTTAAAGCTCTGAAATATGCTTGTAAGGAAGCTGGAAATTCCCTTCCCAACTCTTTATTTTTTTCCTTCTGTGAGAGGGCAAGCATTTTTTTCGTCTGACCTTGCCTGGACATGGTCTGCATGTCGTGTGATTGACCCAGGGGCACTCTATTTCCCACAGATTCTGCTTGAATGTGCAATGCACTTCCAGGTCCTGGTGAGAGTGTAAAGTTCAATCGAGGATTGCTCTGTGTAGCTGTTCTGGGGGCTCATACTCCCAGTGGGTCAAAATGTTTAGAGGTTACAGGCTTTTCTGAGGGAGTATTTAAACTCCAGCTGTCAAACCACTTGCATAGAAGAAATTTGTAGATTCAGCCAGCAGTACATTAAATTGCTGTTTTCTTGTCATTAATCTAGTAGCATGCATTGTTTTCACATTGCCATAAGAAAATAATTAATCTGTGGTAAACTTATGCCTATAAAATTATAAATAGTAAAAAAAATCCAATGACAGTGAAGAAATTCAAGGGGACACAGACGAGAGCCTCATCAAGAAGGCTCTTGGCAAAGCCCTCGGAATGCCTTCAGGGTCTGATCTCTTCAGAAACCCGTCTAAGAGATGTGCAATCTGCTTCATATTCAGTTTAATTGTGCACAAAAAAAACCCACAGACAGACTTTGCACATTAAAAAGGAGAATAAAAAAAAATTAGTCAGAGTTTTTTCTCGGGGTCTAAAAAACAAGTCTGAAAATGAGGAAGTTTGGTGCTGCAATTCACCAGGAAACCTCAATCTCACTCCCTGTTGCTATTGTTCTGTACTTTGGTCTATAATACAGATGCAAGTCTGATAAATTAAGGGCTTCACAGACTGTTTTCTTTCCATTTGCAGGAGAAAAAGCATTGTAGGAACACAGGTGACATCTGCTGTGAGACCGAGACCACTTTCTCTAGTTGCTTTGAAGAAGGTGAACCTGCTGCCAGTGTTTGATACGGGAGAGGTACAAGTAAGGCTGTGGTTGGGGCAAGGTCATGTCTAGGACATGATAAGCACTTCTCAAATGCTTGTTGTTGAAACTTCCAAGCCAAGAGGGCTTTTCTGCTTCCCTCCTTCGTGATAAAGCAGATATTYGTATTGACTGTTTACTACAAAGAAATGGAGAATGAGGTCAGTGTCAGAGGGGGAGGATGGTGAGATAACCCTTACTGGAGCAAGTTCTTCTGTGAACAAAGGTGAGCTGAGGCTTGGTTTCCTCCAGGCTCTACTCTCTGCTGTAACCACAGGAAAAACTCTCCTCTGCAAAACACTCCACAGCTGCAAAAATACTTCAGATGCCATTTTCCCACCTCCATCCAACCCTTTTTTCCTACTCCTGCTTCTCCCTAAGCACATCCCATGCCTCCACCTGACCTTGCCTCACCTTTTCCCTGAGCCCCCAGTTTTTCTGGTGGGACAGAAAGGCAGGACACAGCTAAAGCTTGGCTGGATTTTGCGAGTGCCTAACAGGATAAGCAACAGCCATGTCTTCCCACACTGAGAGGAGGTTTGTCCCCTGCCCCCGTGACTGCTGCCCTTCAGCAAAAGGGGATGCAACTGGGCAGCAGACTGAAAGGTCTCTGGTGACAGGGAACAGCCCCCCCAGACAGTGTRTGCATAAGTAAGTCTCAATTAGAACATTCAATGTGTGGAAAACAGCTTAAGAAAAAGAAGCCAGAGCAGAAATCTACTACAAGCAGATTTCTCAAGCAGATAGTTGGAAAGGGGGGAAAGGAACGAGGTGGCTAGTTTGGGGATTTTCAGTTTCTGATGCTGGAAGAGGAACAACAGACAGGCTTTCGGTATGGACAAGCACAATAGTACTATAGTACTAGYCTTGCTACTTGTTTTTTTTCTTGGTTTTCTTTAACAACTTAATAAATTAGATATATTCCTAGAACCTTCACCAGTCATTTAAAAGGAAAATGTTTATTGGGGTGATAAACAACCAACCCTGATGTCTCCCATCAGGTAGGACTGGCCAAAAGAGAAGAGGGAATAGAAAAATCACAGAGCTGCAGAACTGCTGAGATTGTAAAGGAGCTCTGGAAGTACTCCAAAATGCCTAAACATTACAGATAGGACTAAGCACAATATAAACMCTCGTCTGTATTGTGCTCAGTGCTGTTACTTCCCAAATGCACAGCGGTGTGTGCAATTCTGTTTGCTTTGTTGTGACAAGGCTGGGGTTGATATGGTTATTCCAGGAGTGAGAAGGGTCAAAGGACCCTCCTCTAACACCAAGTGCAAGATGAGCAGCACGCTGTTCAGCTCCAGTATGTATTTTGCAAGGACTAGCAAATGCAAGAAGACAGACAAAAGCCAGAGAAGTCTGAAACCTGTTTGAGGCAAGCTCCACCACCTCTTCATTATCAGCAGTTTCCAGGCTGAGCTTTTGTCTGCCTCTGTAACCCCCTTCCCACCCACACACATTCCTTTCCAGCAATGCTGCATTATTTGGCTTGTCACTATCTTTTTGTTAAATCCACTTAATTGGTGCATTTAACTCTTTGTGTTCCTTAATAGTCTCTCTGATATCACTTGTTTACTGAAAAAAGCAGACATGGCCTCAAGTATTACATTTCAAAACAGCATCTAAATTGAGACAGGTCTTGCCAGTCCCAGTGTTGGACTGTGCTGCTCCAGTAACTCCCATACACTCCACGAGACACAAGGCAAGCAGGACTTGATGAGTTGTGAAGCTGTCCAAGTCAAAGACTGCACACAACTCAGGTATTTCTAGAAATCCAGAATCTCCTTTTCCACAAACTTCTTTAGGACAACAAATCTGCACCCCCCTGTTRTGGACTATAGAGCTTTTAGTGTCTGTATTGCAGACCGGAGGGGATCCTCTCTCTGCTGCTCAAAGGTGATTAGTGTAGTTCCCTGTGTTGTTCTATACCTGCTCTAAATTTCCATAGTCAGATCTACCAAGAATCTAAGGAAAAAGTCCCAGCTGTAAGGAATGCCAGCAACACCCCTACTGCTGATTTAGTTATGTCAGGGAAATAAAAAAAAAAATAAATTGAATATTCTTCGGCAATTTGGTTTTATTTGGAGAATTGCTGCAAGTTTTACACACATAAAAATATCCCAATCTCATGGTACCATCAGCTGCATCCACATTGCGAACTTCATTGGTGTAACCTGCCCCAAAGTCTCCCTAGCCATTCTCCAAGGCTGCACACAGCTTTGATGAGGAATGGGAGGCTCTCGCCTTCTCAGTGTTTTAGTTGGAAGACTGGGCATGGGGAAGGTTGCCCTCGAAGGGCTTTGATYCCCAAGAATTGCTTTACTACTGAAAATGTACTTGTAGACCAAACTGGCACAACACACTTCACTGATGGTGTAGCACTAGGGGTAAAGGTGGGCCTGGTACCCATATGCCAAGGCATCAGCCAAAGTGCAAAGGCCTAGAGCCACCAAAAGCAGGAAAGTGCAAGGATCTAACCCCTACATAGCCTCTGCTAGGGTTTCTGCTGGTCAGAGCACAGCACTACTAACTGCGAATAGAGACCTGGCCCACAGATAGTGTAGTACTCACCCAAAAGTAAAGGGCTTTATTCTCAGACCCCTTTGTAACTCTTGGAGGAAGAGTAAAGCCCCTCTAAATGTTYGTGAGGGAAATCAGGAAAAAACTCCAGCAAAACCTCCTATAGTACCACATGTTCTTTATCCAGTTTTTTTTTCTGTGTCTATTGCCTCACTTTTGGGAGCAGGGCATCTCCACAAGGCTTTGGCGGAGAAGAGGTTCTGTGGCCTTTCCCTGCTGACATCAGGGAGGCCCTGTATCTGTTGGGGAACACAGCAAGTTTGTGACATGGCAACAACATGGGTTAAATTCCAGGCATGAACCAGGCGAGTTGTAGTTTTAACACGTTAACATGCTCTACCAGGGGAAAAGCTGAAGTATTTTTAGCACGRCCAGAGTGTTTGTCTCTGCACTGTTCTGGCCTTTTTTGGAATTGTTAACTCTGGTCTGGAAACACAATAGCCTTTGCAATAGCGAAACACCACCTATTTTCTTTTATTGTTTGCCACAAAGAAGACTATGAGTTGTACTTTCAAAGAGATTAAAGGAGAAACATACATCAGCTACTTTCAGCACAGCTCACTGCTTTTACATCACCAGCCAGTTCACTTGCTGCTTCCATATTTCTGCCCATGCCCCCAGCCTTTCCTACTTACATGCTYAGCTCTGACAAAATCTCAGTGGACAAAACATTTTTTTTCATGAGGAAATTCCGCCCCGAGTTGTTGCTTGAAGGCGTTGCCCCTTGCTCTCCTGTTTGACTGGCATGAGTCCAGTAAGAGTGGTCAACAAAACACACACTGCCCTCTCATCCTGCCCCTCACACAGCCACTCAGACCAATCTCCAAGACATGTCAGGGAGAAGCATCTGTTGACAGAATGTTTGGTTTTATCCCATTAAAAATCCACCACGCTGTGCTGGGGCAGAGCCCAGCAAGTGAGTTAGGGATAAAAGAGGAGATGAAGTTTAAGCACAAACGTAACCACAAGAATCAACACAAGGCAAGTCCAAGGACTGAAAGGGAAATCACATGGAGTGAAGGAGGGACTCTACCCCTCTCCTACTTTCTCATCCCATTTCAAATAATATTCCCTTCCTCCTCCCCTCTGCCTGATGCTGGCATAACCATGCAACACAGCCRTAAAGAGCAGCCATCTGACAGTCCATGCTGCACATGCCTGCCATCAGCATGCCCAGGGACCAGCAACACCCAGGCCACACATGCAAGTAACCCAGGGAAACAAGATTCTTGAGAGGATTAATGGYGAGAGAGGCTTATGTGGCTGCAAACAGGAGACTGTGGTTGATCATCTGCTCCTAGCTGACGGGAGAGAAGAATAATTTTTTTTGTCCCAGTTCTTCTCTTCCTCCTCTTCAGARATTGCCATTACCAATCCGGAATTACTTCTCCAGTTACTTCTTGTTGCTTCGGGAGTGGGGGAGGAGATGGGGCAGGGGGGCTGTGCTTGGCAATTCAGACTCATCTCTCAGGCAGCAGGACGAAGAAGATGGCCTTGAGGAAGTGACCAACACTGCAAACAGCAGCCACAAGCCAGTGGGAGCGAAGGCTGGGGTCAGTATTCACCACACATTTTGTGATGTCTGCCTAATGAGGAGGGAAGAGAGATCATCAGAGAGAGACACCCATGTCAGCCACTGCTGCAGGCTGTCCCAACCCCACAACCCACAGCATTGCACCACCACTGCTGCAGCACCAGATGTTTGCTCTGATACTTCCACACACTGAAAGTTATTAAATCAGGCTCAAGAGCCCTACGAAATACACTTTCCTAATTCCCCATTAACGAAGCAAAGTTACCCCCTTTTCAGCCACCCCTGGGGAAAGAAATGCTACAGATTTCTTTCTAAGGAATAGAAAGAATCTTCCTAATACAGGAAGATTATCCAGCACTTTCCATTTTGGATACTTGAATAGAACTTTCTTTCCCTGTTTGAAAAGTCTAGGAAGCCTTAGAAGTATCAACATTCCCGCCCTTTTCTGTAAAGCCAGATGCTTCCCAGAGGTTGTCCTGTTTAATATCAGCTCAAGTTGCTTGCACTTTTTCTCTTGCCATAATATTTTCTTTGGAAGACATTCAAGGAAGCCACCTCTCAATTTAAATCTAAAGCAATGCAAGCTTTGTAGTTTTGTTCGTGGAAATATGTATGCCAGCAGAGATGCCTTCCAGACATGTGGGCCATATTAAAAGATCACTTGGGCAGCTGGTTTCAAGTATTAACAAGAAGAGAAGCKGGCCTGCAATGAATAAAAAAAACCAAACAAGCCCCCAGCAAATTGATAAAGATAGGCTCTCAGCTGGCATGGGAAGGAGAAGATGGAAAATATCCAGAGGGTAAAGTGAACAGGAGAGAGGTAGAGAGAAAATTGCATTTTCTGGTGGAGGAATCAAAATTAAAAGCTCTGCCAGTGATATAACCGAGTTGTGGTGAAACTCCAGCCTAGCACCTGGAGATGTGGACTGTGGTTGGAGTTAATACACGGTGCACATCAACCCCATGTGGTTTTCAGAAACAGCTTTTGGGTGGCAAATGGGAACAACAATCAGATCACAAGGAGGGCAAATGTTCACAGTCCCAAAAACWTTTTCTTCACAAGCTTAGCTCAGCAGACTTCCAAATTTGCCTTCTGATGTAAGTCTCTCATTGACCAAGCAGAGAAAAGACAGACTCTCAACCCTGAGATGTTCCTCCCCAAAACAGGACATGAGAGATGATGAATGCTCCAATAATCTTCTCTATTCCTTCTGCTTGTGTTCAAGACATGGGTGAGCTTCGCCTGACCAACCTCAGTCATCACCAGAAGAAAGGAAAAGGGGGTTGAAGAAACAAATCCCAGAGTCCGGTTAGTGAGTACAGCCACACTAACC
Organism: Amblyornis subalaris; assembly: GCA_018881555.1. Classification (NCBI taxonomy): domain Eukaryota; kingdom Metazoa; phylum Chordata; class Aves; order Passeriformes; family Ptilonorhynchidae; genus Amblyornis; species Amblyornis subalaris. The sequence continues at coordinate 410,768 of JACAXG010000232.1, forward strand.
AACCCCATCATCATCTACAGACCAAGGCTCTGCTGACARCAGCCTCTCACATGTTCCAGCAGCTCCTCGTTCACCATGTCTGGAAGGCTGGCACAGTGCACTTTCCTGCACCACTGATCTCCTGGGAGCATCAGGAGAAGCTGAGCCCGTGAATAACTGACAAGCAGAGACTGCATGAAGAAGGAATACAGGCACGCAATGATGGGAAGAAACAGGATGACAGGAGGAAGCTGAGTCAGCACCAAAATGTGGAAATGCTGCTTGCCTATAGCTAAAAAACACAAGCAATGCCAAGATAGTTACCAGAAGATGCTGCAATGTGGTACCAGTGGTTACAGGTACTTTATCTGTATTGTGGAGGAAAGTAAATTGGGTCTCCCTGAACACTTTCAGCGATGGCTTAGCATACTCACCCTTTGCATTTGAAAAAAGTCTGAACTCATTCAACCTGTCAAATTTTAGCAACCTGCATGGTGTCATGTTTAARATACAGTTGTGTCAAACTGTCCCTTTAGTCGAGAGAAGTCATGACATGCAGGTACCTGTCTGAACACATATGTTAGGGTACCTGATCCATGAGAAACATAAGCTCTGATGGGCTTTAGTGCCTCATGTGAGCCAGTACAAGGCCCAACACACTGGGTTGATTACAGATGCATAGGGTTAACCGCCAGATGAGAAAAACRTGAGTTCCTTCAAGCCCTGCTATGTTCTCCCAAAGGTAATGACCTCACTGCTCTAAGCAAGAGGAGCTGCACTCAGAAGCACTTACAGATCTGTGTGGGGCTTGCTTAGATAAGCAAAATTGCTCAGCTGTTTAATTGTCGTAGTTGTTATCCAAATCAAGGCTAACTGATAAMGCACCAGAATTGAAAACTTCAAAGCTACTTAATACCGCAGGCCTCTTTGCCTTGTCAGGCACTGATAAACTGTTGCAATGGCAGTTTGACGTTCCATGTTAATTATTTAAACAAGTTCAAGTCACATGCACTGCTTTGTAGCAAATGCTGCTACAAATTAATTCTTTCTATTATATTGTAAAGCCACTATTGAGGCTGCAAACKCTTCCCACGGAGAAATGATGTCTCAAAGGTTCTTGTTTGTTTCTCCTATGAAGTTTGGGTTGGGTTTTGCAGGGTACGATCTTCTCCACCCCATGGAAGCAGCATGGGAACCTGCTGCYGAGTGGAGAATTTCAAATGTCTTTCCAAGGTCTCCACAGTGTCTTTTCTGGACCAGCTCAGGGCACAGTGGTTACTCTTGGCAGCCTCAACGCGAGCTGATGAGTAAGAGATGGGGACCATATGAACAAGGACAGCATGCCAAGACAAACCAACACCAGCTAGGCCAGGCAGTGGGTGAGGGTTCCAGCACAGAGCTGTTTGGTCTGGCCYGTTAGTGAACAAGGCCAGGAAATTCCTTGATGCAGTGCCTAGATCCAGAGGAAGAACATTCAGGGAAGCACAGCACAAGATGGCAGGAGGATTAGCAGCCTTTCCCCAGACTGAAGAGACCCCTCATTTCTAGAAGGAAAGTATCACCTTGTCACAGCCCAGAATTGCTGATAAGGGTGTTGGAAATGGGCTGTAGCACAACCCAGCAGCCTTCACAGTCCTTTTGCTTGATGGGGGGCAGTGAGATTGCCTTCCCTTCCTTGGGGCCAGATACCAAGAGCCATCAGCATAGATTCAGCAACTCCAATTGGAATGTGCTGCCCATCTAAAGAGGGATGGCTGGCAGAAGGAACCAGCAGTGGACTTATCTGCTCAGCTGCASGGAACCACTCCTGGTCTGGGGTTTTGTAGGTTGTTTGCTATGCAACAAACTTTCCAAAAATATCCTTTTGGAACCATCCAAACACTCTGTTCTGAACTCTAATGAAGCAATACAAAAATTAAAACAAGATGTTAATTTATGAGAGCATGCAAGTTTTACCGAAACAAAGAAAAAAATACTTGGAAACTGGAAAGAGACGTGTTCCTATGCAACATTTCAATTTTAATGAAAACGTATATTTTTAAAAAAAAGTTTCAGAAAATACATTTCAAGCGGCTCTACAAGTATGCAGTTAGAGTAAGCCTCAAATGACACCGAGGCAGGGACTGGCGTTCACAGGCAGGAACAGTGCTACTTAATCCCAGGATATCCTCTTCACCTGCCTCGCCACAATTAATTGCTGGAATGCAAAATTAAACAGGTCAGGGCATTTAAACCAGAAGTTACTTTTAGCCCAACTAAACAGTTCCCTGAGTCAGTTGGCCTCAAGGTGACACAGTTTTAGAGAGAGCAGGAATGATTTAAGGCAGGATTGGCACTTAGTAAGTGCAAGGGATCCAAAGTAAGAACAATTACAGTTTCCCAGTTCCTCTTCACCAAAAAAAGTGTCTTCACTCCTGAAGAGATCAGGCGACTGAACCAGCTACCGGCACAATTGGGAAGTCTCAGCACAAAGGACCAATACTCAGTTTGGAAAAAGACATCCTACGCTCTCCAGATTTGTGTGGGTGGGGAGACTGACCATTTCCTGACGCCTCASAGATAAATTTTACCTCTTGGAAAAGAGGGAATTTGCTGCTGTGGCTCAGTCTAGAAASAGTGCATGCCCTGGGGATAAGACATGCCATGAACTCAGTGGTGTCACAGGGCAATATTCTGGCCCAAGCAGCATCTGTCCGGCAGCACACCAAAGAATCCAAGGAGTGTCTGTGTCCCTGCCAGACAGGGAACCAGGGAACCAGGGTACCAGGACATGGAACCTGGTACATACAGACATYACCCAGCTGCCAGCTACTAACACAGCCAGCCAGTCCTCCCAGTCTGCTGGGGAGGTCACTGGAAAGATGTCTGGCTGTTCCACAGCACCAAAATAAAGTTCTTACTCTGAACAATCCTCCACATTGGATATAGAGAGACCAAAGAAATCAGATGCTTAGAGGTGAAAGGAGAATTAAGCTGGCAGGCCTCATTTTTTGCCAGTTTCTAGAAAACAGATGGCCAAGAGTATCACAGAATTAAAGAACGGTTTGAGTTGGAAGAGACCTTAAAGATCATCCAGTCCCACCTCCTGCCATGGGCAGGGACACCTTCCACTAGTACTAGGCTGCTCCAAGCCCCATCCAACCTGGCCTGGAACATTTCCAGGGATGGGGCAGCCACAGCTTCTCTGGGCAACCTGTGCCAGTGCCTCAGAGGAATGACYCCTCCAGTCTCCCACTATGTCTGGMTGTTAGCTCTGGAGAAGATCAGGAACACAACAGGTGCTGGTGGGTCAGGTTTGAATTATTATGGCTTAGCTATACAGGAAGCCAAGGACCAGAATAGCTGATGTTTTTGAGGATGGGACCATGAGGCAGGAACAGAGTTATGTAGGTCTAGCACAGGTGTAAGGAGGACAGAGGTGACCACAGGGCTGTGGAAGAGAATCTCACACAGCCTTTTCCAGCATAAGGCTGTAGCGAGGGCAGTCTCACTTTCATTAACTGGGATATATTCTGGTCTGCACATGCAGAAACAAGTTTGATGAGACAGCATTTCTTACCCAGCCTCCTCTCCTTTTCAGCCATGTCACCAAGGTCTTGCGGACAAACTCTCCCAGGCAGTCAACGATGGTGTGAACCATGGCTGGCTGCGCGTGCCGCACGCAGTCCACTGCCAGCCCAGCTGCCACAGCGTAGAGAGACACCACCTTGCCCCACGTTATGCCTGTGAAAAGAAAAAACATCATTCATATTTACACACACACTCAGTTCAGTCTTGAATAATCAAAGGAAATGGCTCTGCTTCATTACATGTGCCCATGCTGCCTGTGTGCAGCCACGGTGCTGTATGCTCCTCACAGGGGGGAAAAGAAATACTAGGGGACCAGACCTGGGGAAAACTCTCCCCACAGAGAAGCAGAATTAAATTAACCTGACCTTGGTATGGTTTGATTGCCTCTCAGCACTAGCTGCACAGCTTTGGAGAAAGCAACCCAAAGGCACAATCAGGATAGGGAAGATGTGCACCACCATGCTTTGTATTGCCATTGGCTCTCAGCCATGCACATGCTGCACAGGAGGTGAYAGAATTCAAATAGTTTGAACAACATGAGGTTTTGTCATCAGCACAAATCTTAAACACTGTGTTGGCTTTGCAGGGCCTGGTTTTTGGTAGTGGGGCCGGGCACAGAGGTGGCTTCTGTGAGAAGCTGCTGGAAGCTTCTTCCGTGTCTGGTGGAGCCAATCCCYGGYGGCTCTGATGATGGACGTGCCACCAGCCAAGGYTGGGCCAATTAGAGATGGTGGTAATGCCTCTGTGATAACAGATTTAAGGAGAAATCACAACAAAGTTGGGGCACGCAGTTGTAATTTTCCAGCTAGAGAAGAGTAGGAGTGAGAACATGAGAGAGAAACAACAATGGAGGCACCAAGGTCAGTGCAGAAGGAGGGGGAGGARGTGCTCCAGGCGCCACAGCCAAGATGTCCCTGCTGCCCGTGGTGAGGACCATGGTGAGGCAGCTGTGCCCCTGCAGCCCATGGGGGTCCATGGGGGATGCAGAGATCCACTCGCAGCCTGTGGGGGACGTGCCCACGCTGGAGCRGGTGGATACCAGGATGCTGTGATCCAGAGGAAGTCCCACAGAGAAAGAGGCCTTGCTTCCAGGCTGGAGCAGCCTGTCCTTGGAGGACTGCACCCCGTGGCAGAGTGACCCAYGCCRCAGCAGYTTTGGGAGGGCTGCTGCTCGTGAGCTTGGACCCACGCTGGAGGAGTTCACRGAGAACTGTCTCCYGTGGGAGGGACCCCAYGGTGCAGCAGGGAAATGACTCCTCTCCYTGAGCAGTGGAAAGAAAATCTTGGGTGATGAACTGACCAAAACCCCCACCCTGTCTCCCTGCACCATCGGTGGGAAGGACGGAGGGGTTGGGGGAGAAAAGGGTGTTCTTAAGGKCTTATTTTACTTCTCATTCYCCTACTCTGATCTTGTTAGTAATAAATTCACTTTATATCATTAAGCTGAGTCTGTTTTGCCCTTGAAGTGTTTTCTCCCGGTCCTTATCTCAACTCATGAACCCTTTTGTYAAATTTTCTCTCCTCTGWCCAGCTGCAGAGCAGAGGAGAGTGAGTGAGTGGGCTTTTCGTGGGTGCCTGGTGTTTGACCAGTGTCAAACCATGACAAACACCCTTTAGAMAAAGCATTCCTGTTTTTTCCTAGRTCAGAGAAAATTGTTCCAATGTGACACCCAAAGCACATGAGACAAGCATCTTCAGTTCTATCATGGCACAAAAGCAACAAGGGAGGCAAAGCTACAGGGCCAAGAGGGTTCGTAAAATCATAGTTGGAATAGAGGAGTCATAGAATCCTGAGCTGGAAGGGACCCACAAGGATCATCCAGTCCAGCTCCTGGCCCTGCATAGGACACCCCAAAAATCCCGCCCTATGCCTGAGAGTGTTGTCCAAACACTCCTGGAGCTCTGGCAGCCTTGGGGCCATGACCATTCCCTGGGGAGCCTGTTCAGTGTCCGACCACCCTCTGGGGGAAGAACCYTTTCCTAATATCCAATTTAACCCCTGTGACACAGCTTCATGCCATTCCTTTGGGTCCCATCACTGGTCACCAGAGAGCAGTGGCTGCCCCTCCATTTCCACTCATGAGGGCTGGTGTCCTCTTCAATGTAAAGAGTAGGCCTCAGTCTCCACCTGAAAAACACGTAGCTTCAAGAATTTGGCCACTGCCTACAATATTTTACATTGCCTATGCTACCCCACTGAAGGCAGCGCAGGGGTGGAGGGTCAGTCAGTTATCCAGGACTGCCCAGAAGGCAGTCTTCCTGCCAGGCTGTCCTGCCTGCAGCAGGTGCTCCATGGAAGTTGTCCCAGCAGTAGTCATCTTCCTGTTAGTGTTAGCAATAAGTGCAGGAGCTCAGCTCTAAGTACCAGCCAACCCCACAGGGTCTCCCCCACACCTTACCAACATCACTGGGCATAAATCCTTCATGCTCAAACATTGCAGCTAGCTGCCCCTCATCAGGCTTTTGTCAGGATCAGTGACCTGGAAACACAACCCTTTTTCTCCCATGCAGAACTACAACTGCACAATGGCACATCCTCCCCTTACTTTAGAATCTATAATAACCATATTTATCAAGCATACTGTGAAGTATTTTACAGTGTTAGATCTCTGTGGAATCTGTCCAAAGTCTCTCTCAAACATATCCAGAAACCTGGTGAAGTTCTAGTATTTAAAAACCACACAGAACTGTTCTTGCAGGGTTGCAGCAAGAAAGAAAACAGGTGAGAGGATGGAAAAATCTGTGCAGTGACTAGATCTATTGACCAGGAGAGGTTAAATACACCATCAGAAAACTGGATGTGCTCAGCAAGAACAAATACAATTTAAATGCGGTAAAGAGTCTCCCTCTTTCCTTCATTGCACTCTCAGATCCCCAGGTACCCTGAACCACCTCTGGGATGGAGCTCCAGCCTCCTCACAGGTGTTCTCACTGCAGCAGAGTGCCTCATATTTCTTTAGAAAACATGCAGATTTCAGAGCATTTCCACAATTCTTATACTTAGTGCCTCAAAAGGGACACTCGCACTAACACTTTTAGGAATAGCTTGCCTTTTTTTTCCTTAAATAAAAAAAGAACTAAACTTCAGAGGAACTCTTCAAATGTCAGCCACAGGAATACCTTGTTAGACTGAAGAAAATCCATTCAGTGTTACAAAAAAAGCCATTTTTAACTCATGACTAATGTAAGATCAAAATCTACAGATGAGCCTTCCATGAGGCTCTGCAGCAACAGTAACAGCATTAGCTCAAAGTCCTCCATGATACTCTGTCCTTCCCCAGCACCATCCCCGAGATCAGAGGAAGTTATTAACGTAGCTAAAGTGACTATTCTTCTGGTTTTATTTGCCAAGCAGACCCTGCAGCGTCCCTGAGACCAGCGCTGTCACTCAGGAAGTTCACTGCCTGTTTGGCATTCACACTATTTATCTGCCTTTCCCACACTGTGTGTCACCATGACAGCCAGCAGAACGAGCCAGGAAGAGGCTATGAAACTGCACAAGACTAGACAGAGGGGTTCTCCCAGCAAGAAAGAGGCTGTCTCAGTGCAGGTCAATACATCTCTACCTAATGAAAGAGGCTTTAAGGGGTTACACTCCTTGCTGATGATATCTCTGGGACCAGAGCCTCAGCTGGCTTATATTTAGTTTTAGCATAAGTCAGTTTCACAGTTCTCCATCCCTGCAGAAATGTGGTTCCTTGCATCTTSAGTTGCATGAACCAAAGTTACCCAAAATTCCAGGGAAGAGTTCACCGGCTTATTCCCAAGATTTTACTGACAGCACTCTTTAAGTATCTGAAGCAAGTCCATTAGCTCTGAGATATTTACATGGCARTATCGAAGACTGACAGGACTGAGGTCACTCTGGTACAGAAAGACAGCTCCAGTTTTGGTTAACTTTGTTTTGAATCCAAGTTTCTCCTTCCAATAGAAGAAAAGTGTATTCACAACCTGTGAAAGATAAAGGCTTAAGAGACCCATGACTTCCCCAGTATACAAGAAAACAGTTTGCTCTAAGGCACATCAGTCCAGAGAGGACAGAGAGGAAATCCTTCAGCTCCAGCTTCCCTGCCAAGGTTGTTCCATAGTGGTACCTGCTGCAGGAGTTGCACAAGGTGAATGCTTCCCCAGCACATGGAGAGAACCCCTCTCCCTTGCACCAGACCACTAGAAGGAGGACAAACTCTCGGCCAACACTTATAATGGTGATGGATGTGGAGGGCTCGGGGGTCACATCCTCTTTCCAGAGTGTGCCTATAAGGGTCAAACCAATCCTTCAGTCTGCCTTTCCTGTTACTAGCAGAGCTGAGCCATGAGGGCAGGAGGGGAGGAAATCCCCTCCTGATTTCTGTGTGTCTGGAAGTCTTCTTGCCACTGCTGGAGGCAGAAGATGGAGACAGAAGATGGCTGGGCTTCTCACCTACAACAGTAGGGCACAGCTTATGCTCTTCTTCTCACTAGATATTGCAGGGTGAAAAGCAAGAGAAGAGCAGGCATCTCCAACACCTGGGCCACGTCTGTGGTGGGGCCCCCTGCCCAGGAGGACTCCAGCAACCAGCCAGCCCCATGCAGGACTGGACAGGGGAACATGCCCCAGCAGCCCTCCTCTGCACTCTCCCAGGACACCAGCTCCATTAATTTTTTTCTCTCAAGGACCCCCTTGGCAGGGGCAGAAGAGCACAGTCTACAGAGAGGGCAGTTCCTCTGTCCCCCATAATGTCCAGGCTGGGTTCAAAGTGAAACTAGTGTGATGCATCTCACATAGATGAGACATAAGCTGGAATTGCATCTGGCCAGTGCACACAAGAAGCGAAAACACATCGTCTTGCTCCAAATTCCTCAYGTGGCTTGGCTGCCACCCACACTGGGTGAAACGGGCACTCGTCACCAAGCAAGACAATCCATTCACAGCTTCCCACCGTGTGGACTAACATGCACAGGAGCTAACAAAAACAAGGAATAGAAAGCTGGTCCAGAAAGGATTGATCAAACGAGAGAAAGCTCTGCTCACAAAGACAGAACAAAAGGATATGGAAAAAAGTCAAGAACTGTTTAGAAGGCGTTAYAGAAAATAAGAAATACAAGTTGCACACTCTAGGCCAGCCATGGAGCTGAAGGTATGTAAACACTGCCAAGCCCAGGGGAAAATGAATYAGAAAGAGAGGAATGCTCTTGAAAGTGTTCCTGCTCATATGATCTTGTTTGCCCCAGGGGAGAGCTGAAGAACCCATGAGACATGACTGTGCGGTCTCAGGGCACCACACTACCCGAGGTTACTCAAACTTCCCTCTGCTCCACTCAGCATCAAAGCCTCACTGATAAATCAGACCTAAAAGAAACAAGATCCACTGCTACACTTCAACAGCTGGGAGAGTAAAGACAGACACAATATACTTTGGTGGAGAGAAAAGCCGAGAGGGAYGTGCACAAGGCAGGAAGCTTGAGTCATAAGGGCTAAGCGATGAGGGACCAGAAGGATGCATTTTTAACAGCATTTCATAGAAACCCAGAATATTTTGTGTTGGAAGGGAACCCAAATCTCATCTCATTCCAATCCCCTGCCATGGGCAGTGACACCKTCTACTATACCAGGGTGCTCCAAGCCCTGTCCAACCTGGCCTTGAACACTTCCAGGGATGGGGCAGCCTCAGCTTCTCTGGGCTACCTGTGCCAGGGCCTCACCACCTAGGGAAGAACTTCTTTCTCACACCTAATCTAAACCTACTACCCATTAGTATGAAGCCATTCCCCCTTGTCCTGTCACTCTAGGCCCTTGTAAATACTCTCTCTCCATCCTCCCTGTTGGCTCCTTCAGCGACTTGAAGGCTGCAATCAAGTTAACCCAGAGCTTCCCTTCTCTGGGCTGCACAATCCCAACTCTCAGCCTTTCCTCACAGCAGAGCTGCTCCATCCCTCCTCTGATCATCCTGGTGCCTCCTCTGAACTCGCTCCAGCAGCTCCATGTCCTTCCTGTGCTGGGACCTTCAGGCTGGAGGCAGCCCTGAGTGGGGCAGAGGGGCAGAATCCCCCCTCCCCTGCTGCCCACACTGGGGGGTCAACCCAGCACAAGGGGGGTTTCTGGGTCCCAGCACACAGGACCGGGGCATGTCCAGCTCTTGCCCACCAGCACCCCCAAGTCCTTTTCCCAGGGTTGCCCTTGATCTGTTCGTCCCCAGACTGGATTGATCCTGGTGGTTGCCCTGACCCAGGTGCAGCATTAGCATTTGGCGTTGTTTAGCCTCATGAACTTCCCATGGGTCATTTCTTGAGCTTGTCCAGGTCCAGGTCCAGATGGATGTCATCCCATTCTTCAGGTGTGTCAACAGCACCAGTCAGCTTGGTGTCATCTACACCCATTTGCTCCAGCAAGGAAAGTGTTTTCTCCTGAGAAAGCATTAACCCTACATTCCTGTTACACAGGGTTCACTTCAGCCCAAGCACTCTTGATTAAAAACCAAACCAAATAAAAACCAGGCTGAAAGCTTTTAAAAGTGCTTGTGCCTAGCAGCTCTTACCAACAGGATGGAGCTGCTTCCTTTAGGAAAGGAAAATGCCTCTCCCTTTTCTACTTCTGTTTCTCCACCAAGTGATCTCTTCCTTCTGGCATTTATTTAAACACCTAATGTAAATGTCAGCTCAGCCAGGCCCCAAACCAAAGCCTGTTAAAATCAGAGGAAAGTCTGCTACCTGCAGAGCAGCTTTGGACCACACACAAGAACCAGTGGTAACATCACAGAGGTGATGCTGTTGCAGATCCTTCACCATCCAAAGCAGATTAGGGCTCTGGGATGCTTGTCACACAGATGGGCTCTCCTCACCCTGAATAACTAATGAGTTACATGGAAAGAGAGGAACAAAGTACAGCTTGAGCCTTACCATAGTCTCTTCTCCCAGATGACAAGCCATGGGACAAGAGGAAATGGCCCCAAGTTGCACCAGGGGAGGTTTAGATTGAGTATTAGGAAAAATTTCTTCACTGAAGGAAGAGGCATTGAAACAGGCTGCTCAGAGCAGTGGCTTTGGGCTTAGTCAAGACTTGTAGACAGTGTGGACAGGAAGTGAACACAGACAGAGCCACAATGTGAAGACTCAAAACCAGAGCAGAGTGTGGAAGACAGACGCGTAAAAGATTAAGGAGAAAACCTCTCCAGCAAAAAATGGTCAAAATCCCCTGCTTCCTTGCTGGAAAGGCATTGTAAGGGACTAGTGGGGCTCCCCAGGCTGTCTAGGCACTGCAGTGTCAGACTGTAGCTGTTTTCTTAATAAACTTAGTAACTGGCATGAAAACTCAATTGAACTTGAGTGTTTGGTTTCCTTTGCTCAATAAGAGCCTCTTTCCTCTGAACTATGAAAAAAAAAAAAAGGAATGAATGTCTGGCTGCCACAGACGACTCCGATTTGCTGGATTTATTGTTAAATGCTGAGTTTTGAGACTGCAGTGGGATCCAGGAATGTTAAAAATCAGCAAACTCCTACCCTTCTGCCACTCAGCAGCCTTTACCTAGGAGAAATTACAATAACCAGTTGATAAAAGCAATTAAATACACAACTCCCAGCAGAGATGAGAAAGAATTAAGAACAGAGCATAGAGAACTCTGGGAAGGTTTGAATCAGCCCCTGTGCAACCAGACCACTGCCAGCCATTTCTGCAGCACGGTCCCCGGACGAGGGGCAGCACTGTCAACAGAGCTTGAGTCCAAAGTCTCCAGCATTGTCAGCCTCACAGGGCTGAGTCCAGATTCCATTTTTAATACCCTGAAAACCCAAGTTTAGAATTAAGAGATATGATTTCTGCCTTTAATTTTAAACTACCCACACATTTGATCCCTGAGCTGAGAAGTAGAAGAACACCAGAAAATGCAGCTCTCAATGAATTTGTCAACATACACTGAGAGCAGGATTCCCAGGAGGCAGCAGGCTTTCTCCCCAGCATCATGGTTATGCAGCATTGCAGCACACACAGTCTGCTCCACCTGCAGCATTCCACCTTTCTGACTTAACTCCCTGTGTCACTTCAGCTCTGGAGGTGGGCCAGTCCCAGTGCAGTCAGCTGTAGTCATCCAAGATCACCTACCTATCTGCAATGCAAATTGCACCCGAGCCTGACAACTTGACCTTTGCTTTTCTGTAAGCCTTGATGCAAGTAAAGCTCAGCACTAAGTGACAAGACAGGGCACCTGCCCTTTGAACACAGCCACAGTCAGACATTCCTGCCATACTTTCCCAGTTGTTGCTTCTGAGCTCACAGGGCCTCCCAAGCCAGCCCAGTGCAAAAGCAAGCTGCATCCCAGGCATGCTCTGAAAGGCTGTTGATGGCTGCAGTACTAGCCACACAATCCAATTCCATCCATTTCCTGTGACACAGCATCAATTCCCTAACTCAGGAAGTAAAATCTGCCCTGCTCAACCCCTGCCCCAACCAGGGGCCCTGTTTGGGCAGTCCCTCTCAAAGATCTATTTTGCCATCAGTTATGATTCTGGGGAGGATCTGTGCTCTCCACCACAACACACTTCAGACCTTCTGGATGTCAGGGCTTGTCCAGAGTGTCAGTGGTTCCACATAAAGAAGCACAGCTGACTGTGAGGATTGAAAGGTTTTGAGGAAGCCTATTTGAAAGTACAACAGAAACCTGGACTTCTATCCTATAGCAATTATTCCCTAAGTGACAAAAGTCAGTGTGTCCTGTGACTTCCTATGCCATTGTCAATGTTTCCAGTGCTTTCACACTGCTATGCTGCTAGCAAGTTGCTTTCTTTGGGTTTTTTTCCTTTTTTTTTTGGTTTCCAGTCTTTAACATCTACTGTCCCTTCCACAGACAACACAACAAGACATTGCAGAAAACCTACGACCATTCAGAACCTGCCTGACATAAATCTCTCTAAAAGGTTTCTCTTCCCTCAATTCCCACAGGCTGCATTTACAATTGCGGGCAGGGACTGTTTCCAGGGAAAGCTGAAGTTCCCTTGCAAGAACACAGCACACAGCATATCTTTGCATTTGATCATCTCTGGAACCAGTCTAACAGCAGCAGGAGAACACACATCGAAGCAGGGAGAAAGCTCAAAGCACCTGCTCATCTGGAACAGCCTTAAGGGCCAAGACTCCTCCCCTATGAGAAAGGAGAAGCAGCAGGTCCCATTGCAATTCTGGCTATTGCTGTGGGAAAGGAATCACAGAATCACAGAATGAACTAGGTTGGAAAAGACATTTGAGATCATCAAGTCCATCCTATGACCTACCATCTTCTCATCAACTAAATCATGGCACTGAGTGCCACATCCAGTCTTTTTTTAAATATGTCCAGGGACGGTGACTCCACCACCTCCCTGGGCAGTCGATTCCAGTGCCCAATCACTCTACCAGTGAAGAATTTTTTTCTGATGTCGAACCTAAACTTCCCCTGGCACAGCTTAAGGCTATGTCGTCTCGTTCAATCAGTGTTTGCCTGGGAGAAGAGACCAACCCCCACCTGGCTACAACCTCCTTTCAGGTAGTTGTAGAGAGTGAGGTTTCCTCTAAGCCTCCTTTTTTCCAGGCTAAACAACCCCAGTTCCCTTAGCCATTCTTCGTAGGGCATGCGTTCCAGGCCCTTCACCAGCCTTGTTGCCCTCCTCTGGACACGTTCGAGCATCTCAACATCCTTCTTAAAATGAAGGGCCCAGAACTGGACACAGCACTCAAGGTGTGGCCTCATCAGTGCCGAGTGCAGAGGAAGAATCACTTCCCTGGTCCTGCTGACCACACTATTCCTGATACAGGCCAAGATGCCATTGGCCTTTTTGGCTGCCTGGGCACACTGCTGGTTCATATTCAGTCGGGTGTCGACCAGTACCCCCRSGTCCCTTTCCGCCTGGCTACTGTCCAGCCACTCTGTCCCCCACTATAGCATTGCAGGGGGTTGTTGTGGCCAAAGTGCAGGACTCAGCACTCGGACTTGTTAAACTTCATATTGTTGGACTCGGCCCATGGACCCAGCCTGTCCAGGTGCCTTTGCAGAGCCCTCCTACCCTCCAGCAGGTCGACACACGCTCCCAGCTTGGTGTCTTCTGCAAATGTGCTGATGGTGGACTCAATCTCCTCATCCAGATCATCAATGAAGATAATAAAGAGGACTAGCTCCAACACTGATTACTGGCAGACACCACTGGTGACTGGCCGCCAACTGGATATAGCACCATTCACCAGCACTCTCTGGGCCTGGCCATCCAGCCAGTTCTTAACCCAGCGAAGGGTGCACCTATCCAAGCCATGGGTTGCCAGCTTTTCCAGGAGGATGTTGTGTGAGACAGTGCCAGAGGCTTTGCTAAAGTCCAGGTAGACAACATCCACAGCCTTTCCCACATCCACCAGGAGGGTCACGTGGTCATAAAAGGAGATCAGGTTGGTCAAGCACCGCTTGCCCCTAATAAACCCATGTTGGCTGGGTCTGATCCCCCAGCCATCTTGTAGGTGCCGTGTGATGGCACTCAAGATGATCTGTTCCATAACCTTGCCGGGCACTGATGTCAGGCTGACAGGCCTGGAGTTTCCCGGATCCTCCTTTCGGCCCTTCTTGTGGATGGGTGTCACATTGGCCAGCTGCCAGTCATCTGGGACCTCCTCGGTGAGCCAGGACTGATGGTAAACGATGGACAGYGGCTTTGCAAGCTCATCTGCCAGCTCCCTCATCACCCTAGCATGGATCCAGGAGGAGAGGAGCTCCCTTGTGATGAGCTGGCTCCCAGCATCAGCAGCGTGAGCTGGAACAAGGGAGACTCCCATGCAAATGAGCCTTCTGCAGTTGCCAATGGTGAGCAAAGTAGCTTGGAATGAGTGACTGGCCTCCCCATGCAATGAATTTACACCACCTCCTAAGGAGGAAGGGCAGGAGGTGTCTTCTAGAATGAGACAGAACCTGCTGGGAAGATATTACAACCCAGGGCACTTCCCTGCCAGAAGACAGCAGAGAGGTGCCCTCATTAAATCATTAAAGCAGGGCACACTGCCAAACTGCCCACAGCCCTCTCAGAAACCAGGCCCCACCCTACAGGCTATCCCAGAAACACGCCAAGACAGGTTACTCCATCCTGTTCCTTTCCACTCAGCCCTGTCTGTGTATCTGTCTGGGCACAGTACCTGCATTGAAAATCTGTGCAGCCACTGCCAGGAAGGCATCTGACACCACGGTCTCCGAGTGCAGCGAGATGTTCAGTTGACGGGCGATATTCCTGTAGACGTTGGGGCGAATGTATTCCAGCTCATCCCCTGCAAACAAACAGCCAGGAGTCAACATGCACAACACCAAGTCCTCATCTCACCATGTAGGAATTACAGCTGGGGCCACTCCGGGGATCCCTTCAGCTGAACCCCAGCTCCACCTGAGTTTAAGCGGGCAGCAGGGTGCTTAKGGTCATTTAGATGCAATTCCCTACCACCTGCACCCTCCTTTCCCAATATGCCCTGTGCCTAGGACTTCTAAAGGGAGTGGAGGCAGGCAGTGGCCCTGTACCAGTGGTGCAGCTGCAGTAATCCCTGATATAAATGCTATTCCCAAGCTGGCTGCCTGCCTTTCCTCCAACACAGGAGACAGGCCTCAGATAAGCACAGCCATGTTGTTTTATTTCAGAAGTGACAAGGAGGCATGTACATCCACATAAGCTTTGGAGAGATACGCCCTTCCTCAGCACCCCATCAGGCTTGTACAAAAATGCCTGAAGTGCATGAGAGCGACTCAGGAATGCTGAAGGCTGATGAAAGCCAAGGATCCACCCAGAGCTGCACAACATTAATTGAACAAAGAGACTCTCAAGTCAGCCGTTTTGTGCTCACACAGGCACCGAGTGTCAATCTGGAGTCCTTTCTCTCCTCTAAATGGTTAAAGAGATGTTCACTTGCACAGCTGACTGCTCAGCAGCAAGGTTTCTGACACACAGAGACACGTGCTTTCACCTCCAGAATGTTTTCTGTCCAGCTGGGAAATGGCTGGAGGTGTTAGGCCAGCTTGAAGACCAAGACAGAAATACCAAGGACAAACAGAGAACCCCCTCCCAAAGGACTGAGCTATGGAGCTTGGGAAGCAACAGTAAAACTTTTCCTCTGTAGCTAAACAAACCATTTTTGAGAAGTAGAATTAATTAAGCCCGGTTTCCAAGGGATTTCTCTCTCCGTAGAGGTTCACGAATACATTAACGAAGGTTGCACAACTGCTGTAGGAGCGTGACACAATGCAAACGTCGCATGGGACCAAGGCCCTTTGGCTTAGATTTAGGACACAGTGTGCTCTTCTCCTGCACAAGGGTGCTCCAGGAAGAGGAAGAGCTATCCCAACAGCTTTATATCTCACTGCAAGACCCAGGTGACTTGTCCCAGCCAGAGGGCAACTGATCCTCCTCAAAATTTCATTTCTATGGCAGCTAAAAAGGAAGATGTCGCTGCAATCAGGAGCTTGTTATAGAGTCATTATCTACTGATCCTTAATTCACTCATCTGGCATGCAGCACAGGCAAAACCCCGCCGTACAGAATTCCACAGCTAAGCTCTCCTGGCCCTTTCTGAGAGTGGGATTGTCCCTGTTTGATGGCAAGAGGAAACCTGCCAACACATGGTCAGCCCTGATAAGAGGAAACCTTACTTGGACTACTCAACAGCTGTTTTCTCCTCACAGGCAGCACACAGGCTTCCTGGTAAAAGTAAGGAAATGGGGATAGCCCTGGTTAGCTGAGAGGGAGGCACAGGAGGCTGGGATCAGGACTTGGTAGCCTGCCACTGTTACAGCTTCTAACAAGCAGTGCCTGGAGGCCCCAGATGAGATCAGCATTTGGTTGGAGGCACACATGCCCTTCCCTGCAGCCAGACACAGAGCAGACAGGATCATCTGGGGAAGGAAAGCACAGGAAAGCATTCCCAGGCTCAGAGAGCCTCCCTGCCCCAGCAGCCCCAGGACCTCTCCTGTGGCATGTTACATTGGTGCTGGTCTTCAGTGTCCTTGTTCTGATGCCTGACTTTGCAACATTTAGAGCAATTTGGGGGCTTCTCCTCCTTCCTCCAGTGATTATGGAGGAATGAGGAGGGCAGCAGTGACAGTTGCCATGTGCAGAAGCTCAGTGGTCAAAGGGCTTTTCCCTGGGCCTTGGCCAGAGGAAATACAAGTTCAGATAAACCAGGCCTCTGACAGCAGGTTGGTCTGGGTACCTCCTTTGGCCATACCATTAGGTTTTATCATGTCTGACTCATTAATTGCACTAATTAGCTGCTAAGCCTCACTGAACTGATGGGGTGTCCCTCCYTATGACCCCAACTGCATTGCCTGTGCCCAGGACCTCTGCTGGCCCACCAGGCAGTTCATCGGACTCCCTAGGTGAAAGTGGGCTAGGAAATACTCCAACCCATCTCCACAGACTTCTCAGCACTATCACRGAGAAAAAAACTGGTCTGGTTTGTTGCACTGCTTAGGAAGTGGCTAAGGATTACCATTCCTGCCAGGTGACTGGATACCAGTTGGCCTTGTGCTGGTTAGAGCAGCAAAGGGAAAAAGAAAGGGATGGGCCATGTGGCAAGTGGAGTTTCTAAAGAAACAGGACAGAAACTACTCTTCATCCTAATGAGGAGGACTGCTCACCCTTCTGGKTGCATGGGTTGCATGGCACTCTCCAAACAGATTTGCTCAGAGAAGGCACCAAGTTCCTGGGACTATCAGCCAAATCTTTCCATCTGGACATGGATAAGTAACAGGAGAGTCATCCAGGAGATGCCTTCAGATCCAGTGTGCCACCTGCTTGCCCTTTAACATGTTCCTGGCCGCCCACAGAAAATAGGGTTGAAAGAAAATCTCAACCTCCAACCCAGGCAGAGAAGAAAGAGAGTACAAATAGACAGTGAGAACRACAGAAGAACAAAAAAAATCGCTGAAAGACCAAACAACCACTGGAAACAAAAACAGAAGCCAGCATAGAAGAGAAAAAGTGAAAAAGAATGAATTTGAAAAATAGTCAGTTAAAAGAAACATCAGTTAAAAGAAACACAACTATACCTTAAAAAGTAACTTGGGATAATATCAAACAGAGGTAGAAAGGGGAGAAAGTGGGGAGACCAGCTCCGATCCTGACTTTTTTAGGCRCAGCTAATGGTTACTTCACAAGATTTATTTGAACTCTGGTGTAATTAWATCAGATGCAAATGCTGGTGGTAATTTCCAAGCCAGATATGAACTAATATACCAGCCTGCAGGCAAAGAGGGATGTTGGAAGCAACTTCCAAGAATGAGAGTGCTGGGTTCCCAAAAGACAAACAGCTAGACCTGAGCACACAGGATGCTACATCACCCAAAACAAAAGGCCAGGCAACTGTCAACATTTAGAGGGTGCTCTTAGTACAAGCATGTCTCTGTGTCAGAGCCTCCAGGCATGACCTTCAAAYTGTTCTCCCTGCAGCCCCCATAGTTGCTGTGCTGTGAGGGTGGCACTGAATGGCAGTGTATGCCAGGCAACATCAGTCAACTCCTTCTTACTCCAGCAAAAAAGAAGAAAACTCAGGTCTTGCTGAACGACTAAGGTAGACAAAAGAAAATTAAACACACTGTCATTAAAAAGCAGCTTTTATAAAATCTCCAACAACACATTTTCTAAGCAACTACCATGAAATTAAAGGTCCTTGCAGTTGGGTGAGCTGCTGCTGAAGCCCAAGTCCAGAGGCAGCAGTGCCCTACAAGATGCCAGGTTGCATCATGGCAATCAAGTCACTCACATCTGGAGAAAACACCACAAGACTGGTTAAAATGCCCAGCTGAGAAAGCCTGATGAAAGTACTGTGAGAACTATTACACAGCYGGAGACCTGTGCAAGCAGAATCAGTTTGCTGCTGGGCTTTCTTGGACTGCATTGTGATTTTGAGGTGTTGCAAGTCCTCATAAAAAGGCAGCTCTGCAGAAACCCTGTGCTGAGCAGGGCTCCAAGGGACTGAGGAAGCTCAAGCAAAGGAGCTGTTTAGGGAAGATCACCAAAGTCAAAACTAAATGCTCAAAGCAGAGAAGAAAAACCTCTGTATCATCACAAAAAGCCTCTTTCAGAAATCTTACTCTGKTCCAAATTGCTCCATACAGTGTGAGTTCCCCCCATGGCAGCAAGGACTCACCTAGTCGCAGCAGTATGGTGGACACCTCAGCCAGCTTACCCCCAGGCACSGGGGCATTGTACTCAGGTTTGCTCCAGCTGACACCCGCTCGAATCAGCCTTGAGTTTATGTAGTCTCTGCAGAGAGCCTTGGCTTGGGACACGAGCTCTTTGTCAGTGGGAGACCTGTCAAAAACCTCCATCACCTCTGCAGCAAAGACCGAGGAACGACGTAGCACTTCCATCCTTGACTACTGAACCCACACCTCTGCATGCACTGGATGAGACTCTGCAGTAGATGTCTAGTAATCCTCTGGTCTCATGGTCTGTCACAGCTCCCAGCAGCTCTTCTCCACAGGCCAGTTTTTCATGTTACCTGGTGAATAAAAGCATCTGTAAGTCCTCTAGCATTGCAAAGATGGAAATTGGAAGCTCAAGAATACAGTTATGTTAAAGTCACTAGTATCACATTTGCAAAACATTTGTCTCAGTCCATCTTACAGACAAGGGGCAAAGTCTTGCATCTTTCAGCCACTCTGACTTTCCCTGACAGCATGGTCCACAGAAGGGCTGCAGTTTTCAACTCTTCAGGTGTTTTGTCTTTTCCAGTTCAGATTTGGCAGTTGTAGAATTACCCATCAGAGAGACTAGACAGTCAGAGCATGGAAACAATTCATAAAATGTGTAGACAATCTCAGCTTGTTTCAATTAAACTGGAAAAAAAAAAAGAATCCCAAATACCAGTTACAGTAATCTCAACCAGATGTCAACAGACATTCCAGCTCAATAGGTCATGGATCTTTCTGAAGAAATGGCACTATTGCAAGAACAGGGGTATGGGAGCCTTTCAAATGTCTTAATGGAGACAGTTTACCATATTCTCAGTTTAGGTTTTGGTTGTGCCACGCTTTTTCCCCAAAGCAATGTGCATGCTACTTCTTGAAAACCCCTAGCAATAGCAGAGAGAGCAAAACAGAAGAGTAGATGTTTAAAAAGCTTAAAGGTGTGAATGCCTAAAGAGAAACTTCAAAATTTCTTCAGAGGCATCTGAATTCATCTGCTGATCTGAGTTTTTAACCCAGTGCTGCTTTTGAAGTCAGAGTCAGACCAGTCTTTATTCCGATGTTAACAAATGCATTTTTCATTCTGCAGTTTCAGACGCCTACTTACAATGATGACTTTCAAACAATATACAGCCAGTTATTTCTGTTTGTCCCAAGGAAAAATATATTTACCTCTTGTGTTG
This sequence comes from Amblyornis subalaris, assembly GCA_018881555.1. Lineage (NCBI taxonomy): Eukaryota > Metazoa > Chordata > Aves > Passeriformes > Ptilonorhynchidae > Amblyornis > Amblyornis subalaris. Next base: position 430,650 of record JACAXG010000232.1, read on the forward strand.
CACTTTGTCCCCCTCAGTGATTTCTTTTTGGGTTTGGTTTCATGTTTCTTTAGAAGATCTGCATCACTGGACACCTGGTTTAGRATTCATAGGTTACTGTCACACTTCTCTGGAGAGCACCAGCCTCCTCTGCTGTGCTCTCCGCAGGGTTCATGCCAGTGCCTCCTTCCCCGTCTCTGTCAGACCCGCATCCCGGCTGCACTCCACCGGGATCCCTGGGGCTTGCTCTTCTGCTTTTAAGGGACCCAGGCGCAGAGGAAAGCTTCTAGCTTTAGCCTTTTAAGGAAGATGAAATAACCGGGAGGTGGGGTTGCTATAGCCAGAGAGACGCTTTCTCCTCCCCTTTCTTCTCTCTTAAGGAGGTTCTCTGCTGTTCTTCGCTTCGTTTCATTCAAGGACTCGACTTCAGGGTGAGAGTGGGAGCATCATTTCTGGACCGGGTTACCCTACATAACAGACAGTGATGAATGCACTGTTGAAAAAGGAATAACTCCTGCTGGATTCCCAGAGCAGCTTTTGCAGAGTTGATGTTGGCCAGTCATTTTCATACGGTAGCCAAGTGGGGGAACTATATGCTGTCATATTCAGCTGTGGGTAAGTCCTACCAATTCAACCACCTGCATCATTTTGGACTATGTCCCTGCCCATGGCAGGGGGGTGAAAACTGATGATCTGTAWGGTCCCTTCCAACCAAAACCATTCTGTAATTCTACGATGATTTTATTATTAAATAGAGAGCCACAGCTCAGGGCTAAGGCAAGTGGTGTTTGCATTCTCCCTGAACTACAAGTAGTCTCGTTAAAAAAATGAAGTGGGTTTGTTGACAGGAAATAGTTTGTCCAGAATGAAGTGTTTTGCAGGAACTTGTCCACTTTATATCAATGTGTTAAGAAAAACATTTCCATTAGTTCCAACATACTTATAAATTAATTTCAACATCAGCTTCTTGTTGCAACATTATCTTATTGATGCCACAATGCTCAGCTGTCTTCCATGTGCATGTGTTATACCATTTCATCTCAATAAACAATTTCATCTCAAATGTTGGCTTTTTGTGCTATGATTTGAAACAAAAGAAGTTTTAATGATAGAAGTTTCCTGCAGCCAAGAAATTCTACCAGATCAAATACAAATTCTCCCCAACAAATAACAGTTTGTATATTAACAACTGGGTACTTGGCATGTTCGAAACACAGCCTTTCCGAAAGGAGGTCGGAAGTGAGAAGTAACTGTTGTCATCTTGTTGCTTTTGAGAAAAGACAGAGGCAAGTACACCTCTCCAAGGTGTTGATCACATAAATCCTTCAAGTACAACCTGCAAGACCAATGCTGGTCTCCAAAGTAAGGAATAAAAAGGAACAAATGAACTGCATGAAAAAGCCTTATTATGTGACATATTGAACATTCTGGCCAGCATCCAACACACAACTCAAGCGCAGATTAACACAGAGCATGTTGGCTGCCATTAACCGGATTGCTGGAGCCTGCTTTGTTGTCTTGGGAAAGGGCTGAGGTAGCTCATACTCTGGCAACAGATCTTCTTTCTGAGCTGGCTTTTTCTGGGAAAGGAGCGGGGTTAAGGAGAGGTACGTGCATGCAGTAATGCCAGCTGGGACCCCAGCTCGGCTCAGTGTGACCATGGTAAGATGGCAATAGTGACTGTACATCTCCAGCACCAGATGTACTTGCTCCAAAGTTCTCTCAGAAATTTGTTTTTATCCACTAGCCTTACTCAAATTTAGACATAGACAGAGGTCTGTCCCACAGAAGCTGAAACCAAGACTCCAGAGATCCTGTGCTACTGCCTACCCCTAAACCAGCCCTTCCCTGCAGTGGGCCTGATAGTGTCTTGGAAAATCATATTTTTGCCTTTGCAACCCTGATGGCTGAAAAATCATTTAAAATTATGCCTTAGCTTCCTGCAGCAGCTGACAGCTTGAAGCAGGGGCCTATCTAAAGTGTCCTTATTCAGTAGGGCTATGAAACAAACAGGAATGCTTAAATATCAGTATTGCTTAACTAATGATAATTTTTCCCAGAATTCTGGCAAATATGCAAGCGCCACAGCGCTTCCCAGCTCCCTGTGAGTGCCAATCTCATCCCACATGTTCCCTGCCCAACTGTCACAGCATGCAGCACCCCCTCAACTTCCACCCTGCAGCAAAGACACCAAAACTAGAAGCATGAGGGCTGTGTATAATAAACCAAACTTTGTATTACAAAAACCCCACCCAACAGTGCGTGGTATACTACCTATATTATTTAGACATTAAAAATACAGCTTCACACTGAATGATGCCTCCATAAGCAAAAATAGATGAAACCACAGCATACAGTGCTCAGCTGACCACAAAAGGAGAGGACATTACAATCCAAGGTGCTGTTGGTGTAATCAGAACCCCTTTTTCCATAGAATGTTTATGTTTAGAGACTGCCTATAATGGGAAAACCCCTGTGGCAAAGGAATGACATGAAACAGTGCAAAAGCCGTTTTTATCACCCCAAACCACTGTTTCCAGTGTAGCTATTCCTGGCATGACAGTGTGCTGGCTGGAACAACAAGCTCCACACCACAGCTCCTGCCTGTCCCAGGTGGGATGACCAAAACAGCTTAGAGCACTCCTTTAGTAAAACCAGAGCACCACAAGGATATGACTATATTTTATAAGCATGTCAAGTGGGAACAAACCCTGGAGAAGCCACACCAGTGAGAACACAGTGATAGTTTAAATGTGGACAGCTTCTGCTCAATATTAAATGGTTCAACTGCTAGAGAAGGAAGTCTCTGGGAAGGCCTTTTAGCAGTTGCACTGGAAGCAAAATAGCTAGTGAATTGTGAGCCCACTGAGTTTATCAGAGGGTCTGCATGATATAGATGCCTGCAAGAGCATAAGAATAACCCCAAGGGCTGAGGAGGTCATTCAGCATTGTGTTCCCACAGCCTGGCTCCGATCAAAGGTATTGTTGTGTCTCGCCTTGCAGAGCCTATCCCAGCCACTTCACATAGCCTACAATTCCAGCAGAAACTACACACAGAGACCCCATGTTGTAAACACCTGCAGAGTAAGGACTTTGAGAAGCAGAGGGTTGCCAAAGACACACAGTCAATCTTTGGAGAGTCTGGGAACCAACACCTCTAGCCTCTACCTGCTGTAAGAGGCTTCCCTTCAGAGACGAGATGCTCTGGCAAAACTGGCACTGTAGCCAGACCAACGCCTTCTACCAAACCAACCCTGAACCACCTTCTGCATTATCTCACCCACTTCTAACATACAATATTGTGTGATTTTTGCAGCAATACTTAGAGTCTGTGTTTGTGAAATTATTACTTACCTCTGCAAACACACCTACAATGTCAGGCTTTGTGCTGCRAAGTTGTACAGGAGGGCAGGAAGGTTGGACAAAACACTTCTTTTTACATAGGAAAATTTTGCCAGCTGCAGTAGGAAAACAATACATGGAAGCAGCAGCTTAATGAGACCCACATAAAACACTGAGGCTTTTTGAACTTTTTTCTTGTTTCTGAAGGCCTTGATTCAAAGCCTCCTCACAGCTATGCACTGAGTTGTATCAGTTGCTTGATGGGATCACCTTGGAGCACGTTTCCTGGAGCAGGATTTTGCAGTGCCAAGTGTCACATACCAGACGAAAGAGGCTGTGTCACAGTCAACTTATCCTCCACAGCCTTTAGACAATTCTCCTTCACGAGGATACAGATCTAGTGACTTAAATGTATCAAGTTTAGTGACCAATCCATTACTTCGGATGGATGAAGAAGTCTGATGAAGACTAGCACTGATACCCAATGCTTTCATCTCTTAACCCACTGCCATGCCCACTGTTACTGTAAACATAATTTCTCTGTTATGCACACATTTTGACAAAGACAGAACAGAGACACAGTGTACTCCAGAACAGATGTACAAACATGGCAAACGGGAAATTGTAGCAAGAATGTAATGTTAGCATAGGAGTTGAATCATAGAACATCTCTACCTGTACTCCTGAATCTTATTCCAGAAACGTTGTCTGAGAAGAGTTTAACAAACTGTTGCTACTCAAGTATCAAGTCAGCAGCTGCTCACTGTAAGACAGCAGCTTCTAGCTACATCTAGGACTTTGATGAGCCTGCATCATCTTCTTAAGAACCTACTTCAGTAAATATAGCTGGTTTGTTTGTCTCTTGTCTTCTAATTTGCTTCAAAATGACATATTTTACTGAACGGATCAATCATCTCAAGCCAAGAAGGCAGCAGACACAAAGAAATATAAAGTTTTAAGTTGTTCAGCAGCTATAGCTTTGTTTTGAAACACAAATAAACCATTTATCAACAAAAGAGAAAAGGCAGAAAACACCTAATGAGGTCACCGTCCCCTAGAGAGCAGAGTTCTCTTCCCTTTCAAGCTCTAATCAACAGAGGCAGAGGGTAAGCCTTTGTCTCATTCTAGCAATTGACCACCAACGAGGTTTGGGAATCCGTTCACACTCATACATGAGATACACGCACATGGACAGGTAAAGACAGGCAGGTGCCTCTGCCTGCAATGATCCTGAAATCAGAGAGCCTGAAGTGGGTACAGGCACTTCTGCACTGGTTCAGCAGCATTTATGAGCTCTGACGCATTTTTCTGTGGCTGCAAGACGTGCTGGCACATGGAGCTGTCCTACATAGGCAAAGGGATTGCTGGATCTGATAACACGGGGCAGGACTCTACCCTGTTCACATCTTCATGCCCCAAACGTGCTCCAAGGGATTTAGACTCAAGTTTTGCATATCCAGATCATAACCCTATTCATAATTAAATCCTTGGTGACTTTTGGAAAGCCCCTTCAGCTCTTCAGTCTTAGCCTCTACTGCTGGGCAGGACAGCAGCTATGGCCTTAAAAAGCCTGTCTTTTCAGGGTCTCAGACAAGGAGGGAAGGCTGATACCTTTAGTCTGCACAGATCAAATTCAGAGTGCATGTTTGTTCATTCACAGTATTATACCTAACAGCACCTCAATTAGGATGCAGTTCCACTCTGATTTCAGCAAAACATTTCTAAACATTTGATACACCTCTAGATTTTGTGGAACTCCACAGTGACAAGAGTTTTCTTCGAAGTTGCATTGGTTAACAAGAGTTACCCCTCTTACTCAGTGGAGCAGTATAGGGCTGTTTTCTTCATCAGCAGGGTCAGCTACAGCAACCTTCATGTCCAGCTGCTCATACCAATTCCTAAATCATCCTTCCAAATTGCACTGTGATAATTTAGGAATTGCTGGCCCTGTGGACTGGTTCAGGGAGCTGGTTGGTTATTTTTCATCCAGATGTGATAAACCCTCCATTCAGAGCACATCTGCAGAGATGTATTAGAACAAGCAAGGTAGCTACAAGCAGAAGGAAGCCCATTCAGCTTTTCCATCAAGACAAATGCCCATGAAACTATAGCACTAGTGTTGATTGTCCACATAAAATGCAGCTGTGGTGATCTGGAGCTTCCTAGTCTACTGCAGAAGACAGAGGAATGCTGAGAGAAGGTAATGAACAGATCCTCCTGCGAGAGCAACGATTGCCAAGCATGTCTGCGTTTTCCTGCATTTATAAGATGAGAGGTCTCATGGCTTCTGATGGAAGAGACTTTAACCAGAAGTGAGGAGAAAAAAAAAAAAAAAAAAGAGATGACGACATTCTATTACCTGACATAGAGCTATCCAAATCTGGCACATAAAATAGCCAGGACAAAAGCAATTCCTTCCTTCTGGCTGAAACACGAGCTTGATCAAGTAGGTGTCCAAAGCAGAGTTAACTTACATTTGTTGAGCATGAATTTCATTACCTCTCTTACTTCACCCGGAARCCTTTTGGCTGGAGTGTTCACATGACTCTGAAAGGCTTTTAGGTGCAGTAGCTGCTCTAAGTGTTTGGGATGAGGTGATACCCATGCCCACCCRCGCTCAGGGAAGAAGGAAAACCCTGCCATCGTTAGCGATCCCTTCTTAGGCTCCCCAGTGCATCCCGGTCGGAAAAGAACTGCTACTGTCTTGGACCATCAGTTCAGCAAGACCCAGGAGGCTCTTGGCGCTATGCTTCTTGCCCAGCCTGCACACCTCCAGCCTGTCACTTTGCACTGGCACAACAAGAGCAAACAGCTGGCCAGATGATAAAAAATACTGACAAAGATGCTCAGGGTGGACCCACTTTAGTCAAAGTGATTCAAATCAATCTTAATTGTATTTAAGAATCAGCAAGCAGGAAATCTTGTTTTGAGGTCACTGATTTTAATCTGGGTTTATATTTGTTTCTAAGACAGGGCGAGTCTCAGACTCACCTGTTTACTTGCATCTGAACACAGCTCATTGCTAYGGTTTCTCTCTCAGCAAAAAAGGAGAAAAATTATGTGTATTTAAGCGATTTTACAGCTGATACCAATCAGAAATCTGAATGTGTCCAGCGTGTTTTCTACTTAGGTTATTTTAACCTCATGTTGCTAGTGTATGTGCCCTTGAACATTAATAAAAATTCAATTTAAAATGCAAAGAAAATAGAAATAAAATTATGTCTTTACRTGATAAATTAAACTATCAAACATGAAGTTGAAAAGGCTTTTAGAATGTGGAAAAGCACTTGAGACCGAAAAACCCCACAAGACAGAACCGCTCTTATACAGGTACTGAACGGAGTCAACTGTTGAAATGAATAAGCAGTTGGAGGCCAAAAGCCTTCTCTGGGGACAAATTCAAGACTTCTAGATGTTGCAAGCTCAGAGAAGTCTTTCTTACTGAGCTGATTCAGTTTGTCCTTTCACTATGAGGAGCCAGAGAGGTATATGGAAAAAAAAAATCTACTATATATTAGGCAAGATTAATTACTTGTCACAAAAAGCCTGAAGAACCACCTCAACATAAGCAATGCTGGTTGCTTATATTTTACAAGCCACTCAAATATTTGCCATGCTTTCCATCACTTCAGAATTTCAACAAATGCTCACAGCTCTGATATTTTTGTTTTACAGCAAAGAAAGGGCTTAAATTGGACTTGATGATCTTCAAAGTAAAAACTTGCACTAAAAGATCCCTTTAACATTCTATGAATTTCACCTGAGCAAGGAACTCATTGCCTGAACTGGCAATCAGTGCAGTGTCCCACAGGTGATTTATGGGAGAAACCAGCAATACTCTAGACAGGTTAAATCTGAAGTCTCTCAGCAGCAAGGAGGAGGTTAATAAGTCAAAATAGAATCAGAGGAAGTGTTTTCAAAGAATGAAGCAGAAACTCATAAAATTACAGTTCTGCGGAAGAGAAGCATCTCGTTCCAGTGACCAGTCTCAGCTGAAGTGTGTAGTTACTTTAGTATTTGTAAGTGAAGTGTCAGTGGTTCAAGGGGGAGTCAGTGCTCTTCAGCATCCTTATATGTGGCAAAGACAGTGAGAAATAACACAAAATCAAATCCCACATTTAAGAACTCCTGCATTGGATAGCAGCAAGCAATGAGAGAAACACTCCCAGGTAGCTTTCCACTGCCTCCAAGACACTAGAAGCAGCTAAACACATCTCCTTCTCCGTGAGGAAGACAAGCAGGCACTGAGTTGTCTTGTACACTTTCTGCCAAATGTTTGCTGTTTAATGTACAGTGGTGGCCCTGTAGTAGAAGCCTCAAAATAGGGTAGATGTACAACATGAATAATTTAATAGACAATCTTGATATAAAAGAAGTAGATGCTGCTCATTGTGAGTTATCAGAGCAAAATCAGCTTCACACAGACCTGCACAGGCTCCCAAAGCATGTTTTCACTTAAGGTCTGATTTCTCATATCCTGGAAACCATAGACCAGTTTCTCTGGATCAAAGCCAAGGCAGCATAAAATTTCCTGCTGGCATTAACATACACACAGTATTTTGTTAGGAGAAATATAATCTTTGTGACTTCAGTTCTATAAGCAACCATGAATTCATCAGTCTCATACTGCAGTGGCCTGGAGCAATTTACGTAAGTTATGACTAAACCTTGCAGAAGCTCATGGCATAGAGACGATAAAATGGTGGCTTTGGCTCAGGCAGCAGAGGCCAAGGAAGTGTTCATTAATAAACAGAAGTTTGATGCTGGCACTAAGTCCCTCAACACAAAGARGCCTGAAAGAGCAGGTAGCTTTGCACCTTCTTGCTTTACAAGAAGACAGAAAGCTTTTCAGAATCCTAATTCAAGCAATTATTCACTCAACCAGGTAAGTGTGCATCTTCGTGTTTAGAAACATTTCTCGAAAAATCTAGCTGAAGCTGTCCCTGCTCTTGCAGGGGAGTTGGACTAGATGACCTTTAAAAGGTCCTGACCAACTCAAACTATTCTATGAAGTAAAAGAGGAGTCTTTCATTAATTGCTAGCTTTCCCTTCCACAAGGTGTCTTGGGAGCTAATGCGAGCATAAACTCAGTTCAGTTTAGTTCAGTTCTTTCCTCTGAAGTACATGCATCTGAATAATTGGTTTTATTTGGTGTTATATTTTAGTTTAATGGCTTGAAAAACATGTATTGGTAAGTAAAAATGTTGTCAGCAAGAGGAATATCAGATGTCAAGTCCTCTCTAGGATTTTGTCCATGAGACCTTGCATGCTGAACTCAGACCCAGGGATCAACACTACAGTGGCTTTACTCCACTGTGGTTCTCTACACACAATTGAAACCATGAGTTTCTTTTCCAAGGAGTCTCCAAATGGCTCACACATATTGGTACTGGCCTCACAAAGCAGCAGTTAAGGCAGTAGAGGCACAGAAAGCACCGTGGAAGTTTCACTGGGGAAAGCTGGAACACTGAAGGGTCAGAAACACCTTAGATGACTGAGTTAGGTGATCACTTTAAATTGCAGAGATCTTTGCAAACACAAGTGTGACCACACTGTGGTTTTACCAGAATTACAGCTGAGTATTCCTGTTCCTAACTTGGACAGGAACRAGAAAGGTGTTTGGCCAATCTGCATGGGCAATAGGCAGGCAACCAAAACAAGCTTGTTTTCTCCAGCAGTTCTGGATAGTACTATCTTTCTCCTTGTTTTCCYGGGAGGATAATTCAGAGGGGATTCAACCACATTTAGCAGCTCCAGTTTAAAGGCAGGTAGGTAACTGAAGCACAATGCCATGCTATCAGTTCCAGCAGAGCATTTTTTCCTCTGTTTCAAGGAGCATTTACACCAATTTTCATAGGTATTACATGGTACCAGACAGGAGATACCCCTAAAGTACTCAAGTGAGTGCCAGGTCCATTGCCCAGATAAAGTATATGCCAGCAACTATCCCTTATGGCTCAATTAAACAGGGGTCTACCCTCTCACCTGCATGCAGCTTCCAGGGCAGCCAGAACAAACTAGCAGGAAAGCAAAAATCTCTCCAGAATTACATTAGCCACATCCATTCCTGCCTCAGCACAGCACAGTGGTATGCAAGAACCCAGAATTCAGCTCCATCCTCTTGAACTGCTTTCTACCACTACCCAGAAACACAGCCTGGAAAAACAAGCATTCCATGCTCTTGGCCTGGAAGAACCTTCGTTTAATTTAGGGATTAGTCACTGTGGGAAGCAAAGGGATGCTGACCCAGAAGGAGTGTCAGCTGCACTCTGAGCATTACAGCTGCAAGCATCAACTCTCACTCATTCCACTTTGCCAGGATTGGGAGATAAAGGCTCTTTTCTTTGCTCAACACTCAAGACAGCCTTAAGAGCCACAATATCAGCAGAAAGCAAGCCCTGTGCAGCCAATATTGCAAGATTTGTAGCGATACAATCTGAAAGCAGGAAGGAGGCTGATGCAGCTTTAACAGTCTGCTGCAGTCTCCATACAAGCAGAGATCTGAAGAGCCATCATCAAAGCAAGTGGGTTTCAACAGTACCAGCTCAGCCCGATTTATCTTGGAAGAGTATGGATCTTGCTTTGAATTCTCCCTGGCTTTCCTACAATCAGCACCATTTAAGGCCTGGAGCAGGACATTACTGCCAAAACAAAGCAATCACTTTATGCTTATCAGTAGCTGCAATGCACCCAAATAGAGTAGAACGATTAAGTCCTATGCTTTACACCAAAGAGAGGAGCAATTTAGATTCAGAGTGCTCTCTTCTCCTCCTTTCCTTTGTTACATTCAGGTAAGATATTGCTGCACTTCAAAATCTTCGCCAAAAAGAAGGGTGACTACTCCTCATTTAAAATTGTCACATAGCTTGAAAGCTCAGGCAGAGACTGTTTTGGCATAAGCTTGAGTAGCATCTGATATACAGAAGCTCAGGGGCCAAGTCCAGATGCAAATTATAAACCACAGCAAAGAGTAAAACTACCAGTGAGTCCAACTCTTGCTTCTTTCTGTACAAGTGCATTCTTTCCTAAGGCTTGAAAGCTGCACTTTGCACTGGGCAAAACCATATACCTTGGGAAAGCATGACAAATTCAAAAGGATCCTCTTGTTCAGAAGATAACCTGTCTTCTGTTCCTATAGTGTTACTGCTTAACTGCATAATGCAGCAATAGTGCTCTTCCACATCACTGCTCTCTACAATACAGAAAACCACTCCAGTCTCTCAGTACCCAAATGGAGCCAGAAACAGCTCCTCTTCAAACAAGCACCGCAGCACCAAGAGAGTTTTTCTGCTGCACATTTTACAGGAAAGTTTGACCCCCATCTATCCTGCGAAGTAATTCTACCTTCAGGAGAGCACTTAACACCCAGCTCTCAGGCTAACCGCTCTGTTCCACAGCTCTGTTTATGCTAGGAAAGTGCTACCACTTCTCAGGGCTATCCAGGCTCAAGGTGCCTAGGCTGCTGCTGCAAATAATCATAGAATCTTAGAATGGTTTGGGTTGGAACGGACCTTAAAAGTCATCTCGTTCAAACTCCCCTGCCATGTCCCTTAGTGACTCCAAAGCTAAGGTGCAGGCCTAATATTACCCAGCCACCACGTCCCCAGTAACTTGGCAGCTGTATCCATCTCCCTGCACAGTCATTGTCACCCTCTATCACCAACTCCACTCTCTGTTGATTTACCCTCACCGTGCCTGAATTGCTAATGTGGTACCCAGGGTAGACAGAAGAAACYGAACCAGACTAGGCCTCACTCACACAGCAGGAAACCTCAGAGTCGCAGGACAGAGATCCAGGCACAGGCCCCCAACCCACCCTGCTCCCCAGCCAGCTGCTCCCTCCTTTGGAAGAGAGATGCCTGCTTTAAGGCTGAGTGAACAACTTTGAGTTCCTGGCTTTAAGCACCGCTTCGTGCACTGGCACGAAGGGCTGCATGACCCACGCAGGCAAGGGATGAGCAGTAACAGAGCAGCGGGGATTTGGCAGGAGTGGTGCAGCCCCGAGTGGGGCTGCCGGGTGCTGCAAGGAGCCGGCTCTGCAAGGCGCTGTTGCCACCTGCTGGCACTAACACAGAGCAAACCAGGTTGCCTTCCAAAACCTCTTAGCTGCCCCAGAGCCATCAGTGCTTCCTGACAGAACGATCAGCATGGCAAGGGCGCTGGAAGGGCTCTCCAGATCTGCTGCACGTGTGGGAGGCGGGGAACAGGGTGGAAAGCCCTGAGCTGCTGCAGGCTGAGCAGCCCCAGGACTCAGCATCAGGCTTGTGTCCTTGTCTCAAACACAGATCAGCTACCCCATACCCCAGGGACTGTAGGACATCTCACAGCAGGCCATACCACACTGCTCTGCCCAGCTCTCCTAGGGGTGCCTGCACGGCCTCTTCAACAGCAGTGTCATGACAAGTTCTCAAGAGAGACAGAACAATGCACATCCTGGTGTTTTGAGTAATTCATACAGAAAAATCTATCAGTACTTGAACCAACCATGAACAGACACTTTCTTGGAAGACTTCATAATCCAGAGTAGGTAGGATGTAGAGCAGTAGCTCTTGAGGTCCTTTCCTCATGGTTTGTTTTGATCATAAATAGCTAGAGCAAGCCTGCAGTGGTACTAGACACTGTATACTGACCAGTGTTCCTTGCTTTTATCAGTACATGGGGCTCCAGGCTGACCTTCCTTGAGAGGAGCATGTCCAAAGGTGGGACAATGGAGCTGGGGAAGGGTCTGGAGCACAAGTTTGATGAGGAGCAGCTGAGGGAGCTGGGTGGGGCTCAGCCTGGAAGGAGCTCAAGGGGGACCTTCTCACTCTTTTTAACTCCCTGACAGAAGGGTGCAGCCAGGTGGGTGTTGGGCTCTGCTCCCAGGGAACAAGGGACAGGACAAGAGGAAACAGCCTCAAGTTGTGCCAGGGGAGGTTTACACTGGATATCAGGAAAAATTTCTTCTCCAAAAGAGTGGTCAGGCACTAGCACAGGCTGCCCAGAGTAGCGGTGAACTCACCATTCTGGAGGGATAGTGTAGATGTGGTACTTGGGGACATGGGCTGGTGCTGGGCTTGATGATCTGAGAGGGCTTTTCCAACCTATAGGATTCTATGATTCTGTGTCTTACCACACATCTTCATACCCACCAACTCCCTCATCCCTTTCTGTGTGACCCAAGTAGGTGTGCAACAGATGGGGATACAGTAATATAATTGCAGCCTTTTACCTTCAAGCAGGGAAGCAACTCTGAGATATCTTGCTGAAAAATTTCTTGTTCTCAAAAGCATCTAGAGGGTAGGGAGCAGCAGCAAAGAAGGCTACAGGTCCTCTTCTGATTCACTTCATACTTCCTAGCAAAAAGAAAAAGCTGAGTTACTTTAGACGGACAGTTAAGAATACGTCAGTCAAAGTTTCTTGTAACTATTCACACACTTCTCTGGACTTCACAGAAACAGAGACAGGTGTGTTAGCCCATTGGGAAAAATCTGTAAATACTTGGGTCAAAATTTCTCTTTTATGTGAGAATTAGARGGGTTATCTCAAGCAGTGTTTATGCCACACTGTCAGCAGAAAACATCAATTTTTTTAAATAATTACCTTTTTATAGAGAGAATGTTTAGCAATTTTGACTAACATATCTCAGACAAAGGGTCCAGTTCTGTGGACAGGAACAAAGCAGACTCCATGGGCACACAAAATTTGCCATGGGAGTGGGGACTGCAGCACAGCTTACTTGTAAGTGGCTTTCATAATTCAGGTGGGGTTCAGGGGCTGGGTGTCGAGCAGAAGACTTGTTTAAATACTACATTTTAATGTCACCAGCTTTTAACCTAATTTTTGTTTATTCTGGAGGTTTATCTCTCTGCTTTAACAGGAAGAACTAGAAAAGGGAGAAGAAAAAGATTAATAAGCTTATCCTCTTGAAAATCACACAATAGAGAAGAAATAACTTCTAAAAAGCGAGAAGAAACCTCATACAACAGATGCCTTTGTTTTTCAGCCTGAATTCCCCACAGCATCCAGACTCAGGCAGCCACACAGCACACACAGCAAATATGTGAGCTTACAGGCATAGGTATTTGACTTGTCCCTACTCAGAGCTTTAAAAAGCATGGGAAGAGGAGTAGGAACCCCGAAATCATGAAGATCCTAAAATTTTGTGAAGCAAAGGGAAAGAACAGGTAAGAACTTAACAATAGCACCATGAAGGCAAAGGCTAAACAGCAGCATCAGAATTAGCATAGAAGAAAGGGCCAGCAGCAAGGCTGGCTCAGCTCTGAGCTGCCTGCTCCATCAGCAACAGGGGATTCCCTATCACCCCTACCTGCTCCAGGAACAAGGTAATCCTCCATACTTCTCCAACAGACCCAGGAGGAACTTACACTGACAGCCAGAGCCAGCAGACAACACAATCCTGCCGAAGGCTCCCTTTCCCACAGCCCTGTTTCCCAGGGCCAGGTGAAAGCTGCAACCCTGAACACCCTGTGGCTGACATTTTGCAGGCTTGGGCACTCCAGCATGTAATTAACTCTCTGGTGCTTTCCTCTAGCTGAAATACTTCCTCTTTTGCACTTGCTYAGCTGACTTTTTCCAAACACAGATCTCCTGGAGGCAGCGACTGGGTTTCTTTCAGTGGAGATGGWGTTCTTGGTGCAATGTGTCGGTAACTTCCGGGTACTGAAGTAAAAATTATATATACACACATATACAACTTCTAGTATGCTTGTTCTGTAGTCACAATTGCTAATGTTAAAATAAATGAAAAATAAAAAAGAGAGAATTAGCCTGCTAAGAATACAGTACTGCCTGAAAACCAGGGAGCAAGGCTTTGTCTCCAGTTGATATATTCTACGAATTAAGCGGAGGTGGTGATGGACACAAACATGTCATGGACAGCCATGGAGAAATCAGGGACACCTGCTTCCCCAGGGTCAGCATTTGTTCCTGCATTCTTCTGAGCACATTAATAATCCTCCTCACCAACAAAACCGGCCCAGAAATAGCTGCCTGACAACAGAGCAATCATCTCTAAGCCCTGTACATCCAGTATGTCCAAACTGAAGTGTCCAAAGTGACCAGCTACTGATCCATAAATGGTTTCTTCCAGGTGGTGAYCAGACCAAAATTCCCACACAATCTCTCCGGCCCATCTGTAGAGCAACAGGCTACGAAGCAGGCTGCCTATGTGTCACAAATGAGGAAAAACACCAGCCCACCTTTGAACCCCCTCTGTCTCCTGTGCTCTGGAGCCAGCTTTAGCAATTTCAGGTGGAAATGCCATGGTAAYTCCACATGACAATCACCCTTATGAAAGACTTATCCTGAACTGACAAAACAAATTAATTTCTGCTCCTCTGTGTATGTTCAGACTTGGCACATTAATTAACATACTTTTTTTGGTAAGACTTCTGCCCTTCAGCCTCATGCCAACAATGGCTAAATTAATGAATGTCGATGACAGGAGGTGGACAGCCAAGGCATTGGGGTGAAATGATCATTAAGTAACATACCCAGGGACTCAAACAGGGGACAGTTCACCSCTTGGTCCTTGCTACAGCAGAACCAGAGCAAACTCCATTCTCCTTCCTTTACCACTTCACAAGAAACTTTGATTTCTCTCTCTGTTCACAGGCCTCCTAAGTCAAGGTGTCATGCTGGAATAGGGTTGTTTGAGACAAGATGATGGTATTCTGTGAGGCTAGAAGGCTGGTCCTGCAGGTATAAACTCAAAGCTCCAGCAATCCAAGGATCCTAAAGACAAGACCTTTGCGAAAACCTTCCAGCGAGGTACAGTTGATTTAAATACAAAAACATAATGTCATTGCAGGAGTATTTGATACCCGTGCTCTATCTAATTGATGTTTTCACTCAAGTACCTCAGAGTGCTGGATGGTTTGATCAGGGGCAGGGAAACAGAGGGAAAACGGACGAGAAGGGAATGCAGGAAGGATGCGGGAGGGAATAAGAGGAACGCGACGGAGCTGCTGGCTGCATCAGCTCACCATTGGAAGCATCAGGTTGTGTCAAAGGCGTTGCGTGTCAGCGCCCGGGAAAAGCTGTGCCTGGTTTGTTTATGGCAGGGAAGAAATGCAGGACCAGCGTTAAAGCTGCCTGGCCACAGAGGCTGGAAAAATTGGTTTGTTTTTTCCCTTTGAAAATGTGAATCAGTCACTGGCACTAGAGCACGCGAAGGAAAACCCAACCCCGCAGAGGCAGCGCTGAGAACGGCGCCATGAAGGAGCTCCCATCCCCTCGCCTCTCCTCCTCCCGCATAGCCCGGTGCCCTCTGCCGGCTCCTCCGAGGGCCTGGCGTCCCGCGGCGGGACGGGGGGCACCGGCAGTCCCCGGGAAGGGGAAGGGGGGACAGCCCCTCACCCTCACAGGGAACAGCGGGCAGGAGAGGAGCTGARGGCTGACCTGCCCGCAATCACCAAAGGGCTCCCGGGCACAGTCCCGTAAGGCCCAGAGAGAGGAAGGCACCGCGAGGCGCGACCGGGAAGACAAAAGCGGCTCCTCCCCTCGCGGCCTCGCCAGTGCGCGGGTGTCGCGGGCCGGCCCCGCCCCGAGGGCCGCTGAGCCGGGCAGCGCCCGTCCCCCGCGCCTCAGGACTTGYCGCCCCAGCCGCCGCCGCGCCCTGCCGCGGCATGCTGGGTATGGTAGGCCGGAGAAGCAACTCCCCCTGCCGGGCGACGTGGCGTGGAGACTACATTTCCCGGCATGCATCGCAGCGCGGCCTCCTCAACGGCCGCGCCGTGTTGTTGCGCCCGGCCCGGTACTCCGGCCCCCTCGCCGCGCCTGGTGTCCCGGGGCAGCCCGGGGCAGCGGCGGCTCCGTGCGCCAGGGCCCGGCATGGCGCTCCCGACGGCGGTGCAGCTCTGCCCTTAGGTGCGGCGGCGCTCAGGGCCGGGGGGGCCCGCAGGGGCTGGGCGGGGCGGCGATGCGCCACAGAGGGACTCTGAGAGGGCCGGGCGGGGCGCGCTGAGGAGCCCATGATGGCGAGGGGAACGCGGGAGGGGGAAGATATGTGAGGTGGGACGAAATGACCGTGACGGGTGTGGGGGTGGGGGGCAGCTGCGGGCCCGCACCGTGACGGGAGACACTGAGGAGAGCGGGGCGTGCTGAGGTCGGGGGCCCGGGAGAGGGCCGGGCTGGGTTGAGGCTCAGCTGTTGCTGGGGTGGAGGGGAGCGTCACTGAGGAGGGCAGAACTGGGCAGCACTGGAGGGGCAGCGGCCAGGGGTGGTGCAGGGTCGGGGTTCGCTGAAGAGGAAGGTGTGTGCTGAGGAGCTGAGCTTTGCCAGTGGCTGTACCGGGGACAGTGGGAKCAGAGGGGTGCCCTCAGTGAGAGCATTGCTGAGGAGGAGCAGGAGGAAAGTGGTGTCTGAGGACGATGCTGTGGGAAGATGCTGGAGGTGGTGGTGAGGGAATAGAGCTATGGGGTTAACTATAATACTGGGGAGCATGCTGAGGTAATGGTAGGGAAAATGATGCCTGAGACTTGGTCAGTGTATAATACTAGAGTGAGGTTCCTTGACACATCTGGAACGCATTTCTGTAAAGAATTGAGAAATGGGGTATGTAAGGAGGGGCTGGCATACTTAGAACAGATTGGCAGGTTCAAGGAGAACTGCAAATCAAGGGGAGAAAAAAGATGCAGGTAACTCTTCAGGGGAATGAGCCAGGTTCCAAAAACCTCACATGAGAACTATGTGTTATGCTTGTCAGAGTTGACCAGTGGATGAGAAATCGTTGCTTTCCTGCTGTACTGCAACATCCTAATCCCCCCTGATTTTGCATAAAACCTCATCCTGTAGGCATGGCTCACCTGAGAGAATTTGCTAGCCAGGTAAGTGGTGATTAAAAATTTGTTTTAAAAGCCTTTTCAAGGGTTTACATAACAGTGTTTGCTCTTGATATGAGGGTTTCAAACAAATAACCAGAAAATCACTTTTTGCCACTCTTTATCTCTCTTGCACAGGTCTCAGCTTACTCCTGTTAGCTGATTGACCTGTGTCTCACTCTGTGCTGGTGTTGGGCTGATAGCATTGTGTTGCCAGCCATACAGAAAGGGAATTCTTGACCCAGTATGGGACCTTTCTCTGGGGTTAACTGTACTCTTCCTAGGGAGACAGGAGTCATTGGCTTTCTGATTATTTTTGGGAGGGGAAGTCTAGAAATGGGAACAGAAAAACTGTGTGTGCTGGCTCTGTCAGATATACCTTCCTAAAGCATTCATGGCATTAGTTTCAGAAAAATGGTGCTTGTAACCTTGCTGCATAAGGCTTGAGGCTGTGATATTTGATACTGAGCAGTAATTCTTCCAAGAGATCTCAGCCTCCATGGATGTGGTTAAATGCTGCTGTTGTGATGACATTTTCATAAGAGGAATGTGGAAAATTATGTCATGATTTGGGACTGCAAGCTAAACCACATTAATAGTATTGGCTTGCATCTTCCCTCTGAATTTGGTTGTGGGGTGTGTTTGATTATTGGCAGATGTCAATACTGAACATACGTCTTCTTAAAACATGTTTTGTGAGTTTTAGGGCATTATTCTGTTCGGCTCCTAGGTGTAGAATTACTAAAAGCTTTAGTGGTTTGAGATATACTTTCTCTGAACCTTTTCTGATTTAAAATTGATTTGCAATGCACCTTAGTTTGCATGCTGTCTTTTAACTGTTTCCCCAAAGTGTGTATGGAATTAAATGTAAATATAGTGCCTGAGTGAGTCACTGTACAGGGGGAGAAAGGGAAGGAGACTGTCTGGTTAGGGCTGAAAACTGAGTTCTGTAGCTGCAGAGGAGGTTGTTCTGAAGTTTTTTTGTACACAATATTCACTCATGAGACTAATCAGAGTTCTAGTGGTCTCAGCTCTGAATTTATTACAGAAATGTTAGGCATTTTCAGATCCTGTCATCCCATGACTCTGTCTGATCTTGGAACAGGAAACCAGTCTGCGTTGTCCATTCCTCCGGTCTTTTCAGGAATCCTTGGTGGAACATCATAATCTGTGTAACTTTGGCTTGCAGGGAGGGCAGTAGGAACTGGCCTGAAGTTCTTTTCATGGGCATTTAGGGAGCAGTGGGAGATACTGTGAAAATCAAGAGACTGACTTGGATTGGAATGTCAGAGGCTTGACTTCTCTTTGATTCTCGGTTTCGGTGCTGATGGGCAGAGTTACCTTAAGCTGATGCCCAGGTTGCTTTGCCTCTGTCCCTCCATTTCCCTGCCTCAACTGGTTGTTCCCTCTCTTTCCTTGGCTCCCTTGTGCTGTGTACATACAGCACTGCAGGCCTCCAGTCTTTGTCTGAAGCTCTAGCTGGCAGGTGATGTATCTGTGTTAGTTACTATGTTTAAAGCTCTGATCTGAACTTTCTTTCTAGATTTGTTGTTGCTTATGTGACCTTGAAGAAGCCATTCCGTTTTTTTGGCTGACTAATGCTTCACTACCTGAAGCAAAAGAATACTGTCTTTGAAGAGAGTTAAGGGTCTCAGATAAATAGGTGTGTTTCAAAGTCTTGAACACAAACTTCCCTCTTGTCTATACTCCAGAAATTTGAAACTGTCTGGTTTTGACAGTTGCAAAGAGCTGTGCACAGATTTCATATAGACAGGAAGCTTTCAGATGGTTCCAGATACAAAGCTGGTTTCACCAAAGAGACTGTAGGTGGCCCAGAGGTGAGTGTTCAGCATGCAGTGTGGGTAAATGCTGGGTAGGAAGGTGGGGAGCAGAGGAGGCAATGCGGGAAAGAGAAGAGCAGATGAGCTTTGTTAAAACTGACTTCCTTCTTCCACTGTGTTTGACAGAGCAAAGTGATGTTTGTTTGTTTGGCTGGTTGAAAAGTGCTCTAGTCAGAAATAACACTAAATGCAGCTGTACTTCCATATAAACCCTTCGAAGTTGCCAAGCTCCCAGTCAGCTTCAGCTTGTAATGTATTGTGGCCTTGTCAATCTTCTGTTACAGACCTCTCCCGTATAGAACAGTGATTCCAATTCCAACCTGCTCCAGATTAAGGAATTCTCATTTCCAAAAGGATTTAAGCACGTCTCAGTGTTTTATGCAACAGATGCAGGCATGATTCTTGCTCTTGAATATTTTGAGAGATTTTGAGATTCAGCTGAGCACAGCCCAGAGAGAAAATCTTCAGCTGATTCAAATGGTGTTTGCTTCTGTTCCCAATATGGAGCTTATCTTTCCAGACAGTAGTTTTGAAATGAGGGCAGATACTTACCCTTCTTCCCTAGTCTCTTCTCAAAGACTGTGGATATCATGTCTCTGCAGCTGGAAGTGGCAGAGCTGCCAAACCCATTCTTTCCCCATGAAGCAGCTGGTGTTACTGCCAGGCTTGTCTCATAACACACTGCAGTTCCTAATTCCTGATGGCTGCAGTGAGTTGGTCTGTTTTAAAACATGGCATCATCAGTCAGGATGGCAAAGACCTCCACACCTCTCAGGACAGAGCATCCTTCTTTCCTGTGCTGTGAGATTAGATCCCGGAGGGCAGAAGTGGAGCACATTACTAGGAAATTGTCATCATCCCTCTCATACTCATTCCCTCCCTGCACTTAAAGCTGAGATAGTGCATTGTTTGCTCTCCCTCCRAAGCCTGCCCAGGCCTGCCTGAGCCGTCTCTAGTGCCAGACTGCTCTCAGTGGAGAGGAACAGCAGGAGGCTTTTTGCTTCAGAACTGCTGTGTAATAAGCACTCAGTCAAGCAAAAAGTTACAGTGTAGTGACCATCCCTTAACGGCTTTACATGTAGTAGTAGACCAAGGAGCAGTAGCTGCTGACCTGGAGCTCCGTTTTTCAGCCCTGATGGATTCTGTGAATGTGGAAGAAAATGGAAAGAACCCAAGCTGGTGACAGGTGCTAATAAGCTGCTTTGGGTTATCTGTGCTCATCTAAGCAGGTATAGAGCATTTCATCTGGATTCTGTTGCTTCCTAGTAATGAAGTTTTCCAGGTGTGTTTGTAGCAGTGCAATTCCAGAACACTGATTTCCAGCCAGGGTGATTCTCTAACAAGGTGACTGGTACTGAGATAATTTGTATTTAAGGGAGGGACGGATGGTGCTTGTTACCCCCCTCACTGCGGTGCTTTGCAGGTGCAGATGTGTTGGGATAGGAGAGAGTCAGGCTCATGAAGTGCATTCTTCTCTCTCCTGCCAGAGCAGTACAGTTCCATAGCCCTCTGTTCTTGGCAGAACTGCATTTGTGCTGCTGTCTGGTAAGTGCTGAGGCTTTTATGCCCACGGCTCTGAACATTTTTATTTGTCAGCAGTGAGTTACCATGTGGTGTCTCAAACCAGATTTTTTTAACAGACAAGGGCTTTTGAACAATGTCCTGAAGGCAGGACGTCTTAGTTTGTCATGTGAATTCAGAATTGGTGAAAATGCCACCTGGCAATTTCTTCTGTGGTGTCCACAGTGGTAGTTCACAAGGTGTTCGGAGTAGATATTGACCTGCTTGAATCGGGGATGGGCCTGTTTCTTCCTCCCTGTTTACAGAAAATGAAGAAATTCATCAGCAAACTATGGTCCTGCAGCAGTGTCCAGAGGCTGTAACTGTGGCTGGAATGACTCTGTACCCCTTGGCCCTATACTGACTCCCTGAATTCCATCTGTTGCTGGGTCTGACTTTTGCAGTTTTGGCCACTGCAGCAAGGGATGCACGTCCTCAGGCCCTCCATAGAGTCAGACTATTGCCTTGTCACCTGAGAGCTCTGAAGCATTTCCAGGTCAGTACTGGGAGGGTAAATCCAGCACCTACAAACAAAGTTTCCTAATGTTTCTACCCTAATGTGGGTGGGCCTGTCTCAGTTCTCATCAGAGTTACATTGTTTTCCTGAGTCCCTTGGGCAAAATTTCTCCATGCTTGTCAGGAAGCTTTGTCTGCTTCACCGCACCTACCTGAACTGCTTTGTTCTACAGAAAACAGGATAAACCAACATCCAAGTCTGGAAGCTTGTTTACAAAGCTGTCCATGATTACAGAGCCTGCCACATAAAGTGGTGCTTGTCCCAAAAACTGCCTGCCATAGCTGGTGCTCTTATGTTTGATGTCCTAATTTCGAGAAATCAGTCCTGATTCTCTGATGTGCCCTGCCAAGCTGAGGGGGAAGCGGTTACTTCCACCTTGCTGTTTCTTACCTCATGGAAAAGTTACATGGGAGGGGAGGAAGGTTTTCTTGAAGGGTTGCTTCCCTGCAGGATTCATGTGGGTAGTATTTCTTTTCTGAGCTGAGCAGGGGTTTCTAAGAGATGATCCTCTTTCTCTCCCTTCTCCCTGATGTGTGGGAGTGGCTGATGTGTTGAGTGGCATTTTTAGGGTGCAGTAGGTCACTGTGCACAGTAATGTCTGAGGCACTCTGTTGCCCCTTCCTCCAAGTCGGTCAAGAGATGGAAACTGCTCCTGGTCTGTAGTGAGCCTGGACTAGTCAGACTGTTCTCCTTGCCTGCAGTCATCCTTCTCATGTTGTCTGCTGTCATTTCTCAAGCTCAAATCCTGTTGCTTTCTCCCCACCTCCCTCTCTCCAATCTCTGCTACGTATCTTCTGTTCTTTTCGTCTCTGAACATCCCTTCCAGTCTGTTTCCAGTGCATTTGTTCGAAGTACAATCTGTTTGGGTGTTGCTATGGATGCAAAAGGGTATTTGGTTATCCTTCTGTGTCTTGGACTGGAGTTTGTGTGGAAATCCTGTTGAGTGAGCTGACTGTAAAGCTCACCTGGGCCTGGCTTATAGCAATGCACTAGGCACAGAAGGCAAACAACCTGTGATGACAGGCTGGCTTAATCATTAAGCAACAGTTTCGGCTGCTCAGTGATGGCCTGCTGCTAGAACCTGGTGTGAGATGGAAAAATGCAGCTTCCCTGTTCTCTGATAAAATCTGCGAACTCAAGGCCCTTGCAAGGGAGCGGTCAGTGGGTGACGTGTTGGAGGTGAGACTGAGAAGTTCTGGGTGTGGAAAATTCACTCTAATGGCTTGGCTGCTTCCTAAAGTCAGGCCATATTTTCCAATTTTTTTTTTTCAAACTATTAAAAAAAAGGCAGAAAAACTAATCACAAAGAGCATTTTAGTAGCATGAAGCAGAGCAGGACCTCCTGGTGCGCAGCTGGACTGAATGAAATACCATGAGAGAGTGACTGTGATTTGTTCCTTTTCTTATCCATACTCATCTTAATAAAGAGTTAACTGTGCAGCTGCTGTTGAGGAGTCAGTATTTCTGTTAGTAACTGCCCAGTTGATGTGCTTATCTAATGAAATAAATGTTATTTGCCTTTGCATCTGGGTGTGCCAGCCAGCAAAGAGGCTGTTCCAGAAAAGCAGGTCAGGCAGATGGAGTGTCCATTCTGCTCTCCTGCCTCCTCCTTGCTGCTGACCTTCCAAAAGATGTGAGGCTCCCTCTGCAAACATCTGGGGAGAGCTGGACTGAGTCCTGCCTGGAAATCAGGCTGCAGTAGAGAAGACAGTAAATGTGAACTGATATTACTGGAATATTTCACCCTCTAGACAAGCAGGGAAGGGTGCAAATCTTTCAAATAATTTCAGTCTTTGAGTGCATGAAGGCTGACTAGGGAAACTTTCTTAYAGCTCTTGCTTGTGTCCATTTTCTCATCCGGATCTCCAAGAGAAAGCTGGTTCTGGTACCCCTTGCTGGTCTCTATTGAAGTGTGAACTGGTGCTTGCTCATGGAGCTGCTTTGGCACTAGTTAGGGCCTGCAGTTGAGCAGCCCTGTCCCAATGGAGCTGACACTTTCCGTAGAGATATTTGCTGACATTCTCATGCTGGGCTTCCTTCCTTTTCCTCCCACACTGTGGTCTGCAGGATCGGAAAGCCCGTGGAAAGGTTTCTTCAGTTCTAACCTTGGATATATTCTGCGTTAAGTTTCTGAGACTTTTTAGGATATGTGAGTTTCAGGTGAATTTATCAGCACAGTAGGTGCACAGATATGGAGATGGGCTGTATGGGTATGTGTAGTGCTCTGCAGTCCCTGGACTTAATGGAATTTTCCCATTTCTGCTTTATGGTTTAGCACTCCAGGGTGGATCCTGAGGAGCTGTTCACCAAGCTGGAGCGGATCGGCAAAGGATCGTTTGGTGAAGTGTATAAAGGGATCGACAACCGCACCAAGGAAGTGGTTGCTATCAAGATCATTGATCTGGAGGAGGCTGAGGATGAGATTGAGGACATTCAGCAGGAGATTACGGTGCTCAGCCAGTGTGATAGTCCCTACATCACCCGGTACTATGGCTCCTACTTGAAGGTAGGACAAGCCATGGTGATTCTTTGCCGGTAGTTTGGGAAAGGGGAGGGCTCCTCTGTGCATGCTGCAGCAGGTGGCACTGGAAAGTGTCTGATGTGTGAGTGGCAGCATGGCAGCAGGCACAGCAGCAGCTCTGCTCTCTGGATTGATGTGCGCTTAATAGCAGACTAGGCTTTAAGACACTCGCTAAGCACATGGAAATGAGCTTGTGTGGTACCAAGAGCAGAGCACTTTACTGGAGAGCAAATTATTTGTTGAAGACTGACTTCTCCCTGGTCTGACAGTTCTGGAAAGGAAGTTTATGGAATACTTTTTCAGAATAGCACAATCTTAAGGTAGTACCACTGAGAGATTTATGCCTCTGAAGAAAAGAGGAGGGTGAAACTGTACTTCATCAGAAATGGTGAAAAACGAACTGAGTCTATGGAGGAGTGCTAATACTGCTTCCATTGAGAACAGGTTTAGGAATCCCTAATGGAAACTGCTGGTAGTGTTGATCAGAAGTGGCCTCTGCATGCTGGTTGATGGAGATGAATGTAACAGTGGGACTGCAGCAAACAGTTCCTGAGGTCTTTCGGTCCTGAATATTCCCTACATGTTTTTCAAAGGCCATAATACATTTTCTCAGCCTTCTGCTGAGTTTCATGGATCAGCTGCTGATCTTCTACCAAGAAGATGCTGTGAACCTCAGCATGGAGATATCTTCTCTGAGGAGTAAGAGTGTCTTGCTGATGGTACCCTTCAAGCTGGCAGCCTTGTTAATGAGATCAAAGGCTGCAATGCTCCCCTGCTGTTGCCAAGAAGGAGGTATTCTGGATGAGCTGTTGGAGAGATGTTAAAGGGCTCCAACCTGAGAATAAGCTTATCTGTGGGCTGGGCAGTCTGGTGCCTGTCGGGGCACTTGCTCAGATAAAACTGCAGACTGAAAGTTAGAAATGTACTGGAGGCAGGTGCACCTGTAATCCTGTGTCAGCAGAAAAGAGGGAGCTGGGAGCTCCTTTCTTAGGCCCCTGACAGCTGCGGTGTGCAGCATCTCTTGGATTGTGTACAGGACTGCTCTTGTGTCTTGCTGCCTTCCCAGTGTTTCACTTTTCTGTCTGCTTTTATTACTGTCTTTGCTCTTGATTTGTGCTTTTGCTTGCAGGGCACTAAGCTGTGGATAATCATGGAGTACCTGGGAGGAGGTTCAGCCCTGGATTTGGTGAGTAAGTGGCAAGCTCTGGACTACAAAAAATATTGACTGGAGACTTGGTTTGTGAAATGCATGTAAGCCAGACATTCAATTGCCACATACCATCTTTTTGGTAGCCCTGTGCCTGAGGGGTAAGCAGTGCAGGACAGACATGTTGCTTATGCTTATCCCAGGACAGCAGAAATGTTTTCATGAAGCTCAGCTGTCCCAGCACTGTTCTCCAGCATGCCGTACTACTGTATGATGGAAAGAGCCAGTGAACTGAAAAGTGACAGCAGCCAGTTGGTTTTGAGCAGTGCAAACCTGTACTTCACTTAATCAGAGTTATGGTATTGTTCAATGCTTGCACAGCTCAGTAAAGACATGGTCTATGATCAAGTTACCCCAAATTTTAAGAGAATACTAATGCAGAATATACCCATAGACAAAGTTCTGCTGTGCTGTATTCTGTCACAGCATTTTTCTCTTCTCTTTAGGAAAATAATGCCTATTTTTCCAGAGCAGTAACTAGTCATGTAGGGAAACTGCTGAGCATACAGTGACTTGAAGGAGGCTGTCATCAGCAGAAGTTAGCTGAGTGTCAGAACCTCASTTATTGCACTGAGAAGGCAGGACTTGGTTGGAGGAGAACTGAAGGAAAGGAGAAGAGCTTTGGTACAGTACTCCACAGCCTGAGGGTTGATGTCTCCGAGGCTGAAACTCGGTACTTGCGTGCTAGCAGAGAGGCCTGAACAAGAGAAACAGTTAAAACACTCTGTTCACCAATGTATTTCCAGGCCAAAGCAAGAGATGAACTGCTGTTTGTTTGGGAAGCCTTTAACAGACTGATAGACTAGCAGAAAATCCCCCAAAGTTTTTGCATTTAATGCTGCCACGTGCTAAGACCATCATTGTGCTTGTAGAGTGTGCACCAGCTGTGCAAGAAGGTGTTTCCTGCTGAGTACGACCTGCTTAGCCAAGGTTTCCAAGTAACAAACTGAGAGCCTGGAAAATCCAAGGCATCAGTCACCCTCTTTTAAGTCATCTTTCCGCCTTTTATCAGCTGAAGCCAGGACCACTGGAGGAGACTTATATAGCTACTATCCTGAGAGAAATCTTAAAGGGTTTGGATTATTTACACTCGGAGAGGAAGATCCACAGGGACATCAAAGGTAAGATTGGAGAGCTCAGCTCCCTTTCTTGTAAGGCATATTAGTAACATGAAATTCAGAGGTGTTATATACCGCAATAATCTGCAAGGTTTTAAAGACTTTCTCAGTGTTGCTTTTCTTGTTCGGTTGCTGTTTTCTGAATCCGATGCTTGTCACTGTATCACGACTCATGCATTTCATGTCTTTAGGGTTTAGAGTAACAGTAACGTTCTGTAGCTCTCCTCTGGCACTTGGGGTTTGGACAGTCAGGGAGCTAAAGCAAAGGAGTCAATGAAAGGCATGCTCAGATATTAGCTGGCTTGTGTCTGGACATTTGCTTTGCTGCTGGACCCCAAGGGTGTGTGTGCTGGTTGTCATGGTTATAGCTCATAGCAGAGGTGAGCTGTCCTCATGCAGGGTTCACAGCCCTGGAAAATCAGGGCAGCTTGTGTCAGCTTATCCTGTCACTGGTTTTTGTAGTCATTGGCCACATGCAGTGTAGAGAGAGCTGGCACCTGCCTCCCGAAGAGCAGTGTCACACCAAGCCCAGAGCATCAAAGTAGTGCAGGAGGATGGAGGGACAGTGCTGTAGAGCTGTGGCTAGTGCCGAGTGCTGACTGCTCCAACCCACTGTGGGAGGAGATGTGAGCAGGCAGAGCACAGAAACCTCATGCAGGGAGATAGGGAGAAAAGATTCCATTGTGTATGTGAGACTGTGCGCCTTTATAGCACTGCAAAACGTGCAGGGCTGTTGGCTGCCGGAGGTGGGGAAATGCTGAAAGTTGGTAGGTAGGGTTTCAGAATGAAAAGTCCTACAGACAACCCCCATTCCCAAACCTGCACAATGTTACTGTCTTATGAGTGAGTGGGAACTAGCACAGGTGTGGGACTTGAGGTCTTTAGAAAGATCTGCTATTTAACCTGTGCTGAATTCTACTCTAGAAAAAAAACCAAGAGCATTAGAGGCTGTGTTTCCTGGCCACACAAAGAAGGGAGGGTGTCACATCTAGTTGATTGTGTGGCCCTTCACATCTACTTCCTGCTTCTACCTTAGCAATATTTCCCTTCTGATCCAACAAAGTGCATGAATTAGTTCCATGTTACCCAGTGGAGTTCAAAGCATGAAAATGGGTCTGAGACTGGAAATCCAAGCTGAGGGTTATCGCTGGGGTGAAGGGAGATGGCACGGGAGGGCTGCTCTCAGTTTTCAGTTCTGTGTGGGCTGGAGGTGATTCAGAGGCCAGCAGACTTAATGCTTATTTGTGTGTACAGCTGCCAATGTGCTGCTTTCGGAACAAGGAGATGTGAAACTGGCTGACTTTGGGGTGGCTGGACAGCTGACAGACACACAAATCAAGAGAAACACCTTTGTGGGGACTCCGTTCTGGATGGCACCAGAGGTCATCAAACAGTCTGCTTATGACTTCAAGGTGAGCTGGGAGCAGGAGGATTGCTACTTGGGGCTACTATGCATGAGGTGGTGCTACGACAGGAACAGGGATTGGAAGTGCTGCTTACTGCAGGAATTATTCTTTCCTGTTATGGTTCAGGGTCTGCTGGAGAAGTTTGTGTATTAGACATGAAATGCCCCATCTGATTTTATGTGATTAGCTGTCCTAAAGCTGTACTTTCATGTTGTAGAATTGCTCCTTTCTGTTCTGTGTTGTTCTTGTTCTTCTCTTTTCCAGGCAGACATCTGGTCCCTTGGGATTACAGCCATTGAACTAGCAAAGGGAGAGCCTCCAAATTCTGACTTGCATCCTATGAGGGTTCTCTTCTTGATCCCCAAAAACAACCCTCCAACACTTGAGGGTCACCACAGCAAGCCCTTCAAGGAGTTTGTGGAAGCCTGCCTCAATAAGGATCCTAGATTTGTGAGTATTGCTGCCCACCCGTGATTTTGGGTAAAGGTCAGCAGAGGTCAAAAATTCCTTTAGCAGGAAAGTGCCAGAATCCTGGGGAGACGGAAGTGCTGAGCTTACAGGATGGACAGGTGAGCCTGGCAGGACTTCCTCATGAGGGGAAGAGGAGGGGTGGGCACTAATCGCTTCTCTCTGATGACCAGCAATAAGACCTAAGGGAATGGTATGAGGCTGTGTTAGGGGAGGTTTATGTTGGATATTAGGAAAAGGCTTTTCCCCCAGAGAGTGGTCAGGCACTTGAACAGGGTCCTYAGGGCAGCGGTCATGGCCCCAAGGCTGCCAGAGTTCAAGGAGCATTTGGATAACACTCTCAGGCACATTGTTGGGGAATGGTAGCATTGTTGGGGGCTGTCCTGTGCAGGGCCAGGAGCTGGACTTGATGATCCTTGTGCATCCCTTCCGGCTCAGGATATTCYGTGATTTCAGTTGAAGTCAGTGTGTTGCGTGTTTAGTGTGCAGAGGTGGTTAGATGTGACATGCTCTSCTTATCTGCTCCAGAGGCCAACAGCTAAAGAATTGCTAAAGCACAAGTTCATCACGCGCTACACCAAGAAAACCTCATTCCTAATGGAGCTGATCGATAGATTCAAGCGCTGGAAGTCAGAGGGCCATGGAGAAGATTCCAGTTCTGGTGATTCTGATATGTACGTACATGTTTTGCAMAGAGGGGTGCCCCTGCTGCCCCTGCATGCCCTAGGGTAGCCTACTGCACGCAGCTCAGGCCCATTTCCCACTTGAGATCTTACGTTTGAGCTTTGATTTGTGGGAGCAAGTTAGTGCTGCCTGAAGAGCCAGGCTGCTACCTCTTGTTCAGTGGGAGCCAGTTCTCTGTTCTGGTCTTAACCTGCGGAGCCTCTTTGCCGAGCGTGAGGGAGAGTACTGACACAAACATTTAGTCTGTAACTAGTAAAACAGGTCTCTTGTTGCCTGTATTTTATGCATATTCCATTAACTACAAGAGACACAGGCTTTAGTAACTGTGGCAAGAGCTGTRTTTGTTTGTGTGTGTACTCAGGGTGCTGCAATGCAGGACAGTCAGGTTATGGGTCTTGGGTGAGGAAAGGGCACTTCGTTGCCAAACTGGTGTCACAGAGCTGCTCTTCACCTGTAGTGGCAGCGACTTGAGTGACCAAGGACTCGAGGAGATCTGCTTGTAACATCTAAGCCTGGCCCCTCAAATTGTGAACTTTGATTGTCTTGAAATTCTCGTAAACTTAACTGGCACTAGAAACTTCTTCAAGCTGAATGTGGTGATTTGGAAATACGATGTAGTACTTAGCTGAGATCTCTCTGATGCTGTATATGTGCTGTAGAGACTGAAGTGGTTTCTCTTTAGGATTTTTTCTGGGATAGGGAAAAGCCCAGAGCCCTGCAGCAACATGGCAATCAAGTGGGGGGAGCTTGTGACTCTGGGAAAGTATGGGCAACCCCCTGATGTATGGAGCTGAGGCTTTGTCTTGACTTTCCCTTTTTCATGTGCAGTGATGGAGATGCAGAGGATGGAGACCAGGGTCCAATCTGGACATTCCCACCAACCATTCGCCCCAATTCCTTGAGCAAGCTGCACAAAGGAATGGCTCTTCATGGTTCCCAGAAGGTCTGTGTGATGTCTGGTCTTTCTGAAGTGGACTGAACTAACGCAAGCTTTTGGGTGTCTTGGAGAAGCCACCAGGCACTCATCTTCTCTCTGAAATTTACTTCAGTCTGGCACCAAGGGCTAGTGTTTCAGAGTTGTGTCTTCTACGTCATCAGGGTACTGTAACTTGTGGCTTTCCCGAGATCTGCTGATTGGGACTGCCACGGAAGTGCTGTGAATTCACCGAAGGCTTACTACTTCATGTGCCCTGGGAGCTTTTGCCTGTGCTTGTAACTTCTTTTCTTGTTGCTTTCCAGCCTACTGAGCCCATCAAGAGGCAACCACGGTCACAGTGTCTCTCCACACTTGTTCACCCAGTTTTTGGGGAGGTGAGTAGAACTGTCTTGGTATCTCTGCTGGTTGGAGATTAAGAGATACCTGACATGGATAAGTAAATGGGAAGGATTTGGAGAAGGGAGGTGTAGTGTGGTATCTAGTAAGATTAGGGGACTCTGAAGCATTTGTACCAGTTCAGAGGTCTAGACCATATGTGGGGAAAGTGAGTGTGTCCGTGGCATGTCCTCCCAAAAACCCTTGTGTTTGGAAGAAAGGCACTACCCTGTGGTCTTGTGGTGAGGATCAGATAGAGGAGTATCTGTCTCTTACCTGTGTCATAGGCTTGCTGATGTCAAGGCAGCTCTGGACTCTGATGTCCATGGCTGAAGTGCAGCTCCTGTTAGGGCAGACAGGTACTTGAGCTGGCCTGTCACTGTGCATGTCCCCTGCCCTCCAGCTGTGCTRCTGTCCACAGCAGAGTCACTGAGGGGAAGGTAGGTGGGTTAGAGCAGGAATTGGCTTTGCTGGTTACTAGGCCACTTCTTGATTTATACAGCCTGCTATTGGTAGCATGCGAAGACCAAGGAGTTCCCTGCCACATAGCTTCTGGAAGGCAGGCAAAGAAAATGTATTTAGAAAACCTACCCAGTTCCCCTGCCATGTGGTCTGGGTGGGGATGTGGAGTTGCAGTAAAAGCTGCCATTAACGATAGGATGGTGTCTGTATCAGCACGGAGGTGACAGCTTGTCTTTCCAGCTGGGTGATGTTTTCAGGGAAGAAGAGAATAATCGTATAAGGAGCTGCTGGCTACAGGCTCTGGTTGCTCTTTCCAGCAGAAGTGTAGGAAAAGAGATTCTGCTTCGGAAGAAATCAATTAGATGCTGCATGTCAGGATTCTCTTCTTGAGGTGCTGGTCATAGACACTCTTCCTCTGGTCCTGGGGAGTTAACTCTTCTGGATCCTGATGGTGTGGCCCAGCAGAGAGCTGTGCTTTTTTCRGTGATAGTCTCTGGACTTAACTCTCTTTTCTCAGGTCTGCTGCTATGTGGAAAGAGGGTTTGCTGCACAGCAGGAATCAGAGATCATTCCGAAAAGCAAGCTGTTGAGACAGCTTCACTTTGGAAATCGGGAGTTTGTCTAACTGGCCTTTTCTGTATTCCACTTTCAGAGGTCAGGAGCATGAGGCCAGTGACCTGGGTCTTGTAGGCCTAGACCTATGAGATGAAACCGCATTAAAACCACGTTGGTTCATGGTGCAGCACAGTCAYTGATGTCTGGGTCTCTGTTCAGATGGAGGTTCAGATGCCTCTTGGGGCAGGGCACTCAGGGGTGTGACTGTGAATGCATTTTTGTGCTTTTCCTTACCAACCTTGCTGCACCAGTTCCAGGCAGGAAGTGGCTTCTCAGACGTTTCATTTCTGTTAGTTTGACTCCCTTGCCCCAGTTTGTTGATCCTCCTTTCCTTTGATTAGGTTTCCCTACTGGCTCTGTGGATCCCGCTGAGTGAAATCAGGTGCAGGAAGGGTTGTGGGCGGTCTCTGAAATGACCTGGCTTTTGCATGAAATAGAGGGGACTTGAAAGAAAACTTCTCCAGGTTG
The DNA here is from genome assembly GCA_018881555.1 of Amblyornis subalaris. Taxonomy (NCBI): domain Eukaryota; kingdom Metazoa; phylum Chordata; class Aves; order Passeriformes; family Ptilonorhynchidae; genus Amblyornis; species Amblyornis subalaris. Next base: position 461,973 of record JACAXG010000232.1, read on the forward strand.
AAGATCTCCTTCACTGCTGGTTGCATGTGTTGTTCTTTGCTACTGGTAGGAAACTAGAACTAAAGACTTTGTCCTCCTACTGTTATGTGATTACATCTTAGACCAGCTAGGCTTGATACCCTCTTTCCCTAAAAGGGCTGAAGCTGGGCTTTGTGAATGGAAATCTAACTGAGATTTTTGTAATCTGTTTGTAATCTTTTATGCAGTTTCCCTGCATGTGTGTTATTGGATGCTGATATTGAAAATGGCCCATGAGGAGTCATTAACAGATGTGGGCAACTGCAAATCTGGAAACATTGTGGGGCAAGGAGGGAAAATGATGTTTGGGCCTGGAGGGGCAAGCAGTAAGAAGCAGCCTGTAAGGCTGAGCTCAGTGCAGTGCTCTAACTCCCTGCAAGCCTTTGGAGAGCTTTTCCACAGTGGGAAGAGACAGCCCAGCACACACTGCTCCCATCGCAGGCTGCTGGGTGAAGCTGAAGGTCAGGGGCTTGGCATCAAAGGCTGATGATAAACTGGCGAGTTACCTCCAGGACAGACCCTCTGCTTGTTCTGAGGCAGGCAGCCTTTGGTAGGTAGACATCAAATCCTTGGCTTTAGCATCACAACTATTTTTGGCCTAAGAAATCTATATCTTTGATGTGTAACTGAGTTGCCCTTCATGCCCCTGCCACTTCTGACTGAGCAGAGATGTGTGTGGGTTCCTCCCACAGCTTTGTGTTAGGGAACAGGTGCCCCACTGAGGAGGCAGCAGCGCTTTTAGGCTGGGAACTGTTTGTTCCCAGCAGGGGACTCGGTACACAGGAGCGACTGCAGCTGGGGATTATCATTCACATTGTCCTGCTTTCCAAAGCATGGAGATGAGCTCCAACAACAGGAAAGGCTGATCCTAGAATTGCAGGCAAAGAACTGTGAGGCTTATGTAAAGCCCTTTAATCAGTGCGGACTAATGGGAGCTTAATTGAAATGGACAGTGGTAGGCTGGCAGACATTGCTTGTTCAACAGGATGTTTGATTGTTGTTCAGCTCCTTGTGTGATGGTGCCCTGGGGAAGGGACTGTCATATCAGCAGCTTGTGGGAAGGAGATGGGGGACTGCTGCAGGGGGTGGGAATGTGGGGTTTCCAACAACAGACTCCTTCAGGCTCAGCACCAGGGACCTGTCAGGTGTTCCTTCTCAACAGAGGTGTAGCTATTTCAAATTAACAACTGGATCCATGTGCAAGTAGAGGCTTAGTCAGAGTGCACTGACCATGAGAGATCTGAACTGAGACTTTTCATCAGGGCAGGTTCTGTGTGTGGAAGTCTTTTCATCAGGGCAGGTTCTGTGTGTGGAAGTCTTGGTGCATGGGCTTTCTTCCCCTGCCCCGCTGGGTAAAGCTCTCTTAGATAGGAGTGTTGGAGGCCAAGGGGTACAGGATCCCTGATGTGGCAGTTGTCTGCCTTGGCCTCCCAGTCACTAGAAGCAACTCAAACTTCTGTGTGGTTATAAAAAGGGATGGTGACTAACTCCTGGTGTTGAATACTTTCTGCCCTACCTGCCTGTGAGCGTGTGTGTGTCTGGGTTCTGGGCTGTCATTAGCAGCAAAGGTGATTGTACTGCTTCAGATGTACCTGGAGTTCTTTGTGCTGTTACTTCATATGAGTTTTCATGGCTGTTGGTCCGTGTCTTGTAACATTTAGTTTGTTTAAGAGTACATCATATTAGGTAAGGACTTGGATTGTCCTTAGTACCTGGAGGAAAATTTGAACCCCAGATATTGGACTTCTACCTTGTGACCTACAAAAGAGCTCTTTTTGGTTTGTTTCAGTGGAATGTGGGTACCCTCTTGCACCTGGTGGAGTCATACTAAGAGGGAAAGGGCCTTAATGTCAGTGCTGCACTTCTTGACCAGTGCTTTCTGCAACAAAGTAAGGACCTAATGCCGTGTTTCTGGGTTGCAGCTCAAAGATAAGCACAAGCAGACTGGAGGCAATGTGGGAGCTATGGAGGAGCTGGAGAACGCCTTTAGCTTGGCTGAGGAGTCCTGCCCAGGAATCTCTGACAAACTGATAGCACACATGGTGGAGCGGGTACAAAGGTGAGTGTGAGCTGGGGCAGAGCTGGCAGTGAACCCACAGCTGTTGAGCTCCATAGCTGAGGGAAAGGTTGGTGCCGAGCAGTCAAGACAAATAAAAGKGAATCTTGATGACAGCTGCCTTAATAGTTCCTATGCCACTTCTTTTAACTGCTTTCATTTAATGGAAACAGTTCTTCTGCCTCAGAAGTCTTTCCTCACACTGGACAGGTTTCTGTAGTGTAGATGTATGTTGCAGGGCAAAGAAAGAYGCTGCTATTCACCTTCATCTTGCACAAATATCTGTAGACATACATCCTGCTGGTTCCATTACCCAGGTGGCAAGGACTATGCAAAATCTCATTAGGCTCACTTCTGGAATACGAAGCTTCTGTTATTAAATATCTGTTTAATTGCAAGGAATGTGCTTTACAGCACTATGTGCAGCTAGTCACTGCTTGTCCAGCTTTAGGTATACAGGAAAGTGTATTTTTCTTGAAGAGAATTATTTATTAAACCAGTGAAGGAGTGTAGTCTGGTAGAATTTAGTTCTTTGCTGTGTCAAACTTGTTTCCACTGCTGGCACCAAGTCCAGTAACATCCATGTGTTGCAGGTAGCAACACAGTAAACCCAGTCACAGATTTATCAGGCTTTAATTAACGTGAATTTGGCTTTTCTCCCTTTCACAGCAGGCTATCCTAAATCTCACCCTTTCTTTCTTCTCTCTTTCTTTACCAAGTGAGAAACAACATTTGGCTCCTCCCTGGTTAGCAGGCTGGAAGTGTTTTGCCATACATGTGACCAAAGAAGCCATTCTGTGCTCTGGCTGCCCCTGTAAACACAACCCAAGCTTTAGAGTCTTTACACCCTTGAACTTGGGCTTTCTAAGCATTTATTTCTGATGGGTTAAAGTTTGTGCCTTGTAGCTCAAGTACCTGTTGAATAGAACAGAATCATTAAGGTTGGAAAAGATGTCCAAGATTGAGTCCAACCTTTAACTGATCCACACACCTTGTCAACTAGACCAGAGCACTGGGTGCCACATCCAGTTGTTTCTTGAACATATCCAGGGCTGGTGACTCCACCACTYCCTGGACAGCACATTCCAATGGTTGACAACCTTTTCTGTGAAGAAATTCTTCCTGATTCCCAACCTGAACCTCCATCAGTGCAGCTTGAGGCTGTTTCCTCTTGTCCTGTCCCTTGTTCCCTGGGAGCAGAGCCCAACCCCCACCTGGCTGCACCCTCCTGTCAGCGAGTTGTAGACAGCAAGAAGGTCCTTCCTGAGCCTCCTTTTCTCCAGGCTGAGCCCCCCCAGCTCCCTCAGCTGCTCCTGGTGCTCCAGACCCTTCCCCATCCCTGTTCCCTTCTCTGAACACACTCCAGCCCCTCAATGTCCTTTTTGTCATGAGGGCCCAGAACTGGACACAGGACCCAAGGTAGGGCTTCACCAGTTCCCAGCACAGGAGGATGGTCACTTGTCTGGTCCTGCTGCCACACTATTGCTGACACAAGCCAGGATGCCACTGGCCTTCTTGGCCACTTGGACAYGCGACAGTTCGTGTTCAGTTGCTGTTGAGCAGCATCCTCAAGTCTTTTCCCACTGGGCAGCTGTCCAAACCTGTAGCACTGCAGGGGATTGTTGTGACTGCAGGACCCAGCACTCAGCCTTGTTGAACCTCACACCATTGGTCTTGGCCCATGGATCCAGCCTGTCCAGAGCCCTCTGCAGAGCCTTCCTGCCCACCCAACTTGGTGTCATCTGTCAGTGGACTGAGGGGGCCCTCAATCTCCTTGTCCAGATCATGGATAAAGATATTAAACAGCACTAGTCCCAACACTAAGCCCTGGAGAACCCTACTGGTCATCCCAGCTGGATGTAACTTCATTCCCCACCACACTCCGGACTCAGCCAATCCAGCCAGTTTTTAAGGCAGCGAAGAGTGTACCTGTCCAAGCCATGGGCTGCAGCCTCTCCAGGAGAATGCTGTCTGAGGTAGTAGACTACATCCAGAGGCTTTCCRTCATCTGCCAAGTGGGTCACCTGGTCATAGGAGATCAGATTGGTCATGCAGGACCTGCCTTTCCTAAACCCATGCTGTCTGGGCCTGACCCCCTGTTGTCCTGTACRTGCTGCTGTCAAGCAAAGAAGAGCTGTAGGACCAAAGGTACTGGCCATCCTAGAGGGCTTCTGTTTCTACAACATTCAAGCTTCCAAGCAAATACAGCATGGGACTGTGTAGAACCTTCATCTAATCATCACTTAATGCCAGGAAGAGAACACTCATTCTTCCGGCTGACCCACAGAGGTCACAGAAGGTGTCCTGTGTAACTTTTAAAGTGCTTAAATCTTGCTGCAGGAGTGCCTCTGACACTTCTGGCTAATTCGTCGGATTTTTCAATCAGAGAGGTGGGACAGAAGCAATTTTAACAATTGATTGCTAAAATAACAAACAGGGCATCAGTCTCAGACTGGCGTGAGATTTTAACAACACGTCGTAAAATGGCGAATGTCACAAGATTTAATGTTACATGACAATTTATAGCTTTCTAGACCAATAAGCCGTTAAAACGACTATTGTTTTGTTTTAATGACCTATCTTGGCTGGACCTGCCACCTGCAATGCAGCTGTGTCTCAACTAACCACTCATCATGTCACGTACTCACAGACACTTCTATTGCAACATCCRAATTCTTAACTTAAACTATAAAGTTACATTCTTATACTTAAAAACCTTTCACCATAAACACCCAAAAACGTGATTCTTGCTTATCACTATAAAACCAAGGATTGCAATCTTTCTGCTTAAAGCCATAAATCACTGTCAATTAAGCCAGGCCAAGTTTTTTCCAAGGTTGTAAATCAAAGCCACTATTRGCTTTTACTTCTGTTTCCTACAGTCCTGTGATACCTGTAAAACCTGAGCCTCTGGCTGAGCAGGAGGTGCTCATAGATGTGTGTGGGTGACTGCAGACAGGGCAGTTGTTTCAGCATCATTCACTTCTGTCAGCCTAGAAATGACACTACTGGACAAGGCAGAAGCACAAAATATTTGGTTTTGGGGGGGTTTGAGGTTGCAAAACCTCAAAGACCCTGTTGTTTTCTTGCCGTAAAACACTAGTGCTGAAAATTTCTTATTAGGTTAAAACTGAATCTTGAAAGCCTGAAAAAAGTGCCACCTTGGCTTTTTGTTAAAGTGCTGGTTTTTTCTGTCAAGACTTTTATCTAGCAAAAACTGGCAGTGGCAATGGGAGCAGGGATAGACCCACTCAGCCTGAGCCCTTCCCCCACAGACCTGCTGGTGGGTGCCTGGGGGCCCTCTCCCAGGTGAGAGCTTAGCCAATATTGACCAGTTTTCCCTGTTAATTCTTCCTTGCAGGTTTTCACACAGTCGGAACCACCTGACCTCTGCCCGCTGACACTCACATTCCCTGCTGTTGTTGTGAGGGGGGAAGGATTTTTTCCAGCTTCATAAGAACTACATCTCTAATCCAGACCACCATCTGCCGTTGGATGTGACATTGTGATGGACTCCAGGACATTTCAGAGCCTTCATGTTATCCGTGTTTCCATGATAACCCGTGGTGGGGTTTGCGATGCAAGTACGATTTCGACCTTTTGCAGMACCCAAAATGGGTGGTCTAATTGTTTTTACAATGTAATCGATGCAGTTTTTAATTGTTTCCCTACGGATGCGTCCATTTTGGCTTGGTTTGATTCACAGCTTGTTTCTGGTAAATGCCTGGCTGCTGGAAAAAGGGAGATTCTCTTCCACTGAGATATGTTTCACAGGCAAGTCTGATGGGTTTAGCCTCCTGCCCTTCCTAGAGAAATGTTTGTCATGTGTGAGTGCAGGGATGTTGGGAAGCTCTCCAGGCATTTAGGGCCTCTGGGAGAGGAGAGTGAGAGCAGCTCTCCAGTTGTTCTGTAGGATCACTTCAAGCCCTTCACACACAAGTAACAAAACACTTTCCAGTGCAGCAGCAGCTGAGCTGATACACGGCTGGTCTTTCCCAGCCTGTCATTTCACAGGAGGATGGGTTTGCTGACTGTACTTTTCCTGGCTCTGGGACATCATTTTGTATTAGGCCTTGGTTCATCTACTTCAGGCAACAGCAGAACTTGCCTTCAGTCTGCAGGGAGCAGAAGGCAAAGTGGGTATGTTTGCTGTGGGAGCTGGTGGAGTTCCTGTCCTTGGTGCTTCTGGCAGCTGAAGCAGCTCGACAGGCCAGGCAGTGCTGGTCTGAGCTGAGCAGACGTGCACTGTGCATGCCCACGTGGGGCAGAAAGGTTGAAAAATGGGAGTGGGGGGAACACAACAGCCGAAGACACCAGCAGAGCTTTGGCTCACAAGGCAGAGGGACTCTACAAAGCAGTTTTTGAGGCAAGAACCTGTCCTCTAGGGGAAGATGTAAACTGGATGGCTTGCAGCAGTGTGGTAGGGCTGGAGATTCCCAAAAGCTGCTGTAGGCCTCCCTCCCCTTCTCAACCTTCCCTTTCTGGCTCCTCCTTCAGCCTGGGATCTAGACTCACTGCAGCCAGGGCTCYGCTCCAGTCGACAAGCTGGGGTGGTGTTTGCTAGCAGAGAAATTAAAGCATCTACTGCTGTGTTGGCTGCTTAAGGTATTCCAGCCATCCCCAGGAGCTTTGCTTTCTGTATCATAGTAGCTTATAAAGCAAATCTTTCATTCAGGTAAATGCACAGATCTTAAATCAACACTTTAAAGGTCTAGAAAAATAGACTTAGGAAAATAACCYGATAGCTGGTTGCTTAGAGAGCTGCTCTCTAATTGTAAAGAGATTCCCATGAAGTCAGCAAGACCTCAGTTATCCAGATCTTTCTGTCTGGGTGTTTGTGTGTGGATGATATGGCTCACCCCAGAGCCACTGAGAACAAAGGCTGGAGCTGTTCAGCATTTTTTTTAAAGACAGGTCACTTCGTTGGAAAAAAGACTTGATTTTTGGTACTTAGATTCAGACCTGCAGATTTTAAGTGCTGGGCTACAAGTAACTCAGGAGGACCATACGTTCCCTCATCTTGGTGTGTGGTGTTCACTTTAGCTTATGACTATCCTTTATTTATCCTGATGGATAAATCCAGGCTCAGCAACACTATGAACTTGTACAATAGAGAAGAGGTGCTGCTGTTGGATCTCTGCTGCAGAGAGGTGTTCCATTGTGGTGAGAGCCAGCTCAGAGCTTGCATTTAGGAAGAACAGAACAAACCCACTTTTCCCTCAGGAAGATAAGTTAATGTATAGACAGGAAACTTGGAGAGGGGGAAGGCAGAGGTTGCAGGCCAACACAAGGGTTCCTGCTGCTTTTAAAGTTGCTGTTCACAACGGTAGCAAACTGTGTCAATAAGGTACCTGTATCGTTACTCACATGCTCTGCAGTGTAACGAGTAAACTTTTTAAAGGAAATAATCCCCACAACCTTCGTCCAGTATTCAAAGCAACAATGGGTTTAGTTTTTAAAAACATTGAAAGGGATCTGCCACTTTCAATAAAGTAACAAAACAAATGAGGCTGGTGTCACTTTGTGTTATTAGGGGAAAAGGATTGGTTCCTGCTGCTTTTCTCTGCGTTCTGCTTGGTCTTCCCCGACATCTTCCTCATGCATCTGTAACAGAAGACCCCAGAGACAGAGCCAAGTACTTTGTGTACAAGGACTACAACTGCAGGCACATCAGTCCTTTCTGCTGGCACTCCAGGAAGCACACGCTGTTGGCAAAGGTATAGCTGTGCACTGGAGAACACTGCACGGCAGTTTTTTGCTGGAGTCTATCTGCAGTCTTTAGACTCAGGCTCGACTGGTAACGGTGTCTCTGTCTTCCTCTGTCTCACTTTGCAGTTGGGAGGGGGCCCAAACAGTGGCACAGGTTGCCCAGGGAGGTGGTGGTGTCTCTGTCTTTGGTGATAATCCACTGCCCAGAWGTGGCCCTGCATGAGGAGGGGTTGGACCAGACAACCCTGAGATTGTGTGACCTCAGGGACAGGATGAATACTTTGGAGATGCCACTTTAATTGTCTTTAAACCCTTGTGACTCCTTCCCTGGGCAGGAACACAGGTGAAGGGCACAGCTGGGGCTGTAACCAACTCTGCCATGCTGCCTCATGTGTTTCCCCCTTGGAGCCAAGAAATGTGCTCCTGACTGTGCTTTTTTGAGGGAATTTTGCTAAATTCGATGTGCTCAGCCAGCTCAGCAGGCTCTTGCCAGCACAGGGGTGATGAGCCAGCCTCACCTGCAGCTGGAGTGCGGGTGAGGCTGCAGAGCTGTGCGCGTGGGTGCAGCTTTGATTTGAGGTGGTGACTGATGCCTTATAAAAATGAAAGTCTGACCACATCTCTCCAGCAGTCAGGCACTAACCCTGCCCAGCAGAGTGCTTGGCTCCTGGCAGGCCATCCCTCATCCACTGGCACGGGCACGGTGCAAGCGSGGCCAGGCGTGGAACACCTCGTGCCTGCTGCTTCAGCAGAGCTAAAGCTGCAGTGGTGCAGCCAGTATGAAAGAGGGAGGGGACTTTGCTGGTCTAACAGGATCACTGCTATGACCGGGGAGGAGAAGGGAGCAGTCACCAGAACAGCTCCAGTCTGTTGCATTAAATGTGTCAGGAGCTACTGCACAAAGTCTGGTTTCTTAAGGAACGAAGCAGGGCTGTGTTACCCGCGATGAAGGTCCCGCATGAAGAGGGAGAACTATGAGTGTAGGTGTTGTTCAGCCTGGAGAAGGGAAGGCTCCGGGGAGAGAAGGGGGAATGGCTTCACACAGACAGAGGGTAGGGTTTAGATGGGATATTGGAAAGCAACTCTTCCTTTTGTGGCTGGAGAGGCCCTGGCACCGGTTGCCCAGAGAAGCTGTGGCTGCCCCATCCTTGGAAGTGTTCAAGGCCAGGTTGGATGGGCTTGGAGSAACCTGGTCTGGTGGAAGGTGTCCCTGCCCATGGTGGGAAGGGGAGAGCAGGGGGTGGAACTAGATGCTCTTTGAAACATCTATTAAGCCATGCAGTCCCAACTGCATCTCCCCCTTACGTACAAGAAACTAATGCCTAAGGACCTGTTTTAATTCTGTTCTTGCCTAAGGCTYCTGTTAAGGAAACTACTCATGCTTGTAGGTAAGACAAAAATACTCCTGGAGAGTTCTGGAAAAATCAAGTATTTCACAAAACTGATATGCCACTGCAATCTTCACCATTTTTAAAGCTCAGTGAGGTAAGGGGGCCACAGTTTTGCTAGGAAAACAAAGGTTTTGGCTTCTCTAGCCTGAGCTCCTGCACTTTAAAGGCAGAGACATTTGAGCTCAGTATTACCAAACCAAGAAGGGACTTTTGTTGCCTGATGTACTTCCGGAAGCTCMGGGTTTGGAGACCCCCACCTCAGCACTCGCATCTTCAAGACAGGAGATGCTGAGCTGCAGGGTAAGCACAGAAGCAACTAAAGGATCATTCACTAACTGGCCCACAACTCTTAAGGAAAGACTCTTGCTCACTGTGGGGSAAGTAGCACTCAGGCTCCACAAAGGCAGCTCTGCCACCTCATCCAYACCATCCTCTGGATGGAGAGTACTTGGCACAGGGTGAACCGAGAGCCAGAGTTGTGGAAAACTACTGATGGGATGGTGGGCCCAGGAATGGGGATGGTGAATTCACCCATAATAAGAAGAGGCTGAGAGAGTTTTAAACCAAGATGCTATTTACTTTGAACAGTCATATTCAGCCATGGTATAACATGTCTAATCAATCCACATGGATACACCGACAACAGGTAATTAAAAAAATAATAAATGAAGACACTAATAAATTAAGTACATTTAACTTAGATGGGACAATGGTCTTTGTGACAGCGGTGGCAAAGGCTGGATCTGCAGTCACTCCTCTAGGATGCAAATGCCAAGCAAGAAAATCCCTCTAGATTCTCTCTCCCTGCAGTCCTCATCCCSCATATGTTTAAGACCATAACTGAACACTCGTGCTGGCCTCTGTCCTCCCCATTGTCACAGGGATCTCCACATTCCTCCATCCTCACAACATGCAACACTTTTCTTTTTCTTTCACTGCACCACTGCATTGTTCCTTCTGCTAGTACATGAACACTTTTCTATCTAATATAAATCAAAGTCCCCAGAGCCCATCAAAGCCACATCCAACAGCATCTTGTGGCACTTAGCATATGTCAGTCCTTCTGTGGAGGCACCCAAAGGTGACAGCTTTCAAAAGAGAACAAGCTGCAAACAGTTCAGATTTAATACAGAGATTTAAGAGTGCACAGACACTAATGCTCCATCTGGAATCCAGTGACTTTTACACCTTCATGAGAAACAGAAGATTGATCCCACCCCAAACTGAAAGATAAGATTAGCGATTTTCAGAAGACAAAAGCACAAGCAATGGTGACTTTTCGGAGGCTTGTTCTGCAGTGCTTAAATGCCTCAAAAACATCACCTACACCAGAGCAGAGAGCGTTTGCCATCCCGTGCCTTACTTAACTCCTACTACAGGATACAGAAACTGGAGCTGTGGTATCAGAATAGTGATTGAGTTCAGAGGATAAACCATGCACCCCCCTGCACCGATCCACAATACACCAACACCTCAACAGCTCAGCAGAGGTCCTCCCGCTGGAAAACTGCTGGCGTGGCAGCTCCCCAGGAGCAGAGCTGTTCTGGGAGAGCTGCAGTGTCTGTTCAGAATGAGCTGTGTGTAAGCCAACACACCGTGTGTCCCTGTTAGTCTGTGACAGCTGTGCCAGCAGGTTGATGTCAACAGCAGCAGGACATGTTGTGCCACCAACCCCACRGAGCACCCAGGGCAGAGGATGTCTGGGAGCCGCTGAGCCCTGGCTCCCACTGCTGCCAGCCACCTGCACCACTGGCAGCCGCTGGTTTTCYCCCATGTGTGCTGATCATCCAGTCAAAAGGTAAAAACAAGGTGGTACCTGCCTTCAGGGCAGGTAAAGGTGTTAATGTACAGGTACAATGGAACAAGAACCCTTCCATGATGTGTGCACACTGGAGCACTGCTGTTGTTGGGTTCTCTCTAAGTAGGTTCAACTGGAACAGACTTGACCCTCTTCCATACCATTGGGAATGGATACAGCCCCCTCACTTGCACTTTCCATACTGGGGGAAATGAGTCTCCTGGGTCTTTGCTTTATCAGCTCCAGAGACTCCTGTTCCCACCTGCCTCTTTTGTTGGTGTTGCCAGCAGAGATCCAGCTCTGCCCCACGTCAGTCTGTGTGACTGTCCTTCTCCTTGGGAAGCAGCAGGTTCGACCTGGCTGGAGAGCTGGTGGCTCTTTTGATCACCTCCATCCACCTGCCAAGAAAGGACATGAGAAATGCTTAACCCTCACTCACAGACAATCTTGTCCTTTGGTTGTGAGCTGTACCCCTTTCCCAAACCTCCCAAAACAGCCATTTTCTTTCTTTTCCAAGTCTTCTGCGAAATTAACTCTTCAAATGAACAGCTTGAGATGTAAATAACCTGCAGAATGTGGTTGTCTGTCCAAGTAACAGATCTACAGTGCTCTGAGCTTCAGAGAACTCCCATGAGAGCTCACTGTGTTCTCTCCTCAGTGTTATCAAGGATGACGASTTGATAATAATTTTTGCTTTTCTTAATAATAAATTAGGAAATAGGTCATTTGCTCATAATTGCTCATGTGGAAGAAAGCAAAGCAACAGTGAAAAAACCAAGACAATGTGAATTAGACATTTTTCCCTTGAAATCACTACATGAGCCCGGTGCATTAAAGAGCACAACTTACGGCTCGAGTAGCTGATACCCAAGCTGCTCACAAGCATGTGACACTTTTCCAAGGAAAGGGGACATGTGACACCTCAGTAAAACCACATTCCAAAACAACCAATACGCCCCTGCATGGCAGGACCCAGTGCAAGGATTTTCAACAGTTAACGTATCAAAGTTTTGTATGTGGTGCACTTGACACACAGTTAGGACCCTCTGTGGAAGCCCCTAAGAGCAATTGATTGTAATTACAGAGAATAATAATAAAATGTAATTACAGAGAAAGTAGCCAGGTGAAAGGGAGCCCTGAAATTGTTACCCTCAGCCTTGTGTTACAACTTCTGCTTCCAGAGATTGAAGAAAAAAGACAAAAATCTCTTTCCAGAACCTGGAAATCTGACTCCCAAAGAGCTGGTGGGGCTGAGCATCTCACAGCCCTTCCTCCCATGTGCCTCCCATGTGCCTCCCATGTGCCTCCCTGGCTCCAAGGAAGCCCCAGACTCCTGGCACAAAGCACAGCTCACAGCTCTAGGTGCACCCGCAGCTCTCCCACACACAGAGGAGGGTTCTGGAAGAGGAGGCATCTCCAAATATCATTGGTGGGAAGGAAGGGAATGTTATTCCTGAGAATGTGCTGGAAGATCACTCAGACTAGGAGGAAAGAGAGGGCTTGGGATGACCAACCACTGAGTTAACAGCAGGTTATACACCAAGACAGAGAAAACAGAAAATTACCTCTCAAATGTGTATTTGCTCTCAGCCCTGAAGAAATACACGTGGGACTTGAACTGCAGTTTGAAGACATAATCCTTCTGAATCCCATCCGCCTCCACAGGGCAGCTGACTGTGTAGCCGAGCAGTGGGAGGCTGGCCAAGGGATAATCATCCTGGAAGAGCCCAAGAGCCCAGCCCTTAGTGCAAGGCTCCTCTGCCACGCAGCAGCCCATGTACCACAGGTAAGGGCTGTGCACTCTTGTTCAGGAGACAACAGGAGGACTCTTCTGCAAGGCCACCAACAGCTTATAATTAAACCTCCCCCCAGCTCCTTTCACTGTTTTTACAATTATTTGCTTCTGCTCCTCTGCCCATCGCTGCCTTCTGGGCTCCCTCCTCCCTCTCTGCACCCTTTCTATGAACTCCAAGCATAGATCTGACACAAAAGGTAAAGTAACCTTCACAAAAGAAATGTGTCCTCAAGGCAAGAAGCTAGAAAAACCCCGTTACTGGGTTAATAAGCACAGTTTATTGGGTTAATAAGATGAAAAGATTGCGCTCCACCACGGTTCATTATCAAGGAGGTGCTGAATCCACCATGGGCAGAAAAATCCCTGGAGCCTGTCAGGCTGAGTTGAAGCCTAGCAGGGAGAGAAGTGGGCAAAGGAGGCCCAAAGGCTGCTGGGTCCCTCACATCCTTTAGTCACTGCATGAGGAGACGTTTCCCTCTCACCCACAGAAGGTCAGTACCATCAGAACTGGAAATCCTGATTAAATTCCACAAGAAGGGCCCACAGCCTTTCAGAGGCCACCTTCATTATGAACTACATGCTCTTCCACTTGTTACTCTCCTTCAAACAGCAGTGAGTTGCCCCTGGAGCTGAAAGTCAAGGACCCCCAGGTCCCCCTAACACCCTGACCATCACACCCTCACCTCCACCTGCTCACCTGGTGCGTCTTGTAGAAGAACAAGCAGAAGTTGGTGAAGACGACCCACAGTTTCTGCCAGCCATTGCTGTTCTTGAACTTCCTCAGCAAATACCCAGAGAGCTGGTTCTGGCACAGAAAGAAAAGAGGACTCCCATGAAGTCACAAGTTGCCATCGTGCAGCAGGTGAACGCTGCTCCTGCGCTTGCTCCCTGGTGTAAAAGGCCTCCCAGGTATGGTGAGAGCCACCAGGGTCCATCCCTTTCTTAGGTGCAGAAAACCCACACGGAACACACTGTGTGAGAAGGGAAATAAAGCAGGAGAGGAAACACGGTGGCAGAGCTGGGGATAAACAATATGTGGCAGCTACACAAAGCCAAGCTGGCACGGAAGGGGGCTGCAGGGAGGGGAACACCACTGCCTTGGTGTCAGCCAGCAGGATAAGAAAACCTACGGCACGGAATGACAGCATATGGATTTTGTAATTTGAGAAAAAGACAGAATACATGGCAGATTTAGAGACAGAACCATTTTGTGAGGCATAAAGACGAGGAAATCCTGTCTCAACGAGGCAATGGTACAACTCTGCCACTGAAGACAAGCATCCTCATGTGAGCAGTTAAGAAGCAGGACATTTTCCTGGGCATCCCATGGCTCCTCCCCACCAGCATAAAATGTGAGAGGCATCTTTACCTGGATCATGCACAGGTAATCAGACAGGGATAGGCTCTGGTTCCGGTACCAACAAACATGGGTGATTGTGTTGGGCCGTTGGGCCTGGCCCAGCAAATAGCGAGGAGGAAGCTCTGGAGAAACAGCAAGAGAGCAGAAAACTGAGCAGAGAAAGGGGGAGAGAAAGAGAAAAACAGCACGTTAGGGTGAGAGCAGCGATGAAAGAAAGGGAGCTGTTAAAGGAAAATGGATTGTGAAAAAAATGACAGTGTTAGAACATGGAACAGATCAGAGTGAGAGAAAGTGTAAGAACTCACACATTCAACCCCAGCACCTGTAGCAGGGTGAGCTCATTATCCAGGCACAGAACTGTGAGATGGTGTCTTTCCCAAGGTGTCAGCAGGGAAAGGCCTGTCCCCTCCAACAGAAGCCGCAACAGAAGCCAGCTCAAGTGCCCAATGTCTGGACCTCAAGCCCAGGTCACATCACTTTCCTTACCAAGCTGATCCACACGATCTCTAAACCAGGAAAACGCAGGAGCTCCAGTGCCCAAACTTTTAACCCCTATTAAACAAGTGCCTCAAGAGCAGAGCAGGGCAGGGCAGGCAGGCACAGACACATGCTGCAGCCCCCAGTCCCATTGCTTTTGTCTAGTCAGTGACTTTTTCTCTCTGTGGTATTTAGGGTCCTTCCCACTTCTGGAAGCCTTCCAGCATGCCAGCCTCCAGGAAGGTGTCCTGCCCTGCCAAACTGCTGCCTAAAGTAAGACCAGAGTTGGTGCAAGCAATGTAAGGAGTGCTGAACTGATCTGTCTCAAAGTCTGCAGGATTCAGTACCCACATGTGCCAYCAGTGCTGCCTTGCACTGAGAGCAATGGCAAGACCACAGGTACCAGCAGCTCACAGAATCCCAGAAAGGTCTGGGTTTGAAAGAACCTTAAAGCTCACCCCATTCCACCCCCTGCCATGGCCAGGGACATCTCCCACTAGACCAGGTTGCTCAGACCCCCATCCAACCTGGCCTTGAACACCTCAGTGGGCAAATAATAAACACCTCTGCTCAGCATAAGATGATGTCACCATGAAAAGACACTTGGCTGCTCAGTCCTGTCAGTTAGGGAACAGCAGAGAATTCCAAATGAATTCCCTCTTCTTAATTCTGGGTGCATTACAGCAGCTAACCAGAGATCAGTACAGCACAGTCAATTTCTAAAGGAAAATACCATGGATAAGGAACTTATAATCATAGAACCATTACGGTTGGAAAAGACCTCCAAGATCATCAAGTCCAACCTCTGACCAAATCCCACTGAACCATATAGCAAAATGCCACATGCACATATTCTTTGAACAGTTCCAGGGAYAATGGCCCCACCACTGCCCTGGGCAGCCTGTTTCAATGCTTAACCACTCTTTCAGTGAAGMAATATTCCCTGATATCCAATCTAAACCTCCACTGTTGTAGCTTGAGGCCATTTCCTCTGGTCCTATCCCTTGCTCCCTGGGAGCAGAGCCCGACTCCCACCCGGCTGCACCCTCCCGTCAGCGAGTTGTGGAGAGCCAGAAGGTCCCCCTGAGCCTCCTTTTCTCCAGGCTGAGCCCTCCCAGCTGCTCCTGSTACTCCAGCCCCTTCCCCAGCTCCGTTGTCATTCTCTGGACATGCTCCAGCCTCTCAATGTCCTTCTTGTCGTGAGGGGCCCAAAACTGATCCCAGGATTTGAGGCATATCAGCAGTGCCCAGCACAGGGGATGGTCAGTCCTCCAGCAAGGAGGATGAAATCCAAAGGAGGGATTCAGTCCTAGGATATCCTGGGTTTCCTTTAAACTTTCCCTGCTTTTGTCCCACTGCCAAAGCAGAGCCCTACTGCACAGAGAGTGGACACGAGTACGGACACACAGACATGTACAGAGCAGACAAGCATGCGGTGGCGTTGGATGGCCCATGCTCTCCCTGGACACAAAGCCGCTGCCGAGATGGAATGGGAGATGGAGGCCAAGGCAGGATGGACAGAGTGAGGCGAGTGCTGCGCCCTCGGTACCTCAACGGCCACACTGTGGTCGGTCATGGAGACGCTGGTGTTGCGGTACCAGCACACGTGCATGGTTGTGTTGGCACGGTGGTGACTCTGCCTGTCCAAGGAGCTACGAGAAGAGTGAATGTCATCTTCRGACTCCTGTTCTACAGAGACCTCATCAGAGGATCCTGGGGGAGGAGAATTGGGTAGTGGTTTAAGAAAACTGCGCAATACAAAGAGCAAGAGAAGCTGGGAATCCTGAGAAAGGCTGTTTTCTCTTGCCAAGGTCCAGTCTTAAACATGCCAAATCGAACTGGTTACACAGCTCCTACAACCACTCTAAGCACATCGATCTGGGTTTCATGACTCGGTTCTGCCTGGGGCAGCTGACTCACAGGACTACAGGACGGTTTGGGTTGGAAGGGACCTTAAATCTCATCTCGTTCCAACCCCCTGCCATGGACAGGGACACCTTCCACTAGAATAAAATCACAGAACGGTTTGGGTCAGCGCTGTGTCAAACAAATAAAAATGACCACACTTCATCTTCAGTCGAGGAACAGGACAGAGGGCTCCAAGAAGGGATACTCCATGTTTCAGTACAGCCATAACACCACCAGACAGGCACAGGAATACTGGGCTGTAAAAGTTGACCTTCAGAGACACCACATTTTGGACAAAAAAATTCACCACATGGTTAAATTGAGAAAAATCTATGTAAGAGATGAAGAAGGACCTTATAAAATTAACAACTCTGCAATAGGAGCTTCTCTGCTGTATTTAAAGCTACCTTGAACATCAGTCTAGGAAGACAAGCATATATCTTTTGATTAAAACCAAAGCCAAATTAACTGTCCATTATCATATGGATTATAAAAATATTTCATTTGTCATCGAACTCACAACAGGAAAAGCAGAAAGGACAGGACAACTGCTGCTTTTCAAGGAGGCAGGAAACACCACTTACTGTTAGAGCGGTTGCACACAGAGTTTTCCAGAAGCATCTCGGATTTCTCAGTAGATTTCTTGGCCATTTCAATTGCCACGTTTAGGTCTTCCATCCACTTGCCCATCTCCAGGCGGGTACTGCAAGGGAAGCAGTGGGAATACGGATCCACCAGCCTGGAGCTGTGACTGAGTGCCCGTGTGCTGAAGGCACAGGTCACCGCCCAAAACAAGGGGCAGTGTCGTTCCATCAGATAAATAAAAACAAAATTATAATTCCTCTGAAGCAGTTTTTCAGAGAGAAAACTTGTTGCGGATAGGCAAAACTTGACAAAATGAAGGCCTTGTTACTCTTGTAAAATCATGGTTCACTTCTGTTACTTCGGCCAAGTAAAAAGGCCTCTGGGAACGAGCTCAGCTAACTTAGAAGTAGAGAAAACAAGTTACATAACTTGCGCGTGATCACCTCGTGGCTTATGGTGACTGGTTGGATTATTGTTTGTTGTGTCTCTTTGGTATGTATTTTGATAACGCCTAACTGCTTAAAAARGCTTGGCTTTTGTAAATAAAGAGTTCTCCTTTGCACCTGCCTGAGGTGCGACCTGTGTCGCCCTATCGTCACGGAAACYGACCTCATACAGCCTCCACCTCTATACTCAAGCCTTGAAACAAGACTAAASCAACCATTAAACACTTGAACCTAACAGCAAAGGCAATGAACAGACAGCTGCGGGGGGTTCAGGAGAGGAATTCTGGAGATGGGGGATATGAGCCATGATTTTTTTTAAGAATAAATGGCCGCCCAAAGCACAGCCCATCTTTCAAAGGGGATCTGGGATGTATCTGACATGTCAAGTGAGTAAAACCCAGAGCACAGGAAGAGATTTCCTTCACCCCTTACAGGTTCCACTACAGGGTAAGAGGTTCACAGCCCTTCAAGGTGTATCTGTATCCACAGGTATGCAACAGGGGAAGATTTGGCTTTAGACACAGCCACAACATTTCTTTGTTTTGGTAACCATCTTTTTTTCCTGAAAGTTTTTAATTTAGACTGAAAAGTCCACACATGGTCTAAGACCAGCAGCAATTTTTATTTTTGACAGGTAACCATTTAGCTATTTGTAAGTCATGACAAGGTAAAAATTATATTTATTTTTCCAAATTTAAGAATTTTTCAAACACCTTATGATTCACAGCTGCTGAGAAACAGTTAATCTTAAAAAAAAAGTTACATTTTCAGGTGTCAGGTTGGAATTAAAAAAATACATCTGCATACCAAACTTATTGGCTTCTGTGCCATTGCACACCTGATTTATAAATATTCTGTAGTGGTTATTTTTCAAGAAGAGGTCACCAAGCAAAAAACCCTAGATTTAAGGTTGAGATTTAGTGCTCCCACCCTGCATCACTGGCATTCCCAACTCCAGCTGCCTTTTCAGCAGATTTGCAGAAGGACAAAATCTCCTAGAGCTGATCCTGAGACCAGGTGTAGGAGACATCCTAAGTACACTTCACATATAAAATACAAAAAGGCACCAAACTCTCTGTGCAGGGATAACTTAGACTGAAAAGGGACTGTTTTTATTTTCGAGTCAGCCTTTAATTTTTCCTCTCTCCAGCTTCCTCCATGAGATTCTGCAGGAACTCTCCCCTCCTTATAGCAATTAGCATGTTCTGAATTTTAGTTCTTTTGGGTCTCTAAAATATTTGTATGTTTTTGTCTTCTGAAGTGGTTTGAAGGACGACACTGGAAACTCCCAAATAAACCAACACAATGGCAACATTATTGCTGCTGTTTGGGTTTTGGATCAGATGGAATCACAGAATCCCAGGATGGTTTGGGATGGAAGGGACCTTAAAGCTCATCTCATTCCAATCCCCTGCCATCAGCAGGGACACCTTCCACTATCCCAGGTTGCTCCAAGCCCTGTCCAACCTGGCCTTGAACACTTCCAGGGATCCAGGGGCAGCCACAGCTTCTGTGGGCATCCTGTGCCAGGGCCTCACCACCCTCACAGGAAAGAATTTCTTCTCAATGTCCCATCTAACCCTGCCCTCTGGCAGTGGGAAGCCATTCCCCCTTGTCCTGTCACTCCAGGCCCTTGTCCAAAGTCTTTCTCCATCTTCCTTGTTGGCTCCCTCAGGTACTGGAAGGACACAATTAGGTCACCCCAGGGCTTCTGTTCTCCAGGCTGAACAATCCCAGCTCTCCCAGCYTTTCCTCACAGCAGAGCTGTTCCATCCCTCTGATCACCTCAACGCCTCCTCTGGGCTCACTCCAGCAGCTCCACGTCCTTCTTGTGTTGGGCCCCAGGGCTGTGGCAGCTCTGCAGGTGGGGTCTCACCTGAGTGGGGCAGAGGGGCAGAATTCCYCCCTCCCCTGCTGCCCATGCTGGGGACCAGCCCAGGACAAACTACTCCTTCCCAAAATGTAACACTGAAAAAGGAGTTGTGAAGAGTGCTGAGCTTATTTTGAAGTCCAGAGGGTGCATGAAACACTCCTCTGGCTCTGCACTACTCAAGCAGTAACCTTCTGAACAAGGAATCCACCAAAGCCACAGGCAACTGAGGAAAACAAGGATTACCTGGCTGCCACCACTACGGTTTTCTGTGTGGAATAGATAGTGAAGCAGTGTGGGACAGACCATTCATTCTCRCTCTCCTCCACCTGCAGGAAAAGAAAAGATTTTTCTCATCACTGCTCAGTCACCAATAAACACTAAAACTGTCTTGTGCTGGCTGGGATTGGAGTTAAACAGGATTCCAACCCGGTTGCAGGAAGTGCTGAACAGCAACTCTTTCATGAATACCAGCTACTTCCAAGTCTATTTTGGCTCTGTATGAAAATCTATTGTGTGTTTCTACTGCAGGAGCACAACACCACTTCTAAGAGAGCATGGAAAGGAAGGGGTTAGAGCAGATTTGGCTCATCACTTACCGGAGGGTCAAGCACTATCAGCTGCAAATCAAAGACAGAAAGAACAATCCTGTTAGAAAATGCGGTGGGGGGGCAGAAGGATTGGTTATATGCCTAGGTGTGTGCAGGGGGCCAAAATGCCAGAATAAATAAATTCCTATTTCCAGATCAGCCTCTCACAGCAGTGTGAAAGTGAATGGACAAGACGGTGTGCTCCAGCTGTTTTGCTAATGTGGAAGGAACAGGCTCATCACCTGCAGACAAAGCTCTGACACATGTGGAGGTGAACGTCCAATTGCTGAGACCAGCCTGGGAGCAGTGGCTTTGGTCCTTGTGCCCTGAAGGAATTCCTCAACCTACCTTAGGCAAAGCCATTTCCTTAACCCTGTGATACAACTTGGAACCACTTACCAACATGCCATGTAGAGAGAGGTGTCCATGGATTTTGAACTGATTTGTCCCTGTGACCCCTTTGCTCGTGTACAGTAACATATCTGAGAACTGGAAAGGCAGGAAAAGGACAATCAGTGTTCTGAAAGCAGCAGGCAGGGCCAAGGATTTTTTGATATCTCCTTAAAAATCTGTTCCTTAAAGGGCACTGTAGATGCATGAAAAATGCCATTTCTCAGTCAGTTTGGCCAACTGCCCTTAAAACCTCACTTTTGTTTACTTACAAGAGAGGCAATTAAATTTTAGAAGTCTGTTAAAACTCTGTGCCATTAAGGAACCAAGCTGACCAGACAGTAGTACCACAGTCACGCTCCCTTAAAACATTGCTTAGAGTGAGGTTTAAGTCTTGAGAGCTGATTTTCAAAACAAGCACGTGAAAACACACTTTCCCAACAACTTTATCTTCAAGACTTTGGGTTTATAAAAGTCAGAAGCAACACCCACCAGAAAGAACATCCGCTGCTGCAAGCCCTTCTTAGTGAGCTTGTACAAGCAACCTTCCCGGATAAATTCCTGCAGTGGAAAAGAAAAGGTTAGACAAAGTGTGATCTTTCCCAACTCAAGGCAATTTTATTTTCACCCCAGAGTACACAGATGTTGATTGGTGCCCAGCAATGATCACTAACAGATTTGTCAGAGGACAGATGACACTTTCCTTCCTCTTTTGTGACGTGAATCAGCTCCTTGCTGCAGCCAGCATTTAAATCAGTGAAGGAAGAAAAGGGAAAGGAGCAGAATTCCTGTTGGACACCAGCAGTTCACCTATCACACTTACATCCCACCGCAGTGACTGCCATAGCATCCCCAAAGCACATGCGATGCTCCTGTATTTATGCCCAGTACATCTATCAAAAACAAAGAAACAAAAAAACCAGGCAGGAACTGCACGAACTCCTGTAATACAGAGGCACCCACACCAGTTTAGCCCAGTGCTGTGGCTCTCACCATTGCTACATGCTCTGAGGCTGCACCAGGCAGACACAAGCAGAGCTGGGAGTGATTTCCAGTACAACACACCAGTTCCCACTCACACACAGAGCACCATACCRCAGTGTACCCAGTATCTGTACTGGAAACACGAAACTGCAGCCAGAGTTTAAGCAGGAGAATTTCTGGTCTATTCTTCAGAACACCACCAAGGTGATGGTCTGATCATCCATGGGATTCACTGAGAGGCAGACAGCACGAAGCCTTTACAGTTGTCCCATAGACCAGTGATGGCAAATCCATGGTTCAAAGGCACTTCCTTGGAAATTAAACYGATAAAGGCTCTAAAAACTAAGCAAAGGCACTTACCCTGCCAGGTGCTGTGAGATTGTCTATCCCAATCAGGTCGTGCTGCAGCTCTGTAAGCTTCTGGAAATTTTCCAGGCGGATCAGGCTGTGCTGCAGCTGCGAYGTCATTTCCGTGACTTCCTTCAGCGCGTCTGTACAGAAAACAGCACCAATGGGATCAGAGCAGAGCAGAGAAACCCAGACCCCCCATTTCAGCCCTGGAAAATGGAATCTGAAATTTAGATCTGAAATTTATAGCCAGTTTTAGAACAGAATAGTTCAGTTGGAAGGGACCTACAACGATCACCCGGTCCAACTGCCAACTTCTTAAAGTGTATTTTAGAGGAGGGTAAATAGAGACTAGCAAGTGACTTCATAGCATTTCCTATGCTTCTGGAGATCATTGTGTATCTCATATTCTGCTTAAACAAAAAGTATTTACCATGTAGCTGAAAGTAAATGAAAAAAATCAAACCCAACTATTTCTGCTAAAGATTACTTTGTCATGAATGGAATTTACTATGCACACTTTTGATGCTACAAAACAAGCAATTTTTGGTCACATTTTTACATGTAAATGACAAAGAGTTCCTAAAATAACCTACTTTTTTTTTCCCTGCTAAAAAAGGAGACAAGAAAAGGACTAATTTTCCASCTTTGGTTGAAACATTGGGATCCATCGTGAGAAAACCACTTCCTGGAATGTCAGGAAAAAAAAGCACATAGAGTTTGTGGACATAATTGAACATAAGTGAACATAAGTGTTCGAGGTCAGGTTGGAAGGGAGTTCTGAGCACCCTGGTGCAGTGGAAGGTATCCCTGCCCATAGCAGAGGGGGAATGAGATAAGCTTTAACGTCCCTTTCAACCCAAACCACCCTGAGATTCTATGATTCTATAATTCTTGTCTTCCCAAGGCACAGGCAGAATTCTGGATGTCCATGGCAAGGGGTGTTGCCAGCAGGACATGGCTGGGTGCTCACTCACTCCGGCAGTCGGCAAAGTCCCAGTGCTCCGCTGTGTAGTGCTTGCACAGCCTCCCCAAGATCAGCTTGTAGTGCATCAGTCTCTGGATGGGTTTGAGCAGAAAGGTGTTGAGGGGCAGGTAGCAAACCTTCTGCAGCTCAAACTCCTTATAAACCATCTCCAGCTTCTTGAGGCGTTTGGTTGCTTTCTCCAGTTCCGTCAGGACCTCGTCATGCTTCTGCAGGTAACTGGTGAACTCCTGTGGAATTGGACAAAAAGTTACTTGGATCAAAGGAAAACAGTCTTTCATAATTAAAGAAAGTGGCAGGCAGCTCCCAGTCAAGGTCAAAATAGGTGTCTGTATGGCATTGTGCCTGTGCCTGCTGGGAATACCAAATGCTGGTAGTTGAAATAGCAGTCCCACACTCCTGCACTCCCATTCACACCACTGGTCTAATTAAATAATTACTCCACTGCTACAGCACAAATGTAACTGTTCCACAAAGGCACTCTACTCCAAATAAAATTGACTTAATTTCAGAAGAAACTACTCTGCCTCTACAAAATAYGTATATTTTTAAATTAAATAATCTTATGAATCAAGGTCTCAATTGGGGAGCTAAATAAATAATTTTTGTTTTCTGCKGAATAACCAACAAACACCTTTTCTCAAGGTAAATGTAGGTGGCTAAATAACCAACAGCGATACAAAGCCTTCCTGCAATTATTTTACTATGTTTTCTTTTCAAATTGTTTATCAACAATAATTGTTTGCAAGTTACTTCAAGATTGACTGAAACGGAGTAGGGTTAGATGGGATATTGGAAAGAAATTCTTCCCTGTGAGGGTGGGGAGGCCCTGGCASAGGCTGCCCACAGAAGCTGTGGAAGTGTCCAAGGCCAGGTTGGACGGGGCTTGGAGTAASCCAGGATAGTGGAAGGTGTGAGATAGTGGCAAGGGGTGAGACGAGACGGGCTTTAAGGTCCCTTCCAACACAAACCATCYTGGGATTCTGTGATTAGTGGAAGTATTAACCCTGAGTTCTGCTTCTTGGCAAAACAACAACAAAAAAAGACTCAATAATCCAAAAATTCCGTGTCTTTAATCCTGTATCTACCTTCAGAGTGCGCATGTTCCTGAGCATGACATCTCCAATGCGCTGGTAATCCCCCTTCACGTGAGCATTCGTTCTGCCTTCCCTGGAACACACATAAGGAGGAAATAAGAAGGCAATGTACATGGGGGATCAAGAAATTTCTATTTTCTCCCTCCATCTCCCCCTGTAATTCAGGACATAATCTTTAGCCATTTGATATTCCTATTTCACTGTTCAGATTGAAAACGTGGTACATTAAATATGGAAGCTGCATAAAATAGCAAACACACAGCCACGCTTAGAAAACTGAGAAAGGAATAGAAAGGAACTTGTGTCAAAGTCTATTTGGGAGTTCAACCTCTCAGACCTCTGAATAAATGCCRTAACATGACACCACCTGATTTTGTGAATTTGTTTTTGTTCATACTCTGTTTACATTGACCACCTCCTTTTGAAAGGTAGTTATATTGTAATCTATAACATGTCAGATTGGGAGAAAATAATACAAAAGTTAAAAGAGTAAAAACATGATCTGTGAATATAAACTGCATTGCAAGAACCAAATTCCCATCTTAATCACAAAAAAGTTTCCTAGATTTTCACCTGGAGATTAATTAACTGGAAGGTGAGGGAAAAACGCGCACATTATCTTTTTGATCTTGTGTTCCTTCCTTTTTCTAAGGCTTGAGAGACACTATGAGATTATATCAGCAATTGGACTTGACAATCTTAAGGGTGTTTTCCAACCTAAATGAGTCAGTGATTACMAAACCCTTGGTCCGGTGCACAAATCATACATCTACAGCATATTGCATACACAGCAAAGCTTGAAAAATGGGCTTTGTGCAATGTACAATGTAAATGTTTTTAATAACTTGAATTTCATAAAAGACTTCTKGCTTCTATTGATGTAGAAATACCAATTAAGTCTGGTTTTGACATGAGGATGTAGAAAAAGGTCCCCCTGCTTGCTTACCAAAGTGAGAGCCTTTGTTCAATCTCTTTCAGAAAGCCTCGATGGAACTCATAGATGGGGTCTATGTTGGAGAAGAGCAGTGTCATCAGGCCCTCTGGCATGGCGTTCTCCTTGATGACGGCGCTGCGGAACCACTGCCGGAAAACCACAAATTCTCATCAATTTCTCTATTTCAGAAATTTGTGGTTAGTATGAAAATTCCTGCTCCTGCACTGGAATGGGGGAGGAGAAAGTATGCACAGGGAAAGGCAGGAAGGAAGGAGAAATATTTAGGGAAGACGTAATATGTGAAAAATGAATAGATGGGATTTTTTTTCCATGACAAACATTAGGAAGATGAGGCATATGGCTGGCTCTGGGCACGAGCTTTTTTCTGAATGCAATGATGAGATGGTTGGGAACAGCTGAGCGTCAGTCAGTTACCCAGTGGCTGCACCAGCTGCTGCCACACCACTGCTGCCACTTCCATGCAGTTACAACGGCTCTCATACACCTGGAGCCCTGTGCAAGTAACTCAGCAGCTGAAGACATCTCGTTGCAGGTCACATTCCACACTTTATGGCTTCCAGTTCCCTGCTTTCTGGCAGGGATGGGGATATTACAAATATCCTCTGAGGTGTCAGGTATTCCCCCATCTTTTAGGAGAAGTGCTGGGAAGCCTGTAGGAGGAATTCAAGTGAGATGGTGCTCACTGAGCTTGCAGAGAACACCTCAGCTGAGTCCACACAGCATTAAGRGACTCAAGCTTTACTTTGATGAAATTAACAACAGCTTATAGAAAGGCAACAGTCCCAGCGCTCAAACATGGAGTTCATGAACAACAAGCTCYTTTAGAAATGCAGCTGGAATTTCACGCTGCCCTCCAAACCAGGATTCAGCTGTCTACTCTGAGTGAAAAGAGGAGGAAGAAGCAACAAAACAAGACAAAACTCCTCAAACCCCCACGGGTTTAATGCCCTTTGCAACTGTCATCTGCTCACAGATCCAAAGGCACAAGGCTTAAAAAGCTTCCCAAGGAAAAGCACAGAGAAGATGGCSAGGTTATAAGCAGAGCTGGCAGCTATCACTGAAACCAAATGCAGAACATGTTTAGGCTGTCCCTGTTCATAGTTTTCAGAGCAAAAATTTGCGTAAGTCA
Organism: Amblyornis subalaris; assembly: GCA_018881555.1. Lineage (NCBI taxonomy): Eukaryota > Metazoa > Chordata > Aves > Passeriformes > Ptilonorhynchidae > Amblyornis > Amblyornis subalaris. The sequence goes on from JACAXG010000232.1 coordinate 487,864, forward strand.
TCAGGATGGCACAGGATGTAGCTGCTGGAGCAAATTATGGGAGTCCAGAGAAGGTATCTGCTCTCCCAAAGGAAGAGCTATGGAACAAGGAAGGGGACAGCTACTTGGCTYATGGATTATGCTACATTACAGGAAGAAATTCCAAGTTTTTTAACCTAACAATTACAAATCTGTTAAAAAAAGGAAAAAGAAATAAAGGAAGTCAACCTCCCTTACCACTGTAATAACCTCCAGGTCCTTTAAATAGGTCCGTTCTGTGGCAAGGATCTCCTTTGCTATGAAGTACGCTTTGTCGGTGGGGTAGCGCTGAAAGGATACACAGCCATCAGTGAGTACTGAAATACAAACCTCTATTTATAACTGGGCATGAACTCAAAACTTACATCCATTTCCCCTTGCTGTGTCCAAACGGAGCAGCTCTTTACTAACAGGGCATCTCTTTATTCACTAGCACATTCCCAAATACTGACTTTACTAKAAAATATTCTTTATATTTCAAGAGTATTAAAAAATAATGTCAATTATATGTCAACTACCATAGAATCACAGATGCTTTAGGTTGGAAGGGACCTTAAAGCTTATCTCATTCCAACCCCCTGCTACGGGCAGGGACACCTTCCACTTTTATGTTCCGAGTTAATTAAAAATTCTCTTTTTAGTGTCTTTTGAGATGCCTCCAGTGCTGTCAGCACAGCTACTGAGTGCTTCCCAATCCTCCAGCTAAATGCTGCCCATGGAGGAGACATTCTCCTGGTTGCTCAGTAACCTCTCTACTGAGTCCAGAGAGAATCCCTGGAGGTGTGTATCCTCAAATAATTAATTTTGAGACACTGTCTAGACTCTTTTCAGGTTAYTTTATGCTAGTTACTGTAGTTCCACACAATCAGCCCCCTCCCCAGAGGAAGAAGAGGACACAGCCATCCTCTTCACTTCAATGTACTTGTCTCAGGTACACAGCCAGGCAAAGCCCTACCTAATCTTTGATCCAGGCATTTCTTTTTTTCCCTTGGGCTATTTACCTGACTGCAGTGTCACATGCTGTTGAACCTCAGTGGGCATCCTTCTCAAACAACCTCTTCCCAAAGGAAACAATATCATTTTTCTGACCTCCCTGAAGCCCGAGGTGACACAGCTTTTCCATCTCACTTACCAGCTTCAGCAGTTCCTTACATGACAGGAGAGTTTCTGCTRTCAGGGATGTTTTTGTGTAACACAGCTCTGGGTACACCTCCTCTTGGACTCTGTACAGGATCCTATTGCACTTCTTTGAAATCTTACAGAGCACGAAGGTGTGTGAAAACGTGGGAGCATGACTTTTTACATGGGCAGGTAGTGATAGGGGGAACTTTTTTAAAAACTAAAACCCATGATCATAACYTGTCACTTCTCATAGCCTGCATGGATCACCTTTTTCACCACTTCTGAGCATTTCTGCAGGTTTTTGCTTCATTCTCCAGCTGACTGTGTGCTAACYTGGGGCACAAGAGATGCTTTTCTTTTCCCAGGTGTCTTCTCTTCCTTTCTCCCTCTCCAGCACACTAGCCCTTTCTGTTTACTCTTAGRAGTTTCTGCTCTTTCCAGATTGCTCCCTGCTGAAATTTAGTGCCCTTAATTTGCTTTTTTTTCAGTCTTGCACCAGTCCTAAGTGCATCTCTTGTGCTGAGTGCTGGCAGCAGCTGCTGGGCAGGCCCTGCACCAGAGAAGTGGAAAGGCTGTCACAGTGCACAGGGGCCCTGCCAAACACCTTCACTACTGGTCAGGCTCTGCAAGGGGAAAGGAAACCAGCTCATGCCTCAAAAAACCAAACACAAGAGCTCTCTGAGGTAGCAGTCTCCTTCTGGAGTCCAAAGAAAATGTTTCTACAACCATAGCAGGCACCACRACAAATATATCCCCACTTGGAAAAACTCACGTTTCACTATATCTTGTACATCTGGAAACCTTCAAACACTCAAACCTTCAAACCAGRTGCATCAACCCCAGCTCACGGGGAGTGAAGAGCTCTACTCTGAAATTATAATGGCCAAAAATGTTTAACTTTTCACTTCAAAGACCAGGATTCAGAAGCGTTAAAAATAACTCTGGGTAGAGGAACACCCCCAGAAAGCCCAGCTTCAATGCCCTTTTTAAGTGGGTTGCTACAACCAACCTCCATTAGAAAAGGAACAGTGAGAAATCTACCAGTAAGATGACAGAAAACCACAGTGATTTAAAAAGCAAGAAAAAACCTCATCTTTCTCAAGGTTTCAGTACAGGACCAGCAGCACCATGGCAGCACAGAGCAGACAGCACACATTGTGAGAGCTGGAGGTTTGCAAAACACGCCCTGATTAACCAGGTGGAACTACAGCAGCATCGCCTTCAAACCAGAGCTCTAGTCAGAGAGATATTGTAAGATTACATTTTTCTTGTACAATAAAGCTGTAAAGCTCCTGTGAAATTTAAYTTGGTTAAATTTAACCAATTTAACATTGGTTTCCACCTGGGTCTGTTTCACTTCAAATAATGTCTCTGAATGGACATCAAAGCCTTGGAAGGCTCAAGAGCTAATAAAGTTTAAGATCAATACAATTTAAAAAAGTTCCCTTCTAGGAGTCTCACTTTTATAAATTAGCTTTAGCCTGAACAAGAACACAAGCTGCCAAAACACCAGACCTGGCAGAATCAGGCAGAAAGGGTTGGGCTTCGCGTTTAAGTCAGCTAAGGCAGTCACTGCTCATTATTTCCAGGCTAGAAGGATAAATGAGAGGAATTATTTTTAAAATAACTATGGAAACTAATAGCAGAGTGAGCAGCCAAAGCTATAAACTCCACCTCAAAAAGTCTAAATGAAACAGGGAAGCTGCCAGCTGGGTGAGTTGTCTGCAGCTCAGGTCCCAGTTACTGGTTAAACCTTCCTCTCTCCGGCAAGCACGCACTTACACCACATCCGCACCATGGGTGTTTGTCAACAACATCACAGAAGTGCCTGGAGGTGCCCAAGAACAAGGTGAAGACACCAAAGAGCAGGGGCCCCTGACCTTCCTGCCTGAGGATCCTGATGCTGACAGAGGTAAGACAACTAGAACACTGGAGGGGGCAAGCAGAAGAGCAGGAGCAAAGAGCACATATAAGGTGGTTTCTTCTTTGGCTGCATGGAAAACTATGGATTCCTGTGTGGCCACTGACTCCATGTGGAACTGAGTTTGGACAGTGGAGCCTTCCTTGCACTGTAATTGAAGGCCCTAGATCCTTCTCAACCACCAAAGAGTCAACGAAACTCCCTGCAAGCAAGGCAAGGAGAGCAAAGAGTCTTCCAGGAAAATAGTCATGGAACTCTACTGTTAGATGGACTTCTCTATCCTACTGGAAGGAATGCAGCAAATCCTGAGCTCTACATGAGGSTGAGGAAAACTCCACATCATGTGGGGGGGAGTCCCTGGTTAAAGCAACCAGTGCTCACTGGTGGGCAGAAAGCAGCCCAGGCGTAGAGCATAAGCATATCTTGAAAACACAAAGTTGTTCCTGTTTCGAGACTCACTGCACCTGCAAAAGTCGGGGGCCATTTGTCCCACTCTTTCCAGAAAGCAAGCCTCAAGCTTCCACAGGGCCAGAGCACTGTCCACCTCTCTCCAGACAGAAGGGTCAGCCATGGAGAGGACAACTTCAACAGCACAGTCAGCTTTGCTGACCAAGCACATGACAGAATGGGTGTGAGAGAATTCACMCTGAGATCAGGTCCTCCACAGCTCGAGGGGAACACCTCAGCACCCCTCTAAAGGTCCTCTTATGATCAGAAAGCATGACCTGGCGGACCAATGTATGGTTCCTTCCTGCATAGGAAGGAAGGAACCTAAGAAGGACACACCTCMTACATTAACAAGTAAGGATCTCTGAGGATCATTGTGTCTACCTCCCCACTCCTTGCAGATCCACCTGAAAATAAACCATACGACTAAGAGCATCATCCCGACGTTTCCCGATCTTTTTTAGACTTGGTGTTGTGATCAGTTTCCTAGGGAACCTGTTCCAGGGACCAACCTCGAGGTGAAGAATCTTTTCCTAATGTCCAGCCTGAACTCACTTCCATTCTGGGGTACAAAACGTGGATTTTGAGCACAGTTCCCTGACACACTGTTCCTGCTAAGACAAGGGAAGATGGTCCCAGTGGCAATGCCAAGAAGACACAAGAAGATGACAGGAGGGCAGTGGGAGACTCCTGCCACAACAGTGTGACACATCCAACCAACCTTCAGCACTGGAGTTTTACCACAGTCACCAAACCCATCTGCTCAACCACATAATAAAACACAATCAGCATTTGGCACCCAGCAAGCACAGCTCCTCACCTGGCACCTTCAGTGCCCAGCACAGCTCCCACCTGACACCTTCAATGGCCAGCACAGCTCTCACATGGCACCATCATTTCCCAGCTACATCATGACCTTACCTTCCGTTTCATTTCATCATCCTCTTCTATCCTGGCTCCACCAGCATCACTGAGGACAGGGCTCAGCAGAGGGGATGAGCCCTGGGTGACTGCATTCAAGTTCACCTGAAAGGCTGGGGTCAAGCCCATGGGACTCTTCAGCACAAGGGAGGAGAGCTGGTGATGATCCACGGGGAGGCCTGGGTGGGGAGACAACAAGAAAATGGAGTGGAAAAGGAGAGAAAATTATTTCAAAGATAGTGCCACTAAGGTGATTATCCACTGTTACAGCAAACCAGAATTGCAATCTCATATTATTTTTAAAAAGGCAAAAGAAAAAGAGCAAAAAGGCATTTAAACCCAAAGACTGCAGCAAAGCAAAGGGAATGTTTCCTGTACCCCAGAGGTTACAGGGCAGTGCAGTAAGGACAGACATGCAACAACCGCAGTTAAGAGAAGGATAAATTGCTTGATGCTGAGGGAAAAGTGCTGCTGAGTAGCAGCACAGTTCACAACACAGGGTTATACTGCAGGGACAAGAATACAGCTTTTCATTTYTCCTTTTCAATGTAAGAGTTACTTTTCAACACAGGGAAAAGCTAGGACAAATTATTCCATGACTTGCCACTCCAGAAGACAAAGTATGTTAAAAATACATTCAGAAATCAGGGAATTTCCAAAATTGGTCCAAAGGGAAAGGAAAGTCTATTCCTATACAAAGAGAGAGCATGGAAGAAAGTTCATTCCTGGCTCTTCTAAGTATATGAGCAGAATAATCTCAAGGAAAACAATTTTGCAGCACTGAGTATTAACTGGATGGACACAATCCACAGCTAAACCTGTTAGAAGAAATGGGTACTGCTTAGCTTTAGATTATTAAATGTCTTTCAAAAAAATTATTAGTATTATTTCATTTGTGGACCCTTTAGAGATTTCTGACACACCACAGTGAATTTAAGCCTCCTCTTTTCAGCATACAGACTCCCCTCAGGGCTGAAAATGACCATTCAAGATCAGCTTYTTGGGACCAAAGGAAGGTGACAGATACACTATGCCCACAGAATTCCTCCTAACCTATTTTTCTGATCTTCCCTGTGATAAACAAATGAGTTTTCTCAGATCAGGCAACTAAACAGGTACCAGCACTTCAGTATCTACAGCTCAAACACCATCCCAAGCCTCCCCAGCAGGATTTGACACYTTGTGTTACAAGTGCTAAACCACCTGCCCAAAGATAAATGGGGAAATCAACAGCCAACCCCAAACTGCCAACTCATCATTTCCCAGACTACTTAGAAATCATCACAAAAGGCTTTTAAAAAATCAGCCCTCACAGATATATAGAGCATCTCCTCACTGCCAGAGGAGGAGTTGGGAGCTTTCGATTCCCAGCTGCTCAGGCTTGGGAAGCACACCCAGGGCGAGGCAGCCCCAGCCTGTAATTCCACACGGACAAACGCAGGAAGCTAAACAGTGCTGCACTCGGTCACCTGGAAGAGATTCAGATCATCCAGGCTGCGGAATTAACTATTTGGACTCTAGTCCAGCACCAGTCCTGAAGCAGATTTTTGCTTACACCTGAGCATTTTGTCCATTCACACTGCTTTTAACATCACCCAAGGAAAGCAACACTGCCAGGTATGTGTTTCACATATCTGGGCACAGGAGTTTTTTCAAGTTTGCTTTTACATGCCAGGAATGCTGACAAAACAGCTTCCAAACAAATGAGCCTGCAGGGGTGAGGAGCTTCTTTAAGTTCTTGGAATTTAACACAAAGTAGCAACAAATTCCAGAATCTAACTTGGAATTGCTTTCGACCAGCCTGAAAGCTCAGATGCAGGGGGAGCAAATGGGATATAACTTGCTTCAAACCTCCCTGCTTTTTCAGTTGGGCTGTTCTGCCTTTTATCTCCTCCAATAGAAGATGGTCAGTAAATTAATTTCAAACATTTAATCCGAAAGCAAGAACCCGTCCCCAGAGCCACAGTGACTGACAGAAATGAGAGGCACATTCACAGAATCCCAGGATGGTTTGGGTCGAAAGGGACCTTAAAGCCCATCCAGTTCCAACCCCTGCCATGGGCAGAGACACCTTCCACTACAGCAGGGTGCTCCAAGCCCTGTCCAGCCTGGCCTTCGACACTTCCAGGGATCCAGGGGCAGCCACAGCTTCTGTGGGCAACCTCACAGGGAAGAATTTACTCCATCTAAAACTACCCTCCTTCAGGTTAAGGCCATTCCCTCTTGTCCTGTCACTTCCCAAGTTGTTTTTTTTTCCTAGAAAAAACTATAAAATGTCACAGAGCAGCTCAGGTTAGATTTTGGCTAACATTTGTTTAATTAAATGTTTGATCTAAACTCAGTGTGACAGTGTGTGTCTTGGCAGATGATATTACAAGTGAAGACTGAAATTTTCGTTCTCATAATCCAAGTCTTCTCCACCAGAGCAGCACAGGGGGACTCCAGGCAAGCAGGTAGGATGTACAGCAATTCCTCATTCTCGTGGAGAAGGATGGTAAAGGGAGAAGCCATTTCAACCGCYGTTCAATGTAGAAAACTCCTAATTAGGTAGAAATATTCATGCGGAGATCAAAACACATGAATGATTCCCTTTGACATCAAACCCTGGTGCTCCGAGGTCTTCCCCACGGCAGCATTCTCCAGTTATATTAAAAGGGATTATTCTTTCAGAGGGATGTTTCCGTGTTTCAATGTTCCGCATGAAGTGGAAATCTGTTCTCTACAAGTAAGTCACACAAACACCCCAAACTGGTGTTTGTAAGTGCTGTGAGCACAAGCCAGGGCTCCATGCAATGACGTGGGGATTCAACGCTGTAGCCCAGGCCATAACACATYTGGTTGCATTCTGTCACAACAAATTTCTGCCTCCACATCACACACAAATGCACTTAAGGCAACATCCAAAAATGCATCAGCTCAGTGTAATATACCATATACTCGAAGATCTTTAAATATACTAATACTTCTTAGCCACACTAGTTAGAAAAATGTATCCTTAAGCAAAGAAACCCACAGTTTCATAAAAAGACCAGCATGCACATAATTGAARTAAAAAATAAAAGCTAATCCACAAAACATTGCAAAGCACTGYAGTATGCACGAGCACAGCCACAGACGCTGGTGAGTATGCTGGCTTTATCTTCCACAGCCACCATGTAATATTGGTTACGAAGAAGCAGGATCCATTTGATTTTCACTAACAAGCAGAATAAGACAATAAGCTTTTGGCATCACCTCCCAGTTATTTTTTCAGCAGGTATTTCCATTCTTCAATCTAAATTCAATTCCTAAGCAGAAAGCCAGATTTGAGTGTACAGGTTGGCCAAACCAAAAAGTACAGGTTCTGTAAGCTTTATGCCTAGATGCTTAAAATAATTCAAAGACAGACAACTAAAATAGTATCCCAGTAATACAGAGCATTATGGGATGGACAAAAGCTATGTGAGGGTCTAATGTCAGCAATGGCTCCTTATCAAATGCAGTGTCTCTTGCATTTCACCTTAAAAGGTGAAAACCTTTAAAGATAAAACTTTATTATTRTATCATTGCTACTACTACTACTTCAAAAGGCAAGATTGCTTCCAGTTTAAAGCCCTGCAGAGGCTGACCAGAGGGTGATGGGAGCCTGCTCAGAGCCCCGCCGAACCCATCGCATGCACAGACCAAATGATTATTTCTAGAGTGAAGTCATTAGCAAGCTGATATACTACAAGGAAAATCCTGGATATTTTCCCTATCTTCCTTATTTCAAAACATCACAACTAGCAGATTTTCCCCCCGCAAATATTCCCATTATAAAGATSAGAAATAGTTGGGAGATAGAGATTCTTGAAAATTATTTAAGAGCCTAAAAAACCTATGCAAGAGACTTTAAATACAAAGWTCTCTTTCTTATCTTCAAAGAGGTACAGATCAGATGAAATGTTAAAGCACATTTATAGCACTTAGCAAGTGCCCCAGTACAACCATATGTACCTGTGAAGTCACACCTACATGTGGTACTAYCAGAATCCTAAGGTTGGCCCCAGTTTTACGGCTGCACCCATAAAACAGCTCAAACAATCCAAAACAACCACCCTTCTTTTGCCACCTTTCCCCATTGTAAAGGCTACGCTGTTGGCAGGGAAAGAGGATTTACCAAAACATTGGTCACAGATTCCTGAAGGAGAACCTTCCAACAAGAAAACATACAATTGCCTACGCATGCTATGTTTGCAAAAAAGGACAATCTTCCAATAAAAACAGATATACAGGAGAGAGTTCAAGGGACATACCCAGTTTAAAAGAAAAGGTCTCTACAATAAATGTAATTCCTACTAAGAAATCTGAGCTTCTAGTCCCATTTGTATCCCAAGCAAAAGATCTGCACAAACCAGAAATTTGAAAGCCACACACCAGTGTTTGCCTACTGTGCTCTATTTTCAATGAAGGGGTATGGGGGGAAAACTGCCTGGAGAAAGCTGGGAATAAAACTATAAGATGCCTTGGCTAGGAGAACAAATATTTATTCTATTTCAAAGATAAGGGTAATGAAAATAAAGCTAAAAAGCCCATGTTGTCATTTATATCAAAGTTTTCCTTGTTTTATTGCATAAACAATTAAAATTATGAATTAGTACAAATCTGTAGGTTCATAATTGGCAATCTGAACAGACACAAAGATACTCAAACCCCAACATATAATTCAATAAACATTTACCATATAAAAGATAAAGTTCAAGAGATCRATTAAAAAATTCCAGCCCTCTTCGCTTGAATGTAATCCTTTCCTGGCAAGAGTAGCACCTATGGAACTGGGGAGTCACTCTAACCAAGGCACACGTACCCCTGTATGTACCGATAAATGGGAATTTTGTGTTTCCAGCAACAGCGGAATATTGTGACTTTGGCAAATGTACAGTAACACCTTCCCACAGACCAGGTTCAATTAATTACGTTCCAAATTTGAACCTCCAAACCTCCAGCTCACCTACTGGAGTAATCCTATGGGAGYCCATGGGGAGGTAATAAATTAAGCAGATTTTATGATGCATTTGGAACTGTAAAGTCTCCCCATATTCAGACAGAGAACGTATATGTACMTCCATACATATACACACAGCACTCGTGACCAGTGAGGTGTAAGAGATCCTAAAAACGACAGGCAATGACAGCTAAAGGACTATATTGAGAACTGTGATTACACTCACTCATTCCATCAGTACTGAGTAATTATGGCTTAGAACATTTTGCAAAATGACAATAATGGGAATGACTTACCGACAGGTTTGCACCAAAAAGCATAAAATTATAACAACTTTTATTAGTGTCTTCACAAAATCTTACCCCTACCAAGACCTGCAACTAAACAAAAACCGCCACCAYCAAAAAACCCCAAAACAAATAAAAACACCCAACACCAAACCATAACCAAGCCACCAAAAAAACAAAATAAAAATCCCTTAAACAAAATCACCTAAATCACAATACAAATAAACACAGGAAAAAGGAGATCAATACTTGGTATTATCCAGATTATTCAGCAACTCTGAAATTCACTGGAAATTAAAGTGAAAGTTGAAAGTAGATTGATATATTGCCCTATTCCACCCTAAGATAAAATATGGCAAGTCCTGGGAATATACAGCATGTATTACTTTACTAATGAATGGGTACTTTAAAATTACAAAGTCTACACATAACAGATAACACAGGGTAGTAATTTTACCAAAGCTTATCCAGGTGGTAGATAGGTCAGAGAATATTCCATGACCCACATTTTGTGCAAATTAAGTTTCATTAACTGCATAGATGACAATCAAAAATGTTCTGATGTAGTGCTTTACATTTAATAAATGTTTAAGCATCAGAAAGGTTGATAGTACACATGTAGGGAAGTAGAGGTGTGGATTAAATTGCTCACTCAAAACACACATTTTGGTATCTTTGAGCACTGCAGACAGCTAAGCCCAGCAGCCTGACTCCCTGGGGAAAGCCACTAATACTGATATGCATCCTACAGCTGCATGTGTTTGCTAAAACAGAACGGAGAGACAAGGAAGGATGGAAAACAGCCCTGCTTCTCTGTGGAGCAGGACTGACAGCCCCGGCACACTCCCTTTGCTGAGCCAGCACTGCAACAGCTGCTGGGTGCACTGTGTGGAGCAGGAGAACACACCCGGAAACCCCTGTGGCTCTCCTACCTGAAAAACACAGCACTAAAACCTGTGCATTGGCTAGAAATGTTAGTACCTGTGTGTGACCCCCTAGCTTCCTGCAGAGGGGGGAGCAGAAAGCAAATGTGCAAGCACATACCTGCAGAGGTGAGTGTCAGGGGGAGCGGGGGGACGACCGCTCACTGGCCACAGACTCRTGAAGTTTACATCTAGGTTTTATCGGCTCTACCACAGCTCCTCAAATGCTTCTTTCCTGCACGCAATACTCAATAAAGATCTTCTCAATCTTCTCATTTTATCTAAGTCATTTCCCCTGTTTTCCACGCCATGCTGTTCCCGCAGCAGCGGTCACTGCCTTGGGTCTGCAAGGCTCCTGGCTCTCACACTGCCACCTCACTACCCACCTTCATGAAAGGAAAACTTGTGTACTCAGAAAATAAACAGGAATCAGTACCAGGGACTAAGTTTTAGTACCAACACTGTAACAAGAAAATAAACCACAGGGAATAACACAGGAAGTTCAGCAGCATCACCAGGACTCGGGATACACCACACTGCTCCCCAGTTCACCACTTCCCTCATGCTACCCAAAAATAAATGAAGGGGACAGCACAGGGAAAGACATTCCTTCTCTCACCTTCTCCTGCCACATCAGGAGACAGCCAGGGGAGAAAAGGATGCCTGGCACGAGTCCACTGCACTGAAATGAACTCCACACATGGTGCTCGAGCTCCCATGTGAAGGTCTGAGCCATCCCATTCCCTTGAGGGCAGCTGGTTTTCTCTCCATCTCTACCAGAAAGTGAATCTGAACTTATGCCTCTGAAGGAAATGATGAAGAACCTTTGCTCACAGCTTTCTTGCTATAATAAAAACTCTACTTCTGAAATAAATTTTCTGCTCTTTTGTGTCTGTCTGGGAAACCTTGAACAAAACACCACAGCTCAGTGTGCAAAGATATCCTCAGAGGCCATATGGCTTTGAAAATCAAGTGAAGCACAGAAGGAAACCATGACAGCCCTGTGCTATCAGTCAGCCAGAGCACAGACAGAACTAGCAGCAGCACAGCAGCATCTTTGAACTCTCACTCTGTAACTAAAACCTTCATCTAAACAGATCTGTACCAGGGTCAAAGCTCCCCTCACCCAATCCTCACCTGTGAACCTACACAACTTGCCCTAAGCTAGAGGATTGAGATCCTAGTCACTACCATTCCTTTAGAAAACAAAGGGGCACTACACAAAGAATCTTATTGCTTTCTTTAAAAAAAAAAATCCCTGAGATTTAGGACTGCCAATGAAAGATCTGCAGTTGCAAAATACAAGAAGAAAAACATTGAAGATGCCTTTTCAAACTAACTGTGCTGCAAGGAGGTAAATTGGCAACTCTGTCCATTGAAAACACAGGCACCTTTTTCCTAAGATCTTTTGAAAACTGAGAGAATTTAGTTGGATTTATTCCCATATTAAGCTATTCTAAGACATTTAAGGGAATGCTTGTGATTGAGGCACGGGACATGAAACAGCAGCAGACATGGTTATACATAATAGCTGAACCTTCTTTTCTTAAAAGATCAAAGATGTCAACAGCCTTTCTCTAAATCTTTATCTACATATTTGACCCTGATGCTATCATCTGTTATAGAGTTTGCAAACAGAATTCTGTCTTTCTTCTGGTTTTCCTTTTCTTCCTTGGGTTACATAATGTAGTTCATTTGGGGAAGAAATCAGACAAGCCACCTAAAAACATACTTAAAGGCACCAGCTTTGTACACCACCACAGATCTCCACCAAGTCCTATTTCAAAATGTCACACCACACACCTTTGCCATCATCTCCACAGGCTTGAATAAAGTCCCACAAAGAGCCTGAGCACACATTCAACAGGAAAGAAATAAAATAGAAGTAACATATAACAAAAAAAAGAGCAAATTGTTGTGCATTACTGGAGGTCCGAGCTACTACTTCGTTCTAAATGTGCTTTGGCTTTCTGTGCTGCTGGCAAACGGGACAGGTTTCTCATGAGACAACAGAGATTCCATTCAAACATGAGATAAAAGCAAGCGCTGTGCAGAATAGTTATACCTTGGTAAAACAAAACTGGAAGAAATGGGTGACTAAAGGAGGTTTCTCTCCTTGTGTTCTGCCTCATGTTGAGAAGTAATTCCATCAAAGTTTTAGTTATCAGAATTTTGTGAAATAATAGTATTTTTTAAATGTTTGAGTAAACAATGAAGGCCTTTAACGATATATCAAGACCACATTTAAACTGGTATCAATAATATTGAGCATAAAGTTATGTTTGTAATAAGCTGCTTATTTTGGAGGCATTGACTGTATTAGTACTGTTCGCTCTCTGCAAAGGACTGAAAACTGGGCAGCAAGGAACCCCAAAACCAAATGGCTGAAGGAGATGGTGCTTTTGATCACARGATTTGAGTCAGGTGTTATGGATTTCACATTCTTGCTTGTATATTCCCTAAAAAATGCTTTTACGAGCTGAAGCTCAGATTTTCACCCCCACAATCCMTGGCAGTTGGGAAGGACATTTCGCAGCTTTCCCTGTTTCGCCTCAATAAATGTTGCTAAATTAAATACGACCAGTTAAGTAACAATTCAATTGTCTTTCCAATTACATTTTCAAACTTACAGCTCAAGTCTCACATCAAAGTCACTTACCTAAAAGAATTTATAAAAGCCCTGAAGCTCTAACTGTTGTCTCCAGTATTCAYCTCTGCTAACAACTCCATTTCTCAGAAAAATTGCAGTATTTTTCTGAATACAGTCCATATTTTAAAGAAAAAGTTAAAGCTAGTGCCAGGTTTACCACCAGCTGTCGTCCACAGATACAGGACACTTTTTTGAATTAATTTGTAAGTATTTTTATGATGAGTGATTAATAACGAGAAAGAAGGAAAATGTAATGGGGATTAAGTGCTTTTATAGTCTCTGTATATCTCCAAACTGCTGCAAAATGTTTGCTGCTGGACTGCTGAAGACATCTGGAAGTCAGCAAATATGCTTGTCTTCACAAGAAGTTTGGCAACCGCTATTTGGTTGGATACACATTCCCTCTTCCAAACTACCATGCAGGTAGKTATAGGCTAATTATTCTTCAAAGCATACCACAGACATGTTGCTTGGGTTGATATTTTAAAACTGTCCTTCAGAGATGATTTGAAGATTGTTCTGGTTTTTTGATTGTGGAAACAAAACCAAACCCAAAATGAGAACCTTGCTACAGCGCAGGAAAACAGGCAATTCAGTGAATGCAGCTGCTGGTTAACGAGCATGTGCAAAAGTGACTGTTTTATTCAGATTTTGGAGGAGAAGCATATTATATCAGACTCTTACATTTATGTTTACAGCCAAAGAAATCCTTCAGTATACTGTAAGTTGTGATGTCTGCATGAGCCAGTTGATACTTAACTTCTCTGAAATCAGTGGTTTTTCCTAAATGCAGTATTTTCCAACATAGTAACCTATTATAACCCATTCTTGATGCAGTGGAATGCACAGAAACACAGCATCAAAACTTGGATGCCTTGAGGGGCACTGAAGAGGCACATGAATTTAAAAAAAGATTTAAAAATCAACTACGTTATGTGATTTAAAATGCAGCCACTGGATTGACTGATATCACACCCTGTTGACTTCCAAGCCTGAACAGCACAGAGGGATCTATCACAAAAATCAAGACAATCAATTGGCATGTGACTTCTCTGTCCAGTCTTCTTGAGTGAGATTTTTTATATTATTCTGAAAGTCAAAGGCAAAGTTGTCCCCAGCGGCTTGAGCAAATGGGTTACTAAAGAAGAGGTTTACATCCAGAGGCGCAGCTGTTTCAGAGTCCCAAGAGTCGGTGTCTGTGCTGCTGGAGTCTTCTGTGGTGGTAGGTGGATAGCTCAGCTGCTCCAGCTGGTCAATAATGTCTGTAAACTGGAAGGCTGAGCTGGACTCGGAGYGCACTGAGTAGGCAGGGAAGTTCACCATGGAGCTGGCTTCCGAATGGTTGGCGGAGCCGTAGGTGTGCAGGGAGGAGGTACCATTCAGCGGCAGGTTGTTGAGGGAGCTGCTCTCAGAGCGGTTGTTGATGAGGGAGCTCGTTTCTGAGGGGCTCAGGAGGCTTTGCATTCTGCTCGCTTGGGCCTTCACCTCAAACAGCTCTGAGGTATCTGATGGCCTCTCATTGCCATTGAAATCGCTCCCTTCTTCAAATTCAAACTCCTCTTCCATATTCATATCCACGGCCTCAGTTGAGTACCTGTCAGGGCTTGACTGAGCAGAAACTGTGTTTTGCTGGAGGGCATCTGTAGTTAAACCAGCCGACTCTGACAGACACTTAGAAAACTCAGAACCCTTTAATTCTAACCCACTGTACACATAGGAAAACGCCTCAGAGCCCCCAGCAAAAAAGGACATTTCTGCTGGGTCATCATCAATAAACTCCTCCGATACTTGTAACTGTGAACTTGTCAGTGTGAAAAGAGGGGCACCCCGGCTGCCATGCTGCTGCTCTTTTTCTGCAATGAATACACCTGTGGTAAAGTCATCCTCATCATTGTCATTTTTACAACCAGCAACCCTGCTCTCCTTACTACTCCTCTCTATGTCTACATCTACACCACAATCACTCTCAACAACAGGACAAGACAGGTTACAGTTTCCTGCAACACTACCAAACCCAACACCTTGGAGCATGCGAGATCCAGGCTGCTGCATCAGCTTCCTCCCCGCTTCTTCGGCTGGTGCCACAGTGGTTTTGTCTGGAACCCTTGTGTATGCTGCTCGGGGGTCCAAGGAGGAAGGGCTAGGTTCAGCAAACATGGGCAGGATAGAAGTGGGACTGGCCAAGGAGGGAACCGAGTGGAGGGGGGCAGCTGTTGAGGCAGGAGACCCTGGAGTTCTCAAGCTCTCAGTGAATGGGACACTCTAAAAGRGAAAAAAAGCAGAAACACAGATAAAAAAGGTTTTTGTAATACATAAAAACAAGTGTTACATCCACATGCAGAAGGAATAYATGCTTCAGAGGAGCTCACTTTACAGCAAACACTGCACAGAACCTGATCCAGCAGCCCCTGTAAAAGGCAAGGTCTTTTTTCCTTAATTCTGATAACTGGATGGAAAATTAAATGCATGTATTTTATAGCTGAACAAGCATCCACACGTAAAAATAACAAAATGACAGTGAATTTCTGTGATGCTTCCTTAACCTCTCTCATGTAACACAAGGGCATTCAGAGAAATGATTGTTTCTTGCCATGTCCTGCCGAAGGCATCTATACAACGACCTTGAGACTGCCAGAGAGCAGTCAGAGAGTACCTGGAGACAAACTAATCCTCTGAAATAACAGCATACTAGAAAGTCCAATATTTCCTTTTCAGTTCAGTGGAACTTTGAAAAGTAAAATATTATTCACTTTACACTCCATTGGCTACAACTATCAATCAGTAACACCAACAAAAWGAACTGTGCAGCCGGACAAAGAGCAAACAGTGGAAGCAATAGTGGTGAGTTGACTCCTTCACTATCACCTCGGAAAGCTGTTTGTCAATGCCCCTGACCACAACACCGAGAGCGCTGCAGAACTGACCTGCTTTGGCACGTCTGTGTTTGAGGTGCGAGTGGATGCTCTGACTTTGCTGTGCCTCCTGTGGAACAGAGCAGCCTGTCAGCAACCAAGCCATGAATCAGTCTCCTCCCTTCCCCTGTATTGCCATTCCAGTAGCCAACAGAAACATCTCAAGGTCTATTTTATCATGTTTTGTTAATAACTAATTGAAGTCTTAAAAAGTCAAAAGAGTTGTAAATTAAATGATGCAAGATACAAAAATGGAATAAAGCAAGATCCAGATCATTCATAGAATAAGAGAATCAATGAAGTTGGAAAAGACCTCTAAGATCAAGTCCAACTGTTCCCCTAACACTACCCCATGTCCCCARGCGCTACATTCCCATGTTTTCTGAACACCTCCAGGGACAGTGACTCCAAYACTTCACTGGGCAGCCTTTGCCAGTGCCTGACCACCCTTTCAGTGAAGAAATTTTTCCCATTATTCAACCTAAACCTCCTATGGCACAACTTGAAGCCATATCCTCTTGTGCTGTCACTTGTTACCTGGGAGACCCACTCCCACCTGGCTGGTAGGGATCAGCCTAYTGGTACCACTGAAGAACTCAAGACCACTTGGGGCTGAATGCTGGACTGAACAGCACACTTTAGTTTAACTCCTTCCCTTGTCATCATTGTAAATATCTACAGACAAATGGTTTCAGAATCAGAATGAGCTAATCTGCAACAATTTTACAAATTTTTACAAATTCAGTCAACCATCTAAAATTCTGTATGTTAGACTCCGAAGAGTGGTATCCTGCATTACACTCGTGGTTAGATTCATTCTATGTCAATAATTAAATAGAAAATCAAATTTTCATATAGAAAAGGAGCTCAACAGGAGTATGAGGCATTAAAAGTATTTATTAATAGCAGATTAATGCAAACTTTTAAAAATTCCTATTAAGTCCCCATAATCTTTTGGATTTGGATCTTTTGGAGGAGTTTCTCACATGTAGTTTGGATTAGGACTTGGARGGGTTTCCCACGTGTAGACAGGATGACTTTAGAGTCAAGCAAGGAAATGACAATTTTATAATGAAAATGCACATTCTTTATATATTTATATGTTCAGAAACAAATGAGTATTTAAGGCCACAGTTTCAAACTTACAGATCACAAGTTCAATTATGTGCTCTGCCACTGGCTGCTTGTACAGCTACAGTGGCACACAGACAGGTCCTCACTAACATCAGGGAATCTTCAGTACATACTGAGCTTTCAGACGGCTAAGCCACGCATCGTCCATCAAAATGTGGTACCGAAACTTTCCTATGCTTCTTAAACCATCACAAAATAATAATTTTTTTACATTTTAGTTTAGCTACCTTAAGTTTGGGGGAAACCTTAGTGACTGAGAACGAGCCTGCCTCCAAGCAGTATTAAAACATTGAAATTTAGGAAATAAAGGCATTGTGAAAGTCTCAGCTATATTTCACCTTACAGAGCTATTTCATCTTACCTTTCATATGGGGTTCTCTTCATCCCACTGTCCTTAATATAATCCACTAGTTGCTTCTGTGTTCGTCCACTGTGAACCCACAAAAGTACAAAGGTTATCAAACAGAGGGGATGAGCATTAGAGATGGAATGACTTTAGAATAATTCTTCCTTTTGATCGCATTTTCTAACACATAATGAGTCTGTTCTGTTTCTCCCTACCTGTATCTGAACGATGACCCTCTGGTGAAGAACACTGCTTTAGCCTTTGGCTTTGGCTGATCGAAGAGCCTAAAGAACGTGTGATACTCAACACAGATTTTCCAGAA
Organism: Amblyornis subalaris; assembly: GCA_018881555.1. Taxonomy (NCBI): domain Eukaryota; kingdom Metazoa; phylum Chordata; class Aves; order Passeriformes; family Ptilonorhynchidae; genus Amblyornis; species Amblyornis subalaris. The sequence continues at coordinate 505,830 of JACAXG010000232.1, forward strand.
GTTTTTACACTCATCCCTACTTCCCAAAAGAAACTCCAATGTATCTTGATATGGGCCCTGGGACAAAAACACAGAGGTTAAGTAGCACCTAAAAAGACAATAAGGAGAAAAGGAAAGCACAAATGGGTGCCAACAAAAGRGCTGAACTCCAGCGAGATGCAGAATTCTGCTAAGTCACTTCTCATATGCCTTAAAGCAATGGGAGCGATTCTGAATGCAGTTAAAAATCATTTAACAGCTTTCAAAAATATTTGCTTACCTTGAAGCTGTAAAATTGTTGAAAATGCACTTGCTTTAGAAACATGCTCAATATAACCCACTTTTAGAAATTTCAAAGAAATTTAAATATTTAAGCAAAATAGTGGCAATTTTAAAGTACTATTCCTTTTTTAGGAGTTCTGATGCTTGTCTCTGAGATTTAGACCTGATTGGAAAATACTGCATACGTCAGAGTACAGTTATCACGTGAAATTTCTGAGGGTCTCTTCGTGAGACATGTTACTACACAAGCAAACAGTGTGTCCTGTTTCAGGTGTCCTTGATGCATGAAATTGTATTATGTCCAAAGTTGGGATTTTTCCTCTATTTTAATATAAATTAAACACTGAATGTAATCCAGCATGGAAGCAACAACAACTTTGATGATATCCGCAATCAAAAACATCCACTGTAAATCAGCTAAGCTTGAAAAATAACGCTTGTGCTATACAAATGTATAGAAAAGATGAAGAAAGAATAATCACACCATCCTTAAAATTAAGCTCCAACAATATAGTTTCAGCCACCTATTTCCACCTGAGATGTATCAGGTTATTCTCATTTGAATCAAGAAACTGGATGTAGCTTTTTCAAAGTAGAAGTACTGAGACAGGGTGCATCAAATACTTGGGTCTAGTAATTTTTTTTCTATCTTACATTCATACACGTGTAAGCTTGTGTCAAGGATAAGCTGAGACTGAAACACAAAACCTAAAGATCCTAGGTTGCGGGGTGAGAAAGGAAACATTTACACTGATGAAGCCAAGCCTGCCCAGCTGAGGCTGTTTTATAAAATCACAAACTCTAGAAATGTTCATAATAAAATGAAGCATAGGTATTTTTTTCAACAGTGACCAGTCTATATTACAGTAAAACTTATACAGACCTCTGGGTGGAGCTTAATAAGGAATCTTTTCCTCTTGAAGCTCAGCTTACGGACCTTGGACCAGTTGAATGTATTGATTTTTGTGTTACCCTGAATTAAAATGAGAACAATTTAAAAGCTGGCAACAGTTTCAGAAAAGCAGAGTAGCAAACAAAATTCTGTTGTGAGTATATAGACACGTGCATGTGGACACCTTTCCCCCAACACATTCAGCTGGGTTTTTAGTTCTGGTGACAATATTCCCTTAAACAAGAGAGGCCACTGAGCAGTCCGAGAGGAATCGCAGGACTGCAGGGGCTGGTGCACTTCCAAAAAGAMGATGTCCTACAGTAACCAAAAAACAGATAAGACACAAAATGAATGGAAAATGAGCACCCAAATGGAAATATCTCAGTAGATCAATTGCCTCTGTGTTTTGGGGAGAGAAAAACAGTATCAATGCATTCATAAACAGGACTCTGAGCACTGAGTCGCTTATTTAATACAACAAATATAGTAACACTAATTGGTCCAATCACTCCAATCAATCAGCACTTCTACACATTAAGAGCAAGAGTATATCAGCAAAAATATGCTAGAACATTAGAAGAAGAGAAACCAAACAAAAATTCCAGGATGACAGAGCTGTCCCAGGGCTGTACCAAATGAATTGATGATTTTCTCTGATCCCATACSTAACTTCAAACAAAGCCCCTCTACTTTACTGTCACTGTTGGTTTTGATGCTCTTCACTCTCCACCAAGAAGAACAAGCTGCACCAAACAGTATTTGGGGGGCTTAAATGGCACTCTTTGACCACAGAATGCACTAAATTTTCAAGACATCAGAGACATCTGATGTTAAAATGAGAGACTTACTCCAAGACATGCTAAAGGACAGACAGACACAGTTTGCCCTCCCTGCTGTACCTGGAACACAAGCACACCCATGTGTGAAACTGCTAGATTGATTTTGGTGCCCTCACGGTCAGAGGCAAGGTGGAATCTGATGCCGTACATCTCCAGTTTCCTGGCAATTTCAAGCACTTGAAAGTCAGATTCAGCAGGAGTTTGACCCCTATAATGAGGAAGAAAAATAAAGTTTTAAGAACAATTTGATTCCACAATACTGCCAACACAGTTAACACACTAAGTCTGAACTCTGGCACTAAATGAGAATTTTCTGTCTCATCTAGTTGGGCAGTTTCATTCCAAATTATGTGTTACATTGAAAGTTCTGTAATGACACARCCGATGACCAACGTCAAACCCATCCCAAGCAGATGCTGAAAGAGATATTAATTAGCTCAGCGCCTTTTCAGTTTAGAAACTATAAAGTTGAACAAATCCGAATTCAATCCACAATGCTCCTCCTTTGGCTTGCTTGTGTACGCACTAGCATTAACCTAGATAAGAAGTGAGAGCTGGCAGAGCTGCATAGTCAGCACAACAGAAACAATGCAAATATTGCAACAGAATGACCCTTTTCAGGTCAGGTTTTTGGACCACAAAACTATTACTCTAGTATTACCAGGTGTAACACATTCCCCCAGCCTCTGGCTGGATAATTCCCTCCCTGTCAAGGAATCCAGGGATGGATCTTTAAAATGAAACCTCATCTGCTGTCGAAATTACTCCAAAAACAAGAGGAAGCTGTACACAGACAGCAGCAACTGTTCTGTGAGGGTGTACAAGGTCCAAAACAGCAACACTGTTCAAGACTCTGGCATACACCTGTCACAGTTTCAGCCCTCAGTGACTGCTCCCCAGGCTAGCTGATGTCAAACCACTAACATTTTGTTCTCCTTGCATGAAAACAGCCCTTTTTTGTTCCTCACTCCSCCCGTTTTTCTTCATGAGAGGGAGTGTATTAGATTGTAGTTCATTTTCAGCTGGTCTTGTACTGACAAGAGCTTTTGCCTCTAAGTTAAAACACTCTCTGTAAGTTCACGGGTCCTGACAAAGGGATTAGGATCCTCCAAGAACAAGCAAATGCTGCCGTGGAAATGAAGGAGTTCTTAGAATGATAGAATCATAAAATCGTTAAGGCTGAAAAATACCAAGAAGAATATCAAGTGCAACTGCTGCTGCTGATCATGCCCCAGTTACGCTACAAAGCAAAAAAGTCTTTATCACAAACACAACAAGCGTGTCACCCAAGGAGGTCTCTGGACTACAAACATCCTGCAAGAAAACACTACTACCCAGTTTTAGGCATAAATATGGTCCAGGAAAACCATGAAAGGCAGGAGCCCCTCCTCCTATGCTAACCGCATAGAAACTCCAGTGCAGAGCTGGCTCCAGATCTGGGATCCCCAGCATAAGTGGATGCTCTGTAAGCTGGAGCGAGACCAGAGGTGGCCATGGAGATGCCCTGAAGGCTGGAGCCCCTCTGCTCTGGAGRCAGGCCAGGAGAGCTTGGGGGTGTTCACCTGAAGAAGAGAAGGCTCTGGGGAGACCTCACTGTGGCCTTTCAGTACTTAACGAGGGCTTACAAAAAAGAGGGAGAGGRACTTTTTATATGGACAGATGGTGATAGGACAAGGGGGAATGGTTTTAAASTAAAAGAGATGAGATTAAGATYACATCAGGAGAAATTCTTCCCTGTGAAGGTGATGAGGCCCTGGCACAGGGTGCCCAGAGCAGCTGTGGCTGCCCCATCCCTGGAAGTGTCCAAGGCCAGGTTGGACAGGGCTTGGAGCAATCTGGGATAGTGAAAGGTGTCCCTGACCATGGCAGCAGGTTGAAATGAGATGAGCTTTAGTGTCCCTTCCATCCCAAACTATTCTGGAATTCTATGAAACACCAGCATCACAGGACCTGCTGGGGCACTCAGAGCAGTGAGGCTGTATCACTCACAGCTGGATAAAGTGACCCCCTACATCACTACTGACAATGACTAGAAATAATAAATACCAAATTACTTCCATGTGCAAGTTCACGAGGATAAATGTAATAATACAAGGAAGACACAGGTGATAAATATTATTATTATTATTCTATTTACAAACACCCAGTGATGAAACCAGATTAGAATCCTGCACACACAGACTAAGCCAAATTTTATAAGGCTTTTTCTCCAAGAAATGGCCTTCCTTCCATAAATCTGTATTTCATTTTATTAAAACAGATGATAAACTATTTTTAGCATTACCTACTTTTGTGTACTATGTAGTGCCAACCACAGCATCAGTACTAAATAAATTGTCCTGCTGCCTTGACTGGCCTTCCTAGTCATACTCCTTAAAAATACATCCTTCTACATACCTACAGTCAYGTGTTAGGATTAAACAATTGTTTAGCTCCATATAGATTTTTTTAAAACATAAATAGAGAATATCGGAGTAAATTATTATTACATTTGAATTCAACAGAACTAGGGATGATGACAACATATATTAACTCCAAGTAGGAACTGTCTCGACAATTCAGAATACAATTATGAAACTTATTTCGCATGCTAGGGTTTTAAAAATAGAAGTTGTCAGAAAAAGCAATGCTTCTTTGATACTTACTAAAAAGCTCTTTAGCGTAAAACACACAAAATGCCCTGAGAAAGTAAGCCTGAATGCACACACGTTTGACAACAGGATTTCAGCAGTGTTCTGTTGAATTATTCATTCTGGAGGGGAAAACAAAGAATCTAAAACACTACAGCAGGAAATCGCAAATTTATTTTGCCAGCTGCAGAAGGCAGGGATTCAATGACATTCCTGACTTTACAAGTTCAGTCCATAATCTAGCCTTATCCAAACATGAGTATCATGTGACCATGTCTGTATAAAGGGAGGAACATAAGAAGCACAAAAATCTGATTTCAAATGGAAAAAGAAATGCCAAACTACAGAGAGAGTCTTGTAGCTGTATTTCTACCAGTGTTACTACTACACTACTACTACATGTACTAGTTATGCCTAAGAGCTTCAACTGGTAAAGCAGATTTCTCTTCCCCTCATTGAAATGAGTAACGCTTGAGTAAGTGCTTTTAATACTGACTTTAAGCATTGCTTCCATTTTCACCAGAGATTCCTTAACTGCACCAAAAAAGCTGGAGTACCATGGTTCCTGTTTATCAAACATATGCAAGACAAAAGAGGTAGATCATAAATCCTACTTTTGGCCAGAGCTTCGTGAGTCACACTCTGAGAGCACTGTGTGTAACTCCCACCCACACTAATTCCTGCTATAATTCTTCTGAACACAGCAACATTAAGAATGAAAGCAGGGCTTTGTCTTTAAAAGAGGGTGCTGAGGTTGGGAAGGAGGAGGGTTGGAAGGGAAGGAAAGCAAAAATAAAAAATGGCAACTAGAAAATTGGAGCTCTATGGTAYTAAAAATTCCTCATGAACAGTCTGGTGTAACTGATGTAGAACCACTGACAGCTATTTCACGTACCATTAGATATGATCCAAAGAGCAGCGCATCTTAGAAAAAAGCAAAAAATAAGGTAACAGCCAATTTTAAGTGTTCACTTGCACACAACCTGCCTGTACCTACCAAAGAAGGCTAAGCCTGGCGTGGAGGAGCCAGGAGCAGAGCTGGGCAGCTCTGGCTGTACCAGAGATGGGTACAAAGAGAGGCAGTTTGAGAAATTGCCCTCAGATGTTGTCTGCAGGCTTAGCTGCACAGCCCAGCCCCAAAACAATCTGCTCTAATTTTGTTCAGCCATTAAGCAGATAAATCTACTTAGTCTTCCCCAGGTCAATGGATGACAGACTATTATCAGTATTTCCAGTATTTGCTGTCAGTGCAAAAGGTTTTAGTGTAAAAGTTCSTTACAACCATCCAGCTAGACAAATATTGGAGAGTGTTAGAATATTCCCATGGCAATGGATTCAAAATAAATGCTTCCAAGTGTTAGGTGATTTACACAGCATTTAAACCCAGTGATTAATATAGAACTTTAAAGATGAAGTGTCAAGTTTTTCTAATTTACACACAATTTAAAGAATTTAAATCATGGACAACTAAGCTAACAAGCTGTGAAAGGATGTGAGGGATAATAGTAAATGTAAATATAAATCTATCAAATCTTCTACTTCTTTCCTGATTTATGTATGTACAGACAAAGAAACCACAGACATGTGAACACAGGCAAAATGTGTCCTGTTGAATCCTGGACTGCACTCACCCCACAGCCAGTATTCCATTACTCACAGGAAGGCAGAAAACATTGTATTTTGCATGTCTGGGTGTCAGGATTTAACTGCATCAGTGCCAATACRCCATCTACAAAACATACACCTTTCATTTTTCATAAACTATCGAAATAAAATAAGTAAAGTTATTTCGGGCTCTTGCTGAAGCAATAACTGATGTGCTACACAAAAAATATAACTCATCTTGTTTACCATTACTATATTTGCAAAGTATAGAAACCATATGTCTATATTTATGAAAGTAAAAGGAAGTATTTACAAACATAAAAGAAAAAATATATTTAATAGAAAATAAGCATTCAATTGCCATCTTTGCAATTACAACATTCTCAATATACAGAATGGATTGTATACGCAGGTTCTGCTTTATTGAGGGTGATGACGTTCTAGCACTTCTAATAGCTACAGTGAAGCAATTCAAAAAAACCAGGAAAACTGAGGCAGAAAGCAGGTGCTGCAGCAGCAATCTGGAAGAGATGAGCCATCCTGCCAGAAATGGGTCTCTCTTCCTGGACACTCAGTTTGTACGAGAACTCTCTGTCAGAAGCAATCATCAGTGGAAGAATCACAGAATTCCAGGATGGATTGAGTTGGAAGGGACCTTAAAGATCATCCAGTCCCACTCCCTGCCATGGTCAGGGACACTTTCCACTAGACCAGGTTACGCCAAGCCCCATCCAACCTGGCCTCAAAAACATTAGTCTGCTAAAGGTAAGTATGGGAATAATACGGTAAATTAAAGGAAGTAAAAAATTAAAATAAACCAAAAAAGTAAAAATATGACACACCAGGATATGAGAGAGAAGCACTTTTGTCTGTCCAACATCACCAGGAAGGAGCCAAATGCTCAAATCCCTTCTCCTGCCTGCTCCTTGGAACAGAAATGAGGAAAAATGTGTCTGCGCTGAGAAACCACAGAACCTCCTCAACTGCTGAAGATGGGAAAGGCTGGGCAATACTCCCTGAGTAAGGGAAGAGGGAAGGGATGTGTGTGCTAGTTTGGGCTGGCACTAATTTTCTTCACAGCAGCTGGTACAGGGCTGTGTTTTGGATTTGAGCTGGAAACAATAACAATGCTCTCCTCATTGCTCAGCAAAGCTCACAGGGAACCAAGGCATTTTCTGCTCCACACACAGCTCCACCAGCGAGAGGCTGGGGGAGGCACAAAGACTCAGAAGGGAGCACAGCCAGGACAGCTGATCCCAGCTGACCCCAAGGATATTCCATCCCATATGGCCTCGTGTTCAGCATATAAAGCTGGGGGAAGAAGGAGGAAGGGAGGACATTTGGAGTGGTGGTGTACGTTTTCCCAAGGATCCTGCTTACCTGAAGATGGCTGAACATCTGCCTGCCCATGGGAAGTAAGGAATGAATTCCTGGTTTTGCTTTGCATGCGTGCATAGCTTTTGCTTCACCTATTTAAACTGCCTGTATCTGAATCCATAAATTTTCCCAGTTTTACCCTTACAATTCTCTCCCCCAACCCACCAAGGTGGAGCAAGCAGCCGCATGGGGCTGAGCTGGAGTTAAACCATGGAAGCCACAGGTAGTTTTAGGATTGCAGTGCTTGCAAAATAACATCTCTCTAACAAATTTTTCCAAAGGCACAGGRGGATTTGAAATGTGCCTTCAAGGTACCCAGGTATTGCTAACATTCAATGGTAACCTTTTCTAATTACATGCCTCAGCTCATAGAGCCATCTCAACATGGCTTGCATGTGCACTTCTAAAACACCGCTTTAAAATAAGATTGACAATCACTTTAATAATATGGCTGTATTACACGTAATTCTCATTAAACTAATGAAAAGCACATATATGAAGCAAGAAATCTTTTCCTATTAACCTTCCTCTGACTCCTTCCTGACAGGCAAAAATACAAACTTTCCTTACTATAATGAATGATAAGAAGTAACTTGTTTGAAAAAAAGCTCAAACTTATTTAACAAAACTACCAGTCCCTGACGCAGAAGACAGCCACAACCCTTCCATCAAGAGAAATAAACCAGGAAAACTCCCCACAAGCAGAAGCAACTCAACAGAATCCAGGCACGTGACTAACACAGGGCTGTTCCATCCATGCTCTGGGGCTCCTTATCTCAGAACTAAAAATCCCACATTTCACTTCAAATTTGAGAGCTATCAGCCTACACTGCATGGTGTCAAAACCTTGCACGACTCATTGGTAGCTTCAGACTCCACAGCACCTTGCAGCAGTATCACAATGTCACYGTGAGTTCCGTGAAAAGGATGTTTCCCCTTTTAATTTGCTTTGAAGTTMATAATTCTTTCAGCACTTCTCTTTTGACAAGAGAAAAATAATTAAATTAATGGTTTCCCTCCTCCACCTACCTTCTCCCAAGATGAAGAATCCTAGTATGCATTTTAATTTACTTCAAAATTACTTTAAATTACTTTAAAACATTTATTTTGTTTCTTCATAATTTATAAATGCATCTCAAAGGTTCAAAAGCAGAAAAAAGTAACAAAATTTCATGAAGAATCGACAAAGCTGAAATTCCATCATTACCAATAATTTCAGTACAAGTGAAAATGAGTGATCATAAACAGCAAATRGTTAATTATTGAAATTCTCAGGAACTAACTTTCCAATACTACAGGATGTGTCTTGGCTTTAAACACAGATGCTGTGCTGAAAAACCTTTGTTCTGTCTTAAAAGAAAGTCAGTCAGCAATAATCCACAAGTTTACCCACAAAGAGCCAAAGGAAAATTTAAGTTTGGATTAAAACACATAACCATGCACAATAAAATGTGTGTGTGGATATTCACAATTTATAAAAGAACTTCAGATTGCTAAATCCTAATATGCAAGGTCTCAAAAATTACAGAAAAATAAGTTCCTGCAGTTCCTGACTGCACRTTAGAACTAATTTTGTATTTGTGCAGAGTTTCTTTGTCACCAATAATCTTCCCTTATTTCAAAAATACCCAGCTGTAAGATTAGGTATTGCATGAATTCTGACGAAAGKTATTTATTCCCCATTCCCTCCATCCTTCTCCATCTCCCTTATGCTTAATGTATACAGAAAGAGTATGATGCAATTGATTTTTAATTATGTAGACAAAAGCAAGAGCTCTGCATATGCTGGCAAGCTGATCTCAAACTCTCTAGAATGGAAATCCTGAAGAATTATTTTGCCTAAACCCATTATTACATTATAGCTTTCCTTGGCAAGTTATTAAAGGTACACTGCAAAAATCACTTGAGAAAAACTACTGCTCAACAACTCCATCCTAACTATGTCACTATTGCTACACCCAACTTTTCTTGCTCAAGGTAAATGGTGTTTAATTTACACACTCTTAACGTCATCCTAGCACGCAACTGCTCAACCTCCCCCAAGCAAGCCCCTCTGCTGCCCATTAGGGGTTTACATTAATCCTCACTTACACATGCTTCCTGTGGAACTCCAGGATCTTTCCTTCAAGTTTTTCCTGGTTTGGCAAATACTGGTTTGTTTTAAGGTGTTCTCGATCCTCCAATTCATCAAAATCCCCTATTTCGGCTATGACAGAAAAGAAAACTATGTTAGAATAAGAAGAAACAATGGAAAAGGAACAATAACAGAAAATACTTAGTAAGGAATTACAGAGACCCCAACAGCCTTTAAGTGCTTCAAATTTGTGCATCATGCTTTGTATCCAGCTTCATTTTACCAAACTCTCACATTCCCAAGCTGACTTCCTGGGAATTACAGCAGTATTTGAACATCGTCTGGAAAATTTAGACTTCTTAAGGGTGCAAGATGTGAGACTTGTAGAAGACCCATGAGGTGGTGTGAACATTTCTTCCTTACAGATGCCTTATACCAAACAGCATATTTCAATTTATTTTTTACTAAATATATGTAAAATAGTGATAGACAAGGCTACTTGGGAAGATGGCCAATTACATCTAAAATTTTGGTTTCTCCTTCACATATCTATGTCTTTCAGTGGCAATCCTGTGGATTTAGGAAGAGATTTACAGAAGAAAAAAGTGTTATTATAAAGCGTAGAACAGCTTCCATCTGATACAACATGAAACGACCAGAAGTCTCTGGCTTGGAATAGAAAAGCACAAGGCAGGCAGAACATATGGCAAATGTATATAAAAATTACAAGTTGAATAAATAAATTTTAAATAGTCATTTACCTTTTCTGATAATAAAATATGACGTTAGTAATAATAACAATATTAAATTCAAACACAAAAGGTTTTAAGATATCAAAGTATATATGTTATGTGATAAACTTCCCAAAAATTAAGCTGTGAAGCTCGTTTCTGTGGAAGGATGCAAAATACAAGCAAATTCAAAAATTAGACAAATTCAAGGGCAACCAAACACAGAGATGCAGAGTCAATCTGTGGCGCTGTGTGTCTAGCGATTATGGGATGGATGCAGCAAAGGAAGAGTTGCCATATGCTTGCTCTGTGTCTGAGGGCTTCCCCATTGCATCTGCCATCAGCTATTGTCAGAGAAAGGAGCAGATCCTGCTGAAAATCAAGCCAGCACATGAAAGAATGAGTAAAAAATACTGAAAGGCACTTCTGTAAAATAACTTCTGTTGAAAATAACCTGTTCTTTCTCACAGCCCATTTTCCAGAAGAGCAGAATCAAGCTAAGCAAGGCCTGATGGCGAGATTCACTCACCAGCTCCACAGTGCTGGAAAATCATGAGCAGGTTTTAATGGTGTCACTCACTGATGGCACACACATAAGACAGATTTGCGCTTCCAATAAAATCACCAGAAGTAATACTATTGTAACTGTATTATTATATTGCAATGCAGAATTAGATGACCAATAACTATTTAGCAGTGCATGTGTGAAAAAGCATCATTGATCAGCTTTCACTTCTAGTCAGCAAAGAGCCATCAAAGGTCCTGTCTGCAGACCTGTGAACACTTCAGCTGCTGCTCCAGCAATTTGGTGTCTGAACTCACTCAAGGCTTTCAACCTCCTCATCTCAAAGGCCACATTTTAGATCTTTAAGAATGTACAGACTGAGCCAGCAGCAGCATGGAGTGCTTCCAAATCAATTGCTTCCTATTTCCACTTTCACTCCCAGGGAGGAGGAAAGCTGCTGACAGCTCCACTGCGGAACCTGTTCCAGCATGGTTCTAGTTGTATTTCAGTCCAGTTCCTACACAGCCAGCTCCTCCCAGGCACAGGGAAAGTGAGAAGTGAAGCTGAGGGAGCACGGAGACGGGTGGAAGCAGCTGTCTGGAACATGCAGAGTGCTGGCGACACAGCTTGCAGAGCCAGGGAAAACAGACAACACGCAAGGGGTTGGTTTCCTACAGCCCTCACGAAGCCAAAGTTACCTCATACATAAGCACCAGCTGTTACTCCCCACGCCAGCCCTGATGACCATCCTGGGGTTGAAAATCAACATATTTACAGTGTGTGGAGAAGGAAATACCATGAGACAGAGACTGCTTTTAGTTACCAAAAGCTTCTATGTGTGATTTAACATGGGTYAGCACTGGCACCGCCAGCAGTGTCAGCCCAGCTGGGATACTCACACTGCAGAAGGTGGGAGACCAGCAGAGCAGCTGTGTTGTCACTGCAGGTCAGTCGCTCCTCTGCCAGGTCCCTCTTGATTTGCAATGCAAACAGGTACCTGAAGGAGAGGTACAAAGGCTGGAGTTACACAGACCATCCTAACACRTGAAATGACCACAGAACGACAGAGCAGAGAATTATAAAAGCAGCATCTACTAATTCTTCCTCTCTCCAAATAATAACACAACAGCCTGCCTACCAAGGAGTGTCAAATCAAACCAAATAACCTGTGACTAGTGCAGTGCAATTTATCAGCACAAAAGGACACACAGGAACAAGGAATCAGAAGGAAAACCATGTTTTAAGCAGGATTCGTTTGTGCAGTAACAGCAGCTGTCATTTTTAGCTGGAAAGAAACTTAAAGAACACTTCAAGTGATCTTATCTCTTAGAAAAAAAGATGGAAGAACACCACTGATTCCAGTATCTTGTTAGGAAAACTGATGAGCATTTCTGTTAGCACTCAACCAATGTACTCAGCAGTTGTGTTTTCCAGAACTATAATATGAGCGGCCTACAAAGACAGTAGTTCAATTTCCTTTTCTTATACTGCTACATTAGTTCAACTGAAGTATCCCCCATTCAGTTGATAAAGAGGAATAATTTCTGTTTAACAGTTTTGTATGCTGTTCTTTTTAATTGAAAGAAAATGTAGTAAGGACTACAGTAAACAGGCAACAATTCACTACTATAAACCTTCAAAYTGACAGACTYATCCTTTTTCTTTACTGACTTACATGCTGAAAGATAGCAGTGGTTTTTTTTAAAGAAGAATTTATTTTAAGACTTCATTCCYGAAGCAAAAAGATAATAAAAGTTATACATTTTGAATAGTGGAAATTTTTTAAATTTTAAAGTACTGTACGTATTAAAGGCTTCTCAATAAGTATGCTCTGTTTTCTGCATGTCCGATGAGCTCTCTCAGTTTCTTCAGTATACATTATCATTAACAGCATCATTAACTATCCAGATGCTCTAAGCACAGACCAAAATTCCACCATAAATACTCAATAAATAGGCAAAATACGGTTCCTGCTCTAAAAATCTGTATTCCTAATGRATTTCCTATATGAAACAGCAGTTTACATATGAAAACTTGGTGCAAAGGAAATATTTAAATAGTATTTCTCCTTACGAGGAACAATCACAACAGCTATCCTGCTGGTTTGTTCTTAAATATGTCTGAAGGGTAATAAGGAACATCTCTAAAAGGAATTCCAATGAAAAGTAGCAAAACTGGGAAAAGTACTAAATGAGCTCTTTAAACACTAACAACCTGGGTAATGTCCTTTGTGTTAGAGGCACAGACTTCAAACCAGGTCCCCAGGTGATAGCAGGTGGATAGCACTCCTTAATTGACCACAGCAAATTAGCAAGCAGTAAAAGTGGCCCATGATGAGCACAGTGAAAAATATGAACRGTAAAGTGCATTTGCTAGTTGTAGAATACTTAAAAGTTTGAGCTTTGGAAGTTTAAATCACTTACTAAAATAAGTACTGATTATTTTATATTTATTTTATGTAGGCACTGTTTACAAACGTTAGTATTTTCTGTATACTCTAACTCCTTTAACACCATGATGCTGGCAAGCCCTAACCTGTGCTGTTTTCTGTTTTGAAAAGTAATTTTTCTGATAACATTCATCTGCCAACACGTCTGCTGAAACTGTGACACTCACTAGAAGTGCTCTTTCACTCATCTTCCATCTGAGTTTTGCTTGGAAGCAGCTCTGCTGCCCTCCTACTCTTACCTCCCTGTTAATTCAGTAGGTAAGGCAAGTCTGGTAGTTCTAGAAATACTTTACCTAGTATATTCCTCTTGCAGCTGACCCGGATCTGGAGGGAAAAACTTTACAGCCAGACGAAGCATTGTAGTCTTTGGTCCTAGAAGAAAAGTTGGTCATTTCACAAAAAAACACAGTGTTCTTCATAAACACATGCATACTCTGTTTGCCAACAGGCAAAGAAACAACACAAATGAAGTCTAGCCAGATTTCAATTCCCAGCTAACCACAGCAGGCTCTGGTGTAGATTGTCCCTGTCACGGGAGATACAGCAGCTGGTTTCCAGAGGAACTTGGATACCACTGCCAAGGTCAGTCTGCAGGCTGAATGCTGAAAAAAGAGTTTCATGCAACATTAAATCTGTAACACCCCAAAGCAACTACTTGGCTGCATAAAGAGCCATCACAGGTGACCCAGAGAGAGGGTCCCAGAAGGGAAGCAGAAGGGAGATGTATTCCACAGGCTCCCAACACCAATCATCACCATGAGGACTGATGCCAGCAGAACCAGCTGGCTCCCCACGGAGATAAAAGGGTGTTTGCAGCCCACTCCCAGCATGCCCGGTAATACCCATTTCCTCCCATTTTCAACAGTGTTCTTGTCCATCTCAACAACAGGCAGAAAACTAATTTAATTCTCAAAATTAAAGAGAACTCCCAGTCACTAYTGGGAATAGTCCATAATGCTCTGAATTAACAGTTCCAGCATCACAACTCAGTCTGCAGAACCACAATCCCTGTTTCACCTGATTTCTGAAGGAATTACCACAGGGTACAACAGTCACTCACCATGCCAGGACTGGGCATCACCATTTTCCCATTGTTTTTCCTGCCTTAAAGCAGATGAGGCCAAGTATTCCACAGGCAGGCAGAACACTGGCCAGCCTGTGCTTACAGGAGCCTGCTGATCATCCACCTGACACCCACAGACACCCTTTGGACCAGAGCCAGGCACGATGCCCTGGGACTCCACGTGTCACTGCTGGTTCAAAGTAAACTTAGCCTAATTAAAAATAAATCAAATTTGTTGGAGCACATTGGTAAGCACAAGCCAGCCTGCTTTAATATATTTTAAACACCAAGATGCCTTAAAGCTTGCCAAAGTCCARTTGAACCCATTAGCCCCAGAGTACCCTGATTTCTTCTCTCTGGAATACCTGACTCTCATAGGCCAAACGTTCCTCCACCCGTCATCGTTTGCTAATGAGAGAATAACAAACTTTGCTTTTTGACAAGCWGCTGGGAGAACTCGCAGACTATCACAGCTGTGAGAAGAGTAGCTCCCAGCCTCCCATCCCAGGACTACCAAGGCTTTGGTGAAAGAARAAAAACCCAAACTAAAATCCACATCCTAATTACAGTGTAGTATCTAGAAATGAAAGGAGGCTGGAAATAACACCCTATAATGACATAGAAAGCTCACACTTGGCAGAGACTACAGATTCTACAGTTCTAGAGATGTACCAAGTGAGGAAAATAAATAGTTTTAATTATTCCAGTTGAAAAACCTAAACTTTACATCATATTTCTGAAAATACTCTGAGCTTTTGGAAGACCTTCACAAGGTTAAGAACAGTCCTGCACATTACTGATGCCAATCAAATGGAAGTATTAATGTGGGAGCAATTTTGGAAGTGTTTCAAGCATCACATCAAATGACAATAAATATAAAAAAATTAAAAACATAATACTGCATATTTACTTCTGTAGCACAACCCTCCTCTTTTTGATTAGTCAATCTTGCCTTTCCTCTATTAATAAGTCCCACTCAAATCAGGAAAAGAAACACTTGACCAAGATACAGAATTTATTTTAAGAAGCCAAATCTGAGCAAAAACAAGAAACAAAAGGGATGTGAGGAAAAATTACCCAGGCAGGAAAGATGAATACAATACTATATAAATCGGCAGCACCTCASAGAAGGTACCCAAATGCCAGCCTGRTATTGTGTGCCTGTTAGGGAGCTGAAAATTCGGATCCAAACTCCTTCCCTTCTGGAGTGGTTCAGTAGTAAAACTAATTGCATTCATYTGAAATTAATAAAAAAACCCCAAACCTTATCACACAAGATGAAGTTCAACGTATGTCACAATAGGTCAGTAGCCAAGACTAATTTGAAGTAAATCAAGAACTTCTGTTATTAGAGAGGATGTCAGAGACTCAGAAGTGCATATCTGCAGGTACACAGCAATCACCAACTAAAAAGTTTGASCAAGGTCACCTTAAAGCCCCTAACATCTATGTTTCCCTGCAGCTGGACTAAAAGTTAAAAGGTTAACTTCAAAATCATTAAATTCTAAAGAAAAAAACCTCATCCAAACAAAACCCTAAATATACAGAAAACAGGACATTTCAATCAAATTAAAATTTATTTCAGAATGTGAACATCTGCCAGACAACTGACTGGTATCTCTTACAGATTATAATTAAATTAAAAKAAATCTTTTTGTTTCACAGGCAACACAACGTAGGTGGTAGACTGCAAAGCAGCCCTAAGTCTTAGTATATCCCCATGATTTCAGACCATTTTAGGACAATATTTATATCATTAGGGAACATTGTCTGTGGTCTAAGGTCAAGTTTCTACAATTTATATGGTATAGGAGAGGATACAGAAGGAGTYACCGAGCAGCACTGCAGACTTGTGGTCCACCAGATCTTTCAACTAGGACATAATTCCTTCTAGCCAGCACCATATAAAAACATGGCACTCCCAACATTTTTTTGGCAGGGAAAACAGTGAAAGTATTCTGTACCCTCCTAAGGAAGCRTTGTTTTATAGATGATTTGGCTCTTCTGCTTGAAAAACAATGTTGACAAAAGTCAAATCATGACCTTCAAGTTAAAAAAATTGGCTAGAATTGATGATTTCAGATTTTCTGGCAATCAATTTTAGACAGAAGAGTAACTAGGAACTACTTCCTAGTACTCATTTTCAACATATTTCAATCAAGATTTGGAAASGAGTAGGAATCCACCACACCCTCCTGATCTTGTTCTTCCACAAAGCCTCTACAATTAGAGCCAGAAAACAAACAGCTTAGCTCTATTCTAAAGGGAAAAAACAACAAACAAGTTGGATCTAATCTTTCAACATCTGAAGAACTAATCGGCATCTTGCATTCTTTAACTATTTTCGGACTTTGGAGCACCTGTCACATTAACACTTTTTAGGTGCTATAAAGACAAGGAAGCATCACTATTGCAGGATCCTCCTGGCCAGGCAGCACAACCACGTTTCACAGCCAAGGCAGAGGCTCTAACACTGCAGCCACCACCCAGGTGGGAGATCCCTACCTCTGCTCTTCCAGTGGAACTGCTCCTGAGCATGTGGAAAGAGCTGACATGGGAATCAGCCGAAATATTCCTTTTTCTTCCCACAGAATAACAACACAACTTTCAAAAGCAAACACAGCAAGTGTTATATTTCACTTCAACATAACACCAGCTGACCCAATCTATCCAGATATTTATCAGAGAAAGAGCCCCACCTGCAATAAGTTTCCATTCCAYCCACCACATACTACCTATTAAAACATCAGGTTGGCGTGCCCCAGCAGGAACCACTATCACCCCTACCATGTGTAATTTGCAGGGAAGCATAACCAGTAAATCAAGTAGTAATTGTGAAAGCAACCCACATAAAGAAGATGCAAATTAAGGAAAACTTCCTTTTTTAAAACTACTTACTCCGTACTTGTTTAATAACAGGTTTCATAGGTTCCAGCCAAATCTGAAATTGAGGAGAAAAAAATTACAAACTGACATTCTTATTTGAACATAATATGAAAACATCAAATGTAAATTCAAATTAAGCAGTAATTTATGAGTAGCATTTCTTCCTCAATGCAGTAATTCCTTTGCTTTACAAAAAGTGTACTTATCTATTTGAATTGACATTTCTCCTGCATCAATAGAAAAACCACTGATGTGTGCTTAAAGCTCATCTGGACAGAAGAAGAGCCAAGTCAGCAAAAGCAGAGCCCCACTGCCAAGACAGCAGGAGTCATGCCAAAACCCACAGCCTGACAGGAGCCAAGCTGCAGAATTACAGAAAGTCTGCAGAATACGAAAAGGTCCAACTTTTTTTTCCCTTCCATGCYTTTTCCAGAACTCTTACCTACCTACTTAAGGGTTTTCACTCAAAATTAACTTCCCACCATTTTTTCTCTTTTGACAAGTGCATTTTAAAAGAAAGACTATTGCTGTTCTGGTAAAATGAGCACCCATAAAAGTAATGCAAAATATTCCAGAAGCTCAACCTTTTACTTTCCCCCCTCCTCCAAACAGAAAATTGTTACAAGACAATTACGTTTGATCCTTACTAGTTACTGTTCTGTCTGAGAGACAGCTGAGGATTTTAAGAATGTTACTAGGTGAAGAAACAGTTCGGACACCATGCACAAGAAATGGAAACTAAACAAAATTTACTGTATTTCCTCAGCTTGAGAGCAGCATGGATTAGTGCCACTAGGATTCCCTATGTTCTCAGTCATATTTTCTGCTTGTGAGTCCTAAGACTAAAAAAAGTAATTAAAAAAAAACCAACAACAAACAAACAAAAAAACAGAGAGAGTTTGGGGAACATTTCCTAGTTTAGAAGCCACATTGGCCTCTTTGCAAGGTACAGGATAAGTGACTAGGAGGCTTAAAGGTGTCACCATTGATCTAGATCAATGATTTAAAAAGCATGCAGGCCTGTGTGCCTGCTGAGGTTTGTGTTGATTAGGAAGAGGTTTGTAATGGCTCTTCAGGAAAATTAATTGAAGACTAAATTAACTGAGGATAAATATGAACACTATCAAAATCACACACCGTAATATGATTTTGTAAGTGCTCCACAGAGTACACTTTGAGTTCATGTTTCCCCTTTCAGAGGCAAGGAGGATTTTATTTCTGTCCCTGCAAGTGGGAACATCAGCAGCTATTTAACTGCTTTATAAAATTGCTGAGATTTAACAAGAAGCAGAACCTGATTCCTCCCTTCTGCTTTAACAGTTCTTGTCATTCTGGTGAGCAGAAAAGATTTACAAGAATCCAAGAGATAATCCTACAGGAGACTCCAGCACACTGAGAAACTTTTGACACTCAAGGAACTGCATTCACCCAACCTTTTTATTATACCAGATTTGTCAGGGAACTGTACGCACCCAACATGACTGGATATTCTGGAACTCAATTCCAAAGTAGTCTGATTCAATCAAATTCAGATGCTTGTAAACTTCWGTCAGTAACGTCTGGCCGTAATATTTTGACTGAGGAAGTAATAAAAAAAAATTATMGTGAGATTAATAAGAATAAATAAGTTTACAACAAATTCAAAAACAAATGGCACCTTTACAAACAAGAAAAATATCACAAAGATTTTTCACATTGTTCTTGTTACGAACACCTAATACACAGGCACGACTCCATATAAAAATCTCTCACAGAACAAGAGGAACTGAAGTTGGAARGGGCCACTGGGGGTCACCTACATGCAGTCTGCAGCCTCCTAATCACAGCAGGGTCARCACGAGACCTGAGGAGACCAGCTGCAGGCTATTTGCAGCTCCTCCAATAAATCCATACATTTGTTTGTATAGCTGGCTGGTGTGGTCTGCCTCAGCTGCAGCACATGGAACAGGAGCTGCCAAATCCCTGCTCCACACAGATCCCTTACTCCTTCCCACACCAGGAATCCCAGGGCCACACGCAGCCTTCGCACCAACCAGGCTGAAAACGCCTGCGGACAGCGGGAACCCAACCAACCCTTCCCTCACACCACACTTGCAGGGGAGTCCTTTCAATGAATCCCTCTCTCAAGAAACCCACTCACTAACCCTTTCTGACAGTCAAGTCAGGGGCAAAGCCACAAACATTGGCAGAAAGCAGCTATGGCAACACAGGAGAGAACAGGAAACTTCCACAGCACACCCAAACCAGCTACACTTGGGGCTGCCGGTTCAATCATCCAGCTTGCTCTCAGCATCTCTCACTGTGTGACTGTAGCAGGAACCAGGAGGAAAACAGCATTTATGACCCCACACAACAGTCCATCTGGATCACTCAGACGAGAATCCAAAGGCCTGTCACATCCCATTCCAGCAACACGCAAATCCTAGCAGGGTGCAGCGGGAAGTCGCATGGCCACCAAGCTACACCTTGGACCATGGAAGCAATCCTACACCTGYGGTGACAGGGTGTGGTATCACTCTGGTTGGCCAGGTTATGCAGCAGAACACACTGTCAGCATTGATGCCACCRAGGTTTTGTTCATTTGGAAAAGCTGGAACAATGGAAGGCTCTACAACTTTCCCATCAAAGCAGGCACAGAGTTCTGTAATTGACTCTATAAACTCAGAATAGTACCTCTTTTAAAAATATTAGACATTATAATAAATTATCRCAGAATCACAGGATGGTTTGCATTGGAAGGGACCTTAAAGCTTATCCTGTTCCACACCCCTGCCACGGGCAGGGACACCTTCCACCATCCCAGGGTGCTCCAAGCCCTGTCCAACCTGGCCTTGAACACTTCCAGGGATAGGACAGCCTCAGCTTCTCTGGGCAACCTGTGCCAGGGCCTCCTCACCCTCACAGGGAARAATTTCTTCCTAACATTTAATCTAAATCTACCCTTCTTCATTTTRCAGCCAAATTAGTGTTAGAATTAGAATAATTTAATAAAATGCAAATTAAATTATCTGAGAGGAAGAATGTGCTATTTTAGGTTTAAAAAGTAAAAAATACGGTGAAAGTTGGGGAAATAGTTTCACATTACTGAGGTGCATAAAAAATTCAAAAGTAATTGCCTCTTATAAGAAAAAGATATAAATTGTTTTTCGAATTGTGCAATTTAGCTAAATGTCTCTATAGCACTTCAAAAAAACCCCAAATGTCATCAAGGAAAAGTCTGACAGCCATGCAGTGCTGCAAATCTGAAATAGCTGTGGTATTCACAGCAGTGTGAGCAAAGCTGACTGAATCCAACACTGTAACCTCAGAGAAAAGCACAGAAGCAGGACAGAGAACATGAGATGAGCCTCTCACTCAGGCTTTCACCAGCCATGCTACCTATAAGGGCAACCACAGGTGCGAAGCTTCGGTCAGGTGAACTCATCTGGCGCAAACACAAGTAATTAAAAAACTTTCTTGGTACSACACTGGTTCAGGCCACTGATGCTGAGACCCCCAAATAAAAYTGCAAGTCAGGAAAAACGATCCAGTTCCCTGTGACTGCAGAGGGTACAGAGACGCCAGGCTGTGCGCTGACACGGTATGTGAGCAGAAATGCTCTCAGCTTTTTCTGAACAAGTTTTGTGATGTCTAAGAAGGCATTTTCTTGGTTAGAATACAGTTGAATTTTTTTAGCCAAAATCTGTGCTTGCAGAAGAGTCTGTGAGTATGGGTTTTGGTTTTTAAGTGGTGACAATGAAATATTCTGTACAGAATGATACAGGTAATGGCAAGCCACATCTCCAGTAAATGACATTCTTGCTTTGSTGTCTCCAGGCACATTTCCCAGGCAGGTTACAGACTCTGCCACAGGGCACACATATGCCTGGAGAAATGCATTTTGGAAGTTAAGTTTTTAACTACCAGTTGAAATACACTACTTGCTATGGACTTGTGAATAAATCTTCAAAGAGTAACAGAAGAAAATATCCTTAAACACAGTAGGACCCTTTTCTTTTTAAGGTACATACACACACATCTGTTATTGTACACCTCCTTCTCCCAGGCCCCACAAATCCAAGAAGGGAACACTTTACAGCCAGCAATATTTGTGGGGATGCAGCAATACCCTGACCAACCTCATGTGCAAAACACGGGACATGCCACTTGTCTTTCCATGGACAGATCTACAAACCATTAGAAGCCTCTGACCAGGAGATGTCCTGTGACTCAGATCTCAGATTTCTCATTTGTGAAACAAGAAGCAATTCTGGTTCCCACCACCTTCTGTTAGAACTGATACACTTCGATTAACTCGTGAAAGATGCCTGCTAACAATCAGACAAGTTTTACAGCCAAACTGTCTGCTGTGCTGATTAAGGAATCCGTGTCCATAGTTAGTTACATACAGGCATTAAAATTATCCCAATGAGATTGTAATACACAGGTTTCTTTCATTTAAACTGAGTTTCTGCAGCTCCATCAAGTCCTGTGCCTGAAGACAGTTCAGCTGCCTTCATCTCTCCCCAAAAAAGAGCCTGCATGGCACATATCCCTGGCACTTCTCTCTTTCCACTGTCAAGTCCACACTTCTCCAAGAGAAACTGGAGATGAAGAAATTAAGATGGTTGAAGCTGGAAGCATTTCGCAACTGATTAAATTATAAAGGTGCCATCCAAATGTTAAAAGTGTAAAATAATTTTGCTTGGGCTACCAACTACAATTTTGGGTGTCATCTACAATGACAAGTTAAGAAAAACCCCAGTTTAAGCTCAATATCGTTTCACATCCTTCAAAGAAKAAATGCCACATTTTGAAAGAACAGTATTAATTTTTTTTAATATAAAAATGGGGTTCAAAAGCTTGAGAAAGAACACAATCTTTTATTATTATGCTTCAAATGCTGTGGGAAAACTCCTCTTAGAGTTATGTAGTTCCTCAAGTTGTTTATTACATTTATAACCATCCTTTCCAAAGAGCTGAACATTTTGMAGGGGACAAAAATGAAAGTGACATACTGGGTAGCTCCATGTCATTGTTTAATTTGCATAAAAGCAGCACGGAGCAAAATATTGCAAGTAATTCCTTAATTACTGTAATTTTGATGTCAGGGCAAGTAGCTGCATGAATGCATTTCATAAAGGTCCTGCTTTCAATACAAATTCACAACATGGCATAGTTTCCATTCCAAACTTCTCAATTACTCTTTATTTTCTGCCAAGACAACAACTACTGATATTACTGAATTACTGAATTATTTCACATAAAAAGAGAGAAAAAAAAAACMGGGTAAAAAAACTAAATAGGCAGCTAACAACAGCTTTCCTCAGTGGCCCAGCTATGACTGTACTGCAGATAACTTTAACAAGTCATCATTAGAAGACTGTTCAGTACAATGGACTTACTTCAAATTGATTTGTATGGTGAGATCAAGCTTGAAAAGTTCCCYCAGAGCTGTGCAAGTGCCAGCAGGGTATCCTGACCGGCAGTGATGGCACAGAGGACCCTGCGTGGCAAGAGAATCAACACCTTCAGACCCCACTCAGTGCTAAGACAGCATCAGACATGAACAGAAATCCACAGGAACAAGCATATCCAGCTGAAGTTTCCTGCCTGAAGGAGGTATCTGTATTTTTTACTTTATCAGAAAAATAAACATAGTCAATGTTAGGAATGCTTAGGACAGAGGAGTAAAATATAAATAATTTTTTTAAAAGTCATAAMAACAGTTATTTTTGTTTTATAGAATCATATAATCACAAGATGGTTTAGGTTGGAAGGGACCTTAAAGACCATCCAGTTCCACCTCTGCCATGGGCAGGGACATCTTCCACTATCCCAGGGTGCTCCAAGCCCTGTCCAACCTGGCCTTGGACACTTCCAGAGATGGGGCAGCCACAGCTTCTCTGGTCAACCTGTGCCAGGGCCTCTCCACCACCACAAGGAAGAATTTCTTCCCAATATCCCAYCTAACCCTGCCCTCCGGCAGTGGGAAGCCACTCCCCCCTWTTCCTGTCACTCCAGGCCCCTGTCCCAAGTCCCTGTCCAGCTCTCCTGGAGCCCCTTTAGGCACTAGAAGGGGCTCTAAGGTCTCYCTGGAGCTTTCCSTTCTCCARGTGAACAGCCCCAGCTCTCCCAGCCTGCGTCCAGGGCAGAGGGGCTCCAGCCCTKGCAGCATCTCCATGGCCTCCTTCAGACTCACTGCTGCAGCCTCATGTCTTCCTGATGCTGGGGATCCCAGAGCTGGAGGCAGCTCTGCACGTGGGGTCTCACCGGAGCARAGGGGGAGAATCAAGCCAAGGGTTATTTGCTATTTTCTCAAATATCACTATCTACATGACAGATTCTCCCCTTTGCCATAACGTCAGAGCTTAGGAAGAGAGAAAAACAAACTCATAGCCTAGGATTTTCAGTAGACCATAGCTCAATATTATCAAAATTGATTCTTCTTCTCTAACTCTCAAAGTTGCCTTCCAGAACATCTTAACTTTCTGCTTCCCCATATTCTAACTTAAAAMCCAAAAAACCCCAGTATTTTTATAAGGAGTAGTATTCTCATCTACCAAAACTGACTAGCTGCCCTTGCTCCAGCTTTCCAAAAGAGAAATCCACTTTGGGCAGCAGATAAGCTGGAAGAAAAACAAACAAACAAAATAAAATCAGRCCAAAAGTCAAAAGTTTGGAAAAAACTGAGAGTTATAAAGCTGAGGTATAGAATGGAAACTCTTCTGCAGCCAGAGCCAGGGGAGCCACCAGCCCCCAGCATCAGCAAACACCTTGGATGTTGTGTCACAGAAATCCACAACTGTCAGGAGACCAAATCCTCCAGTAAATAGTGGATGTGCATGAGAGAGAGAAGTTTAGATTTGACATCATCACTGACAAGCAGCCAACACAGAGTCAACACGGAGTGCCCYGCGAATAGCCAAGACAGACAGAACTGATTTAAATAAAGGTCCCTTCACYAGTCACAGATTTTTATTAGTTTTTCTTCTTTGGGGTACTTTCATGGTCTTTGTAATGAAAAAGTGATTTTTCATTTTCCAGCAAATTAAAAAAAAAAAAAATAGACAACTTGCAACTAAACAYAGACTTGTTATTTCCTTTCTTAATCAGAAATATGCCAACATTTCAGTACGTTCATAGCTCAGTTTATCTCCAACCCTTCTGTAATCTGTTAGATCTCTGTCCAAAYGAAGCGTGAGACAGAAAAAACATCCTCAAAACTCCCTGTTAATAACTATCATTAATGCCACATATAAACAAAAACTGCAGGGTGGACATTAGAACGTTTATTAGAAAGAAGGAAATAATCTAAGATGGCAAGGTATAACATTCATTAACTTTGCGCTTTCATGGCTAAAACAAGATGACCTTATGGCTGCATATCCAGTATTTAATCCGCAGACTGGAAAACTAAGAAATAACTGCCTTCAAGTACTTTATTAGTTTCTTCAATTTTGATTAAAACTAATAACTCCAATGAAAACACTCCCTGTTTCCCCACAAAAACAGGCACCAGGTAACAACTGTGTCAAACTCTGGTTTCATGTGCTCAGCCAAATTGCTTAAATACGATTTCATTTTGATCATCTGAACATTTAACAGTAACTTTAAGCTTCGATTCTTTCAAYTTTCATTTAACTCTTTGTGAAGAAAATGGTATTTTAAATACATTTATTTTATTCACTCTTCTATACTGACAGGTCCCAAGTACAGGTTACTTTCCTAAGACCACAYCAAGAAAAGTCTGCAGAGCATTTAACAGCTTACAGAGCACGGGATGCCCAGCTGGAGACGTGACTCTTGTAACAAGGTCCTGAAGCCCTGCAGTCCCACTTGCCAATCCTCAATTCTTACAGAACTGGGTGAAGACCTATAGGAGCCAACCCAGCATACATGTAAGTTTTGTGAAACTTCATCCAACTTTCTGCCCTGGTTGCTGGTATGAATTTTTTTTTTTTAACTTTTTTTTCCACCCCAGAGAGCACAGTTCAGCTACCAGGTCTCCCTCTTGCAGCGGCAGCCTTCCGATGTGACTTCATYATCACAAAATGAGATAGTGTGCACTTTTATCTTGGATATTTACTTATTTAAATATTGTGTTAGAGTATTTCCACACAGCATTGAAATACCATCTACTCAAATATGGAAGCTGCAAACCCAAATAAAAATTTCTGAGCTATTTTGAGTTCCATTATTACACTCCATATTCGGCATAAGTTTTTGTTTAGAAAAAAAAATAACATTTTAAGACTCCCTGCCCATGACTTTTTTTTGTCCTGAGATTTCAGCAGTTGGTTTTGATGTGAGTTTGTCAGGGGTTTTTTAAGCAGAATCCACAGCCAGACAAATTATTCTAGAAATGGAAGCCTCTGGCTCATTTAATTAAGGCTAGCTTTAAAGTTATGATCATTTAAAGGTTCAAGCAGTGTCAAAGCACATCACCGCCAAATGAACCAGCTCTACCCAACAAACACGTTTTTCCAGAGTGGCTGGACTTGCTAGATGCCTGAAAGTAGGAAAACAACAATTAGCTGACAKGGGAAAAGATCCCCAAGAGGGAGGGAATTATGTGAATGAGATTGGGAAATGTATACTTAAGGTAGATGGTATGTAGAGACAAAAAATGGTCCTAARTTTTAGAAATGGTGCCATGCTGAAATATCCAGACTACTCGAAATAAAACACACCATGCTCAGAGAAAAACCAAGCAGCACCATGGCTGAGCACAGCCAACACATGGTACCCAAGTGCTGTGTACAAACAGCAAYGTGGAAGAGCCACATACTGGGCATCAAGCGGAAATTCTCAGTTGTTTTCATTATCTGGAGAGGTAAATAGAGATATGAACCACCATTACCTCTGCTTCATGCACTGCTGTAGACTAGTTGGAGAAGAAGGAAGTCACGCAAGTTAACACCATGGGCCACATCCTTGAACGGAATTTCACAGGTACTGCTGGATGATCTGGCACCAGAGTTCCTGCTTGTTAATAATTAAACATTCAGGCGACAGCAGTGCGAGTATCACAGAGAGGAGYTCTTTTGGGGTAGCTGATCCCAAATTCAGGTTCGTAACAGAAAGTCTAAGCACCTACTTTGTTCACACAAGCTGAAAAACAGCCTAATAAGGAGAAGGAAATAGAAGTCAGAAGACTGATCCCAATTTTTCCCCCTTGAACTTTGCCACAAGCCCCTACACATTTGCACAAACCCCTGAACTTTTCTACAGCCGTTCCCTCAGATGGGCCTGGCCACTCTGCACACTCAGACTGCAGATACTTCTGGGACCTCACACAGCTTCATTTCATATGCATGTATATGCATATAAATAAAACTCTGTATTTTTAAGTAATTTTAAACACAGACAATACTTTGTTTTCCTCTGTTCATAAAAAAAAAAAATCACTAAAATTGCAAGTCTTTCTCCATTAGTTATGCTTTTGCCTCAAAACCACCTGTGCCCACATTCACCAGATTTGATCTGGGCTTTCACGGAATTCTAGAATGGTTTGGGTTGGAAGTGACCTTTAAGACCGTCTCRTTCCACCCCTGCCATGGGCAGGGACACCTTCCACTACACCARGGTGCTCCAAGCTCTGTCCAACCTGGCCTTGGACACTTCCAGGGATGGGACAGCCACAGCTTCTGTGCGCAACCTGTGCCAGGGCCTCACCTCCCTCACAGGGAAGAATTTCTTCCCAATATTCCATCTAACCCTGCCCTCTGTCAGTGGGAACGCATTCCGCCTTGTTCTATCACTCTAGGCCCTTTTCCAAAGTCCCTCTCCAGCTTTCTTGGAGCCCCTTCAGGTGCTAAAAGACCACAATAAGGTCTCCCCAGAGCATTCCCTTCTCCAGGCTCCACAATCCCAGCTCTGCCAGCCTTCTGTCCCAGRAGAGATGTCACAGCATGCAGGTACTGTACTTCCCCTGCGAGGTCTTAGGCTACTCCAGGCTGACACACTGCTTTGAAGAAGCCTGTCCAAAGGAAATAGTTTAAAACATCAAGAAATTAAGACGGTCATGACACTCTTTACACAAAAGACAAATACAGATCAGGTATTTTTACAGAAAAGGCTAAAACTCCCTTTTGTTTTGTGCAAAAACTTGTACCAGCTGTCCTAACATCACCCCCCACTGTACTTTGAGCAGAGGTTCAATAACATGGTGATGGGTTAATAAATACCTACAGGCCAGATTAGATAAGGCCAAGCTTTTCTAAGTTCCCCCTCACCAGGAGGGAGTCTTTCCTACACCACTGGCTTCAGGCTATCTGCCTGAGAAGTGGGCTGAGGGCACACCACCAGTTCTGCTTGATTTCAGTTGCAGACATGTCAGACAGCTGTAATAGAGTCTCTACAAAGCGTTTTTTTCTCCCCTTTTCTAATTTTTGTTTTTATTAATGAATGACTGCTCTGTCAGAGAGAGGAGTCTACCCTCCTCCCATATCCAACACCACAGCCTTGAACAGTAAATCTCTCACACCATAGCATGGCTTTTTAAATATTCAATATATACAGTCTCCCTCTTACCCAAGTAGGCAACACTGCCCTTGCCAGACATGAATTTGGTTGCAAGAAAGCGCTGACACACAGGTGTGCTTTTCCAAYCCTGTTTAGCTAAATGCACATCCCCAAGGCTGTGCTGCTCTGAACCCTGTGAGTATGACACGCCATCCTTGCTCAACTCCAAGTCCCTTTTTTCAGTAGGCACAAACCTAAAATTTCTCTGATCTGTCTCYAAGCACATTGCAATTCTGTAGCTGTCTTTAGCTGCCCGTGGGTTGATTCTTAGTTTGGTTTTGGGTTTTTCTTCACTTTCAGGCTCCATATATTCTACAGAAGTACCCATCTGTGGGCCCAACCTTGAATGTTGCCCACAYCCAAAAAAGGTTTAAAAGGTTTCCAATGGACTCCTTGTTTTTCGGGTTTTTTGTGGAATATAGCATTTTCTACAGCCATTTTGGTTGAATGGCACRAGACTGATTTCAGCTGACTTTCACTATCCTACATCACTAGATTATGAAAACAGAAATGAACACCTGCCCAGCCACACAAACTGCTATGAATTCAATCAATTACATTAATATTTCAAGGACTGTGATAACACTTGAYCATCATTTTCCTAAATGGTTTCTGTGTTTTAAGACACGTGCACATAATCAACTTTTTGTACAGGAATATTCAGACTGTTTTTCATTTACTGCAGTATAACTCAATTTTCTTCACATATAACGTGAAA
Organism: Amblyornis subalaris; assembly: GCA_018881555.1. Lineage (NCBI taxonomy): Eukaryota > Metazoa > Chordata > Aves > Passeriformes > Ptilonorhynchidae > Amblyornis > Amblyornis subalaris. Next base: position 534,366 of record JACAXG010000232.1, read on the forward strand.
CCTAATGTCAAGAGAACTGTAAAATAATAAATTTGGCTTATTATATAATTTAAGTTCACATCTTTCCTAAAAAAAACCAAAAACCACTCAAATGAACAAAACACATACTCTAAATGYCTGTCAATAAACTGGCTGTGGTTTCACCTTTCCCCACCCATTACCACATTTCTACACAGCATCAAAAAAGTCAAGCCTCCAAACACAAAATAACAGGCCTAAAAAATATATAGTRGAATCAAATGGTACACAAAATGCAAAGCTTTAGTTACCTTCTTTTTAAACCCTATAATAATTGCAAATTTAAAATAGTGAATTACTAACTTTCCCTTCTGAGGTCAGACAAAAATAAGTCCTAAGGCAGCTTATTTGCCATATTTAGGAGAGTCAAACCGGAGCAAAGGCAAACATCTGGCTATGATTCTTTCTGGAATTTTGACTATTTCTTCCTGGTCAGGGAAGAAAAACACTGAGCTGACCAACAGCACCTCAATTCCTCCAGCACAGCACTTAATAGGATTCAGCAGCAGACTGTCCCTTGACTCTTCACATATTTAAGCTGTTAATACTTTCACAGCACAGAGGGGAAAAGCTTTCATGAAAGGAAGGTGTAAGCAGGCACAGGGAGAGCAAGGCAGAGGCAGGAGGGCAGCCGGTGCCAGAGCCCAGAGCTGGGACTGGGCCGCCTGCCCAGCCAGCAACGTGCCYGGGGCTCCTCACAGCACACAGCAAGTGCTTTTCAGTGCCCACAATGTTACTTCAGTTTTTAGCATACACATATTTCTTACTTAAAATTGCTCAATAACAGCAGTTAAAAGTTTCATCGTTTCTGCAACACCCCCATGAAAGTTCTTGGGGGCACTAACGCTACCAAAATGCTGCTACTGAGAGCAGCACTTCGCCATGTGCATGAGTAGGAAACACTCTTCAAACCATGGGAAGCAGATTGCAGTCAGATTGCTTCCTCTGCCATTCCAAAAACCTCCTGCAGCCCCAGCCCAGCTCCTGATTTCAGGGCCTCCAACGGCTGGTCAAGAATAATGGGCATCCAAGGGGGAGCCACTTTCATGGCACCTTTTCAATCACAGATAACTGCACACTGCACAGAAAGCAGAACAACCAGCGTTATTCTATTCCGTTCTAAACATAAGGATGGAGAGTAGCTTTGCACTTTTAATAATGCAATTTATAAATTTAAATAAGCAAASGAAGTGCCCAGCAAAGACAGTATCATTATCAGACTAATCATCAAGTACCCATTTTCAGCTTAGTATAGAAAAAGCCACTTCAGTTTTGTAGTAATGTAATAGTTTTGCAGGGTACATCAGTAAACACCAAAGTAGATGTGAGCAGTGAAAGGACAATACTTCAGACGAAAATAAAGGGGGAAATTAAAGTGTAATCTTATCTAACTAGCCTGTTCTCAAGAACAGCAGTGGAGTGGAGCATCTCCATGCTAGGAGTCCAACAGTGTCAGAGGGAGACAGACATCCCACACAGCACTGCAGGGATGCAGAACATCATTACTTCATTACATAAAAAAAAAATTAAAAAGAACAGACTTCTGTTCTCAAAACGACCCAACAAAGATTAGCACAAAAGAAGAAAATTCGTTTAAATTTTCCCTTCGAGTAGAGCAGGCAGGCAGGCCTTATACTATTGTAAAATGCCAAAGTATTTTTCACTCCCAGATTTCATTTGATGTCCAAGCAGAAGGAGAAGAGCAAGTATGTGACATTGAAGAAGCACCAAGTTCTCCCCAAACAATCTGGCAAACTTGAAGCATAATAATCTGAACTTTTTCTGGGGCACTTCCTCATAGCATAGAGCATAATTCATGTAAAAGAATTTTCTAAATGACACAGATTTCCTACACAAGGAACAACACATAGACCAAATATTAAACATCACATTATGGCAGCAATTCCATTAAATGTCATTTTGGTGAATTCAACCCAGCCCAGACCCTTCTACTTGAGAGTCTGCCATATTACTGTGCTGATCAAAAGCCTCTAAGTTTAATCTCTTCAGAAAATCTGGAAAGCTGGCAGAACTTCTACTGTAAAACCCTGATTACTTTGAAGTGTGCCCACAGTCTGAACTAAATTGAATTTTCCAATCATTCATCCCGTAGTCTGCGAAACCACCTTTGACAGACTCACTTTGGAGAGACGAGGCCTGATACCCTATGACATGGCATATGTAAGATTCAAGCTGACTAAACAAGCTGGCTGTAAAAAGGCAAAAAAAAACAATTCATGAAAATAATGACTATTGCAGCCTACCTTTGAATGGATATGTTTCATTCTCTTTTCTGTTTTGGGAGGGAAAGAAGAAACCATAAATAGCCCATTTTCAAGTTTTTTTAAACTCTAGAAAACACAGAGCATTTCTCCATCCCCTAACATTCACATCAGATTCCCTAGAGAAGGGCTCTGCCTAGCATACTTTAAAGAATAATTTCCTTTTACTGATCAATAAAATTCCTAGTTAGAAACACACTTTATAGTACGGATGGGGAGAATGGAGAGAGACAGTGGATTTTAGACAAAAGGCAATAGAATGTAGCTACATGGAACTTTGAACAAACTGCCCCAGGTACACTAATAACACAAATGAAAGACTGTCCTTTCCCATTTTGTTCTCTCTCCATCCGTTACACCACTCTGTCAGTCTCTTGCTCTTTGGCAAGTTAAAAAGTCAAGTAATGGGGAAGGGCTGCCAACGAGGGCATCCACCAACTCCTGCCAGGAGAGAAGCAACTGGTTCAAACAGATCTTTGAGAAAGGAGGAGATGACAAGGTAAAGCTGCATGGATAAAGTTGTTATTGTGGCTACTTTGTTTATCCCATATGGTTAAAAATGCTACTGTGGCTCATTTTAGGCAGCAAGGCAATAAACAAGGCTCCTACACCAGTTTCCCCATCATGCTGCACAGGGCAGGGTCTTTCCAGGAGCTGATCCTATGCCTAGTAAGTCCTTCCATTGACACGTTTTTCCCAGTAAAAAGTCATTTGCCATAGCTCTTACAGACAGAAGAGAAAATACTTTGAATAGGGGAAAAAAAACCCAAAACCCCCTTTTGCCATCAGCTACACCTGCCTGAGCAGGCAGTGCCAAAACCCCATGAGAAAGGCCTGTGTCCCACAGCACTGACAAACTATTGCTGACCTGAATCAAACACAAACCTTAACATCACATCTTGTTTTCATATCTAGTGAAAAAGTTGCAAAAGCAAAGAGGAGTAGGCAAGTGACACAGCAATCTGAACCTCCACTCCTCTAGGACAGCTGCTTGACCACCAGTTTCTCTTATTGCTTTCTGAAAAATAACTGAGTAGCATGTACCACCTATTCAGCAATGTCACYGCCTTTTCCTAATTCTTGCCCTCAATCCCAAGTCAAAAATTCCCATTTTCCATTACAAACAGCAGTCAGCAGTTCCTGCTATCCCATCAGCTCACCAAAGAAATTAGGCAGAGGGTCACAGTTTAATACCTCATGCCTGTTTGCTATCATTTGCTACCTTATTTAGCCAAAACTGAAAGGCAACGGAGGCAGTGTTAGCTGGACTCTAATGCCACAGCTGCTGGCTCTGGACCTTTTCGTGCTCGATGCTCTGAAGCTGACCCAAGGCTGACCCCTTCTCCTCACCGCTCACAGCGTCAGGCACAAGGTTCTAMGTTTTTTAGTTCCAACTGACCTCGTAAAGAAGAACAGCACAACATTAACTATGGCCTCAGCATGCTAGTGCCCAAATTCGGGTGTTTCTGTGGGTGCCATAATCAGAGAGAGCTTTCCAGGTAAAAAAAAGCTACGATAGTTCCTCATTACGGGAAACACATACAACTTGCTGAAAGCCCYATCCAACCTGGGCTTGCACTGACTTTCAAAATTACAGAGTTGAGGGTGTTGCTTGGAGGTATTCTCTTTTTTAAATCAAAACATAAAAGCACCGTCTACATCAGCTTGGAAAAATAAACAAAATTATCCTTCAAAAGAACCAAAGTCAGCAGATTTTCTAAAAAAGTTTTCTAACATAATTTAAAGGAAAAAAAGAGACTTTTGTGTTCTATGCGGTACATGAGGAATGGGTGGGTTTGCACTACCAGACACTGCGTGCTCAAGAGGAAGGATACAGGCGCAGCCTCAGACTTAAAAAAAAAAAAAAGCAGATTTCATGTTTGAGACTTGAACAGCTGGACAGAATCCATAGAACACATGCCCAAATCCACTCTTTCTTCAGAGCTCCACAGACATCTTTTTCACTCTATTTGAAAAAACTTTTTGGAGTCTATGCAACAAACTAAGGCTCCAAGTGCTAATTATAAATTACTGACTACAATTTGATACTACCGTAGAATATCTGATAGCTGAGTATCTTCACTAGAACACAGTTGTTTTCTAACAAGAGACCTCAGGCAAACTAGAATTACATTCTGAGGTTAATGCTGAAAATGTAACAAGAACTGGAAGAACAAAAAATTGTTTAAAAGCAGAATCCCTCTAATTTGTGCATGGTTTGTACGTCTTATGGCAGATTTCCCCAAGCATACCTTTAAATAAAAATTTTCAGAAATACTGACACTGCTTTGGTGCATCCCTCCTGAAGTGTGGTAGCAAGAAAAGATTTTCAAATAGGAGCAAGTTTACTTGGAGAGGATACAAACCATTAAAATAATTAATATAAATCAGTAACTGAAGCAAAGCTCTTCTGCTCTCCCAGCTGCCAAATTGATAAAGCTGCATGCGGCTCAGGAAGCAAGAACAGTTTGGCAGGAGACAGTTGGTGTTCCCCCAAAGCAAACAACACTTAAAGACTCCTTACAGTATGTACTTGTATTTAAAGTCTGTTAAAAACACAAAACATCTGTTATATTTAAAAGATTTTAAAAAACAAGTTGTGCAACTGATATCACCACTTGTAAGAAGGTAAAATCCCAACAGGAATCTTTATTGAGATATTGCCTCAAAATGTCCCAGCTCTCTACAGAGGCACATCCTTGTGAGTTTTGTATTATCGGAAACTCAGTGTTCTTGAATTCACGTTTAAATCTCTCTTACCTCAATATCAAGTACTTCCACTGTGTTGTCCAACATCTTTATTTTGATGAGGAGGTCACGCTCATGCACTTTGGCAGGCGACAATGCCATGGCAGTCGAGAGGTTCTGTCCTGGTTCCAAGGTACTCACTCCTGTGGTCTTCTGGGCACCCAAACGAGATCCCGGTGTCTGCAGAACTCTATATGTTCCTTCTATCTCTCCCATCTTCCAACAGCGACCAGAGTCTATAGAAACATGGAAGAAAATAGAAGGTAACAACCTGAAAGCTTTTTCACGGACATTCTATACGAAAATACTACCCACTGAAGCACTACCATAAAATCTTTATTTAATGCTCTTTATCCCACTAGCAAAATTAGTAATAAGGYTAATGAAACTCTGGAGAGGGCTTGGAGCAACCCRGTCTAGTGGAAGGTGTCCCTGCCCGTGAGAGAGGTTGGAAAAAGRTGAGCTTTAGGGTCCCTTCMAAACCAAACCATTCTATTATGACCAAAATCAAACGGCTGGGAAGAAAAAGTAACCATTCTGAAATGTGGTTAAGAAATAGGATAGTCAAACCTGTGCCCTCTGCCCTCCTGACATGAACATTTTAGTTTCTGATGAGTTTTTCTGCTGATGAGCCCCCTACCACCAGCAGCATGAGCACTGGGGACAGTGAAGGGTAAGGCAGAACTGTACATCTCACCGATACCCAACCACCCCATTGACTGCACACAAAGAMAACAGGAACAATTAACTTCCTGCATGCCCAAAATGATGACTTGTGCAAAACCTTAGCTGCTGGCAGCTCAGAGCCTTCGTCAGGTGCTGCTACAAGATAACAGCTCCTCACCACATCAGCAAACTTGTGCTACGCCCAGATTAAATCAGTGGSCAAAAATCTCAGTTACAGAGACAGACACTAGTTCAAGTAGGCCGACTCCTGTAGCATAAGTCTTGCTGTCACAGCTTGGTGGCAGTTGTGCAGAGCAAATATTTAATTTGACATGGGCAAGAAGCCCCACGTGGCTCTCCCCAGCTCTCCCATGCCACCAGAGCAGTGGTGACATTTGCATGGGGAATCACAGTGGGGTCTACATGAAGGTGAGGCCTGTGCCCTCAGAATGCACCAGAGCCTCTGTCCCACACCCAGTGCTGGCACCAAGTATTTGGCAGCAAGGTGCAAGGCGCTCAGCGGGAACGCACAGGGAGACCWCTTGGGGCTTTTGGGTGCATTACCCAAATACCACACTGTGTCTCAACAATCCAAAGCATGTGGGTACTGCAGTGGGACAGCCTTCACATCCAAAGGAGTGTTAGGTTATTGTTTTGTAATAAACATGTTTGTCTGAAAAGAAGAAAGGCAGCTCATGAAAACACTCCTTTGTCTCTCTGTGGAGAGAGTAGGTAGGCAGCCTGCTCCAAAGATGTSAACGAAGCCAGCCTTACATGTTCTTACAAATTAGTGGGGGGTGGTTTACGTTTCAATTCTCGCACACATCGAGACTGGTCAAACATCTTCCTGGCTTGCAGCCCAGTGCATTTTAACATTTCTGGGGATTTATTTTTATACTTGCAGACCCCTGTACAGATAAACTTCTCCYAGGAGGGCAGACAGATGCCTCCCACCTAATCACACCCACCACAAGGCTTGTGTAGCCTCCGAGCCCCTGCAGAGCCCTGCCCGACCAGCACAGTTGAGACCATGCAGACACACTGCCAGCCTCCTAGCTGCCAACACATGGAACAAGTGTGACAATCACAGAATCATTAAGACTGGAAAAAGTCTCTGACRTCACCAAGTCCAACCATTAACCCAGCACTGCCAACACCACCACTAAACCATGTCCCCARGTGCCTCACCCACATATGTTTTGAACAGTTCTAGGGATGGGGACTCCACCACTACCCTGAGCAGCCTGTTTCAATGCCTGAMAACCCCTTCAGTGAAGAAATTTTCCCTGGTATCAAATCTAAACATCCTCTGATACAACTTGAGGCTGTTTCCTCTCATCCTGTCCCTTGTTCTCTGGGAGCAGAGCCCGATCACCCTCTCRGCTCCACCCTCCTGTCAGGGAGTTCCAGAGAGAGAGAAGGTCCCCTCTGAGTCTCCTCTTCTCCRGGCTGAGCCCTCCACAGCTCCCTCAGCCACGCCTCATCTGACTTGTGCTCYAGACCCTTCCCCAGCTCCACTGCCCTTCTCTGGACACGCTCCAGGCGACCAAAACTGAACCCAGCATGAAGGATGAGCTTAACCTTAAAAGTGGGCACATACTGCCCAGTGCCCAACTTYCCAGCTTTGGGTGACAAATAATCAGAAAGTTTCTTTCTTGGGGTGTTTTGTGCATATTCTTTGGCTGAACTTCTTGGTTTGTGTGGCCACACAGCCAAGGAGAAAAACTCTCAGCTCATAAATTTTAAAACCGCCCTAACAACAAAATTTAGCAGAAAGAGATGCCCAGGTTACACCTCTAACTGCTGATCTGAAGAGAAACCAGAGCTTGGTGTCATCTGTATCCCCTTGATATTATATAAGTCCYTTATCATGTAATCGTATGGTAAGATTTTTGCTATTGGCATTCAGGAGCCTGTGAGCAACTGGAGCTGCCCAGGATCGGTCATACTCCTCRGGAGGCTATTTATTAGCCACCCGCTCTTAAAATTAGTGCTCCGGGAGCACATTCATCCCCTTCTGAATAAACAGCTCCTGAAAGAGACACACAATGTAGCTACTCAAAAGGAAAAAAATGCAAGCGGCGACAGCCGAGGCAGCACAAGGAGCAGCCCCACGGCAGAGGCCTCAGCAGCCTCCCCTCGAGCTGGAGCCAGCTGCTTCCCAAAGACAAGGCAGGCAGGCCACCCAAGGCCGGACGAATGAGGAGCTCCTGGGTACTCTCTAACTTTGCTCACCAGCCAGGAGAAACCAAAGTCATATCAAACAGAAACTGCAGATGTCAAAGTCCTTCCCCACAGGTRGTAACAGGAAAAGTGAACTCCATGCGGCTTGGCCTCATGTCCTGTTGATGACATGTTCCTAAAAATATTTAAGCCAGCCAGCATATATTCAGATTTTAAGGGCCAGACAAGCACTAGGCAGAAAACATGATGTGCAGAAGCATGATCCCCAGAAGTGCAGTGCCCTGTCTGCTGTGCCAGCTGGGAGCATGTCCCCATGCCACATTGCATTCCCTCCTGAGGCACCCTACTAATGCCATCGCAACTGTTAACAATCCCCAAAAAGCCTGGCCTGCTCCTACTGCCTTCAAAACCCAATGTGTGAGGAATAACCAAGCTGGGCATTATTTCCAGTTTCACCACCAGAGTTACATATCATGTTTTATGTACTCTGACTACCTATGACATTTCTTGACAAAAACCGAAGTGTCATGGTTCAAGAACCACTTCAGTTCAAGGGGCTGACTATACAAAAGGAGGAGGAAAATGGACAGGTGAAGCCTGAGACAGGCTGCAAGCTCCAAGAAGACAATGTTTCTACGGGCCGAGCAGAGCATCCCACAGCACGGAGAGCCTCCTGCTACAGGTGAGCCGCAACAACGTCTCAACAACGGAAAACTGAAATGCAACATCACCACAATATTAGTGTTCTAAGGTAAAAAAAAATCTTCCTTGCATTGCCTCTCCCTGAACTTGTTTGCACCTAATGTTTATCCTGATAATTTCCTATAAACTGGGACCAAGCACCAAAGCTACATCAGCTCCCTGAAGCACTGTGACTGAATGACTGTTGCTCTCAGCCCTAAGTGAAGGAGCAGATAAAACAAAATTTACAAAATTTAGGTAGCAGATAAAACAAAATGTACAAAATTTAGGTAGCTGCATATATTTTTTTTTTACTTTTTGTACCTGGTACTTTTTACTGTCTTTGTGAAATAGCTTTGAAGTCACAATGAGTTTCATCTTCTACTTGGATGAAATAAAATTTTTCAAAAGCAAGACAGCGTTTTCAGCTACCAGTAAATCTGGAAATGCAGCTTATACTYGAGGATATGCAAGATCAYAGAAGCACAGAGTGGTTTGGGCTGGAAGGGRCATTAAAGCAYATCTTGTTCCAACCCCTTGCCATGGGCAGGGACACCTTCCACTAGATCACATTACTTCAAGGCCCATTCAAGCTGGCCTTGAACACTTCCACGGATGATACCAAGGCCTTTCAAAGGAACTCCTCTGAGCAGTGTCTTTCAGTCCGTGACAAAAGGGATGGGTCCATGCTCCATCCCTCACCCGTGCAGACGGCAGATCTGAAGTAAGGCCAGTTTCCCAGCTGCCCAGTGTGAGCAGGGGGGTCCCTGTCTTCCATAAGATGGGATCCCCACACACGGAGCAGCAAGTAAGTACTCTCAGATCAGGTCCCTTCAGMCACCGGAAGTAAACGTTCCTCTTTTAACTTTCTCACTAAGCCATAGGCACCCATTAGCATCGCTACACTGTGCTGGCACCAACTGGTGTACCAGGAATCCAACCACCGCAATGAAGACGGATGAAGATTCCGAGCGCCCAGCTGTGACAGGAGAGACATGTCTCCCTGCGACCCGCACCTCACGCTCCCCTAAGACCACCGTCCCTCCTCACGGCCTCGAAGGGTTTCACGGCTCTCCCCTGCAGCGCTGCACGGCCGCACTCTGGCTTGGAAGGCGCTGGATGAGCGGGGAGGGTGGAGAATCTCCGCAGCCGGTCCTTGCCAGGTGAGCGGGGCTTCAGGAGCGCTTCTCTGACCGAGCAGCGCGATCAGCAGGCGGAGGCAGGACCCATCTCACCCGGGGTCCCTCGCAGGGAGGCAGGTGCAGGGGAGGGAGGTGCCAGGGCGCGGGTGCTCACACGCCCCCAGCCCGAGMGGGCAATGGCGAAGCCGCCCAGGCCAGAGCCGCGGCAGCGCCCGGGAAAGGCGCTCTCTGAGCCTCCGCAGCCGCCGGGGAAGCGGCTCCCCAGGCCCCAGGGAAGGCAGTCCCGAGGTTTCGGGAGCCGGAGGCCCTCGTCCCGCGGCTGGCGGAGCGCGGGCCGCAGACCCCGTTCCCCTTCCCGGCCAGGCTCCCAGGCGAGCGCCCCGGCCGGGGGCCGAAGCGCCGGGCAGCGGCGGAAGGCCGGCCGCGCAGGCGGGGCGGGACAAGCCACCGGCCTGGGGCGCCGCTCGCCGGCAGCGCCGCTCTAGCCCCCTCAGCTCCCGCCCCGCGCCCGCTCCCCCGGTCCCGGCCGTCGGTTCAGTTCGGCTCGGCTAGGCCCAGCCCGGCCTCGCCCCGGCCCGCGCCCCGGGGCCGCCGCCCCGCTCTCACCTCCCGGCTGGGCCCGTGCCGCCGCCGCCGCCGCCGCCCGCGCGCGCACCGGTCGCRATGGGCCCCGCCCCGGCCCGCCCCGGCCGCCGCCATTGGCCGGCCCCACCCTGCGGGCGGTAACGGGGCCCGCGGGAGGCGCGGGGGGCCCCGGCTCGGCGCACGGGGCATGGTCGCGGAGAGCGGGGCAGCGAGACACAGAGCGAGCCCTCCTCCTGCCCCTCCGCCCGGCCGGTTCCGCCGAGCTTAGAGGATTACTTTGTACCAAAGTAAGAGCCAAAGCGCGGTTTAAAGGGCTTTAAAAGAATATTTCCAGCCGAAACTGAAGGTCAGCCAGCCCACAAACTGCCGTCCAACGCCTGCATCTCAGAGAAAGGCACATGAAGCCCCCCAGTGCACACCCCTGACACCATCACGCACACCCCGGCACCCAGCACACACCCCACAGGTCTCGTTTGCACAGGGAAACACTGCCCTGGGGATGACATCATGCCGGTAACCAGCCCCAGGCCAGAAATCTCGCGTTTTGCTCTTAGTAAGGAACATTTTAGGTCTTCGCTTAGTTAAATATTTCACATATAAATTTTAAGTGGGGATAGAAAGAGACTCAGCGCTACAGAACAGGAGAAAACGTGGGTGCTGCACAGAGGCATCTGGTAGTGTCGCTAGCCAAAGTGACTGAGGACCACCAAAGCATCTTCCTCTTCTTTCTCCTCCTCCTCCTCACTCCCCAACCAGCAAGCTCATCCCTCACTCACACAGACATGAACAGAACACTGTAGGAAATTCAGCACAGGACAAACAGATCTTTGCACCATCTGGATTTCAAGACTGCTCTACCGCTGGTGCCAAGGCTGGCAGATAACAGGACAGCCAGGAAAAGAGCTCTTCCTGAAAAGAGCCACCTTTGACAACCCCTGAGTCACCCGGAGGGACCACAGCTCACTAGTTTGCTCTTCAAGACAAGAAGCAACAGAAATCAGAGAAATCCTTGGGTTTCTCTCAGTAGGGGTTGTTGGCCGATTGCATGAGTAATGCAAGGAACCACCTTGTTTCTGAGAACTTGACCTTTTCACAACAATTTGAAAAACAAAGTATTAGCGTAGCATATGACTTTTTATAATAACAAACACATAAATTATGCAGAACAGCCCTTTCAACCTGAAGCAGCTTCACCATTCACTCAAAGCAAAGGGCAACTTGCAAATTTAATGAGTAATTCCTGACTAGCAGCATTCTCATATTTTCAAAAGAGCAGAAGACACAAGCTTTTAAAAAAATATGTCCCATGATTTGTTCTCCTTAAAAAGTAAAATGGAGCTGAAGAATCTCATGGATACAAAAAAAACAGAAATAGGAAAGTTGCAGAAGTGTACACAACATTTTAGACAACTCCATTCATAARAACAGTTGTGATTTCAATCAGGTGAAGTGCTTTCATTACTGACAGGCTGTTTCAGTATCCTATTTGCATGTCTCTTTCATAAGAAATGGAAATTGAGCAGGCAGGTTTATTCACAACTTAACTGCTAATACAGTTTCACATCCTTCAAAGTGCAGACACTTCAGAGTTATCTTCATTTCAATCACTTGCTTCAACATCTAAAAAGAGCACTAAAGTTTTCTTGTGCAAAAAAGCAGCTGCCGCTAAGTCAGAGAACAAATCTGATGTGATCACTTTAAAGCTACATACAACCACACTCTGGAGAGGAAGCAACAATTACAGATATAGCAGAGTCTTTAGAAGCATCAGTGCTCTGCTGCTGCTCTTTATGCTTCACTCTATGGTCCTGACTTTATTGCTCACCCAAAACACAAGTCATTTACTGAGCTGAARCCGTCCAGTAAGGAAAAGGTACAAAGGTTCAGTGTGTGTAATTGTCCACATCCCCAGAACCTCTGTTTCTACACACAGCTAATTTCTGACCTTTCTATCCACACAGGCAAAAAAAGTATTTTCCATAATAGCACAGAATTCCAGAATAGTTTGTGTTGAAAGGGACCTTAAAGACCATCCAGTTTCAACTCCTCTGCCACAGGCAGGGACACCTTCCACTACACCAGGGTGCTCCAAGCTCTGTCCAGCCTGGCCTTGGATGGGGCCAGGGATGAGACAGCCACAGCTTCTCTGGGCATCCTGTGCCAGGGCTTCCCCACCCTCACAGGGAAGAATTTCTTCCCAATATTCCATCTATCCCTGCCATCTGGCAGTGGGAAGCCATTCCCCCTTGTTCTATCACTCTAGGCCCTTTTCCAAAGTCCCTCTCCAGCTTTCTTGGACTCCCTTCAGATACTGAAAGGACACAATTAGGTCACCCCAAGCCTTCTGTTCTCCAGCCTCAACAATCCCAATTCTCTTAGCCTTTCCTCATAGCAGAGGTGCTCCATCCCTCTGATGACCTTGGTGGCCTCCTCTGGACTTGCTCCAACAGGTGGATGTCCTTCCCGTGCTGGGAATCCCAGAGGTGGATGCAGTATAGGTACTTGTGTGTGTGTGTGTGTGTGTGTGTGTGTGTGTGTGTGTGTGTGTGTATATGTAAGTAAACTCTAACATACACACAAGTCATTGTAACAGGTGACTTTTCCCTCTTAGGGAAGTCACCACCCATCTTCATACTTGTACCTGCACATTTAGAACCAGGCTGCAAAGGGACACATGGCACCACCTGCCACCACAAGCAGGGGAGGGGACAAGAAGGGACAAGGCTCCACCTTAACAGTCTAGAAGATGACAGCTCTACCCTCTGTAATTCCCACTCCCAACCAAACAGGGTACAAATAGGAAGGGCTTTATTAGGTTGAACCTCTGTTCTACACACTCAATCATCTAATAATCCTCAGCAACTGTAAGAAAAGACATACTTGAGATGTGGTGTTTGGTGACTTCGAAGCCTAAAAGAGGGAGTGGACTGGTGGATGGTTCTCTCTGTCAGACTCAGCAGTATGTTCTTCCTAGGTATCCACAAAGACCTCTGAGTTTCCATAACACCCATGAAACAGAGCTTTTCAGCCATCCAGGCAGTGTTTGAAGCCTTCACAGGAGGGGGAAGAAGTTTAGAGAACAAAACTAGAGGAAGAATATCATTACACATGAAAGTCAGCTGTTGCTGTTGGAAGGATGCAGTATCAGGACAAAGCACAACGTTTTCCTTTTGAGATAAAAACCAATAGCAAGGTGTAACTCTCTCATTCAACTAATATAACAGATAATCTACACCACGTTCTTCTCTTGGCCTGAGCAGAACAATTAGAATTAGCCTTTCACTACACTATAATGTCACCTCTTAAATCACCCTCCGGATGAGGGTGGAGGAAGTCCTTCAAAGAAGACTTCTTATCCAACCAAGACAAACAGCAGCTGGGAAAGCTTCTTTTTGTTCAGATCCTTCACCATGGCAAAGAGAAACTCTGCAGACTGAAAAATTACAGCTATTACTGATTTTGTCAGCACATATTTTCCAAATTCACACCACAAAGCTCTGTCTCCCAGAGGTCTCCCATCTCATAACAACAAGGCAAGCAGTTTCAAAAGCTTACATTATGTCTTCCCTTCTGTCTGTGGCAGCAGGTTGGCATAGCTGAGAGCGGAAATAGTTACAACCATATGAGCCAGCATTTTATAACATGTACACCAGTCTAACTGGGCCACACGTCACCAGTTCACTTCTCTAGTGTGTTGTAGTGGGACTTTACAATGACAGCACATGGACATGCCAAGGATGAAAATAGGAAGACGGATTGGTATGGATTTCATTGCAGGCAGGTCACTGAAAGCACCAGAATCCCTTTTTGGGGCAGTTCACGGACTGCCAGAGTTCACCACCATTGTCCTACTTTAGTTCAAGCCAGTGCCTTGTATGACAATTCTCCCATCTGTTACTACCTGGAGATATTCAACAATTTGCTGTAGACATCATTAACCTAAACCTAAGCACAGTGTCACTTAGGAGTAACTGGAAGTGCTGAGAGCTTTCTCCACAAGATGAGCACTCTTTCTTCCATCACTTTTGAGGACCTGTTGTCACAGCACCAACTGCAGAGCACCTCAGAGGTCCGCCAAGGGAAAAACTTGCTTTTCCACAACTGTGTTCACATCTTAGATGGATTTTCATGACAATTAGTGACCGCCCTGGCCATATTTATGGTCTGTAAGAGTTTCAGCCCTGAAGAGTTCAGCCAAGTACTTTGCAGTCTGTAACGGCCTGTGCAGCGGAACCAGACAGAGACTAGTTGTCTTGTCTCACTGACCCCTTCTCTGGATTGCCTTCCACATCACCTTAGACATCTCAGTAGGGACTAGTCTACCTGAGTGAACAAATCATTCCTCAACCTGTCTCATCACTGGTTAACAAGTTCTCTACCCAACAGTCGCGAAGAGCATCAGCTTGTTTCCTAAATAGTAAAACCGAGGCAATTTCAGCAATTATAGTCAGCTGTTGTTCTGTACTCACAGCCCACCAGTCCCCTAGATGGTGGAAAAACATGAAAAGAGTGAAATCATAAAATTCAATTAATACACCAACTGCCATTAGCAAATGACAAAAGGCTCAAGTCAGGGTGAACAGGAATTGCCGGATAAGCAGAGATATGATCCACATGATCAGCACAAAAATGAACACAGCCATATCTGTACCTACCACTGACCAGAATTACTCTCTTACTCCAGGCTCACTTACAGTTAAAATTGATCTGAAGGCACAGGAGAAATACTGTTCCTCAACAGCAATGAGTGAGTATACTTCAAAAACAGGCAGAATGCACCTCGTTCTACTGGCAGAGATGGAATGG
Source organism: Amblyornis subalaris (assembly GCA_018881555.1). NCBI lineage: Eukaryota > Metazoa > Chordata > Aves > Passeriformes > Ptilonorhynchidae > Amblyornis > Amblyornis subalaris. Next base: position 549,478 of record JACAXG010000232.1, read on the forward strand.
CAAAGCTACTCAGCAATAGCAGTACCTTGCTAAACCAACTTGAGAAACTGATTTCCATGCTACAGATCTTTGCAGACTCTATGGCTGGGATTTTACACTTCCAGTCTTAAATACTTCTGACCCCYCCGCAATCATGCTCTAGCATTTCTCCCAGAAGGAAATTTTTGGGCTTCTCAGATTGCTCCTTTTGGAGTATTTTTCAGGAGCCCTTTTACACACCCTGCAACTACCAGTTATGTCGGCCTTTATAAAGCACAAAGTCCATCAGCCTCAGACTGCGACCTAGAATTAAACCCTCAATATTAACCAATATTTTAGAGCAGGCCTGGGTACTTATGTACAGGAAAAACTTCTGCTAACAGAAGAAAACAAGAGGTTGCAATCCCTTTTTGCAATCACCTACTTTGACTTTCATAATTATATCTCTGTTTTAACTTGGCTCTCATGGTGAAAGTGGCAATTAAAACAAGTAAATTAAGCACAGCATATGTTCATACCTGCACACACATAGATGCACTCACTCGGCAGCTCCTCTTAGTCTGACTAGTGAACTTGTCCAAGCACGTCCTCCCTGCCTGGAAGGTTCAGTCTGTAGTCAGCAGCACTTCTGAAGTCACAGCACAAAAATCAGGAACATACACAAGCCACGAACTGCAAAGAAATATGTCTGCTGAGCCACAACACTGGAACAAAAGTCTAGGCAAGATCTGACAACTGTGTCTCTTGTGTTCTTCATCTACAGGGAAAAGCTCAGACATGGACAATCCCTTATTGCCCCCATGTGGTACATCAATCCTATTGCACAAAAGCACAAATATGCCCAGAATTCCTTTAAATTTGCTTTAAATTGAATCCTAAGGCTTTTCGATAGATGTTAATTCTGTAACTGTAACAGCCTTAACATTAAGCAGCTACCAAATAGTCTTTTCTACAACTACATTGATTTATTTCTCTCTTACACTAAATGATGTCTGCACAGKGAGGGTAACCAAGCATGTCTGAAGCAGCAAGGCCTGAAACCCCCCTGTAAAACCGGGAGTGCCAGAAAGCTTGCCCTTCCTTTTTTTATTTTTAAATCCCGTTAAGGTTCATCTCATTTTCTTGTCCATCAAATCAGCCTGGGATTTGTTACCTCAGAGAAGCTGCACAAGGATTCAATCCAGTCATGAGTTGTACCATACCTCAGAGATCTACATGAAGACTTTCTGCGTGTGTTTGGAGGGGCAGGCAACAAGATATTCCCAAACAGAAAACACTGCTCACCAAAATCTGAAATTCTGACCAGAAAGAAGATCATCTTATCTTCAATACAAATCAACTTCAATCAACACAAATACACAAAAGCCCAGTGAAATATAAAAGAGAAAAAGGCCTGGTTCTATTCCACGGACAGGACACTCCAGAATAAAATGATAAATTTAGAATCTCCAAACACTAGACAGAGATAAGCCCGGCAATTATTTTACTGTCAAATAAACTGGAGTTGAGGTTGTCAGCAATACAGACTGTGCTGCCTTAAGTGCCTTTCGGACATGTGGCAGCCAAACACAGATTGCTGGCAAACCAAACTGACAGATTCCCCACACTGCCCTCAACCCAAAGGACTGTTTCAGCTGTTTGTGCTAGGACATGGAGCACGGCAGCCCCGCTGCTGCCAAGAAGCAGCCCCTGAGCTGAGCCCAGCTGTCAGACACATGGACAACCATCCCTGCCACACTGCGTTTCCGTATTTCTAAGCAGCCTGAGACTATTTGCTGGGCTGGAAAGGAAGATTCAAACCAGTTTTCTTGTTCTGGGTACAAACTTTCAAAGAGACTGAAATACCCCTGGAGAGACAAATCATATGTTCTCTGCAGGGGAGAAGCTCTGAACTCAGAGCAAGTACCATTATAGGAACAGCTCGACCTAGGTTTTAGGCTCTCCCTTATGGAAAAGCTTCTTAAAATAAAAATAAATCAAAAACCTTAAAACAACGGGGGAATTGGAAATTGCAAGGCGCAGGAGTGAGCATGTTCTGAACAAAGTCTTTTACTGTCAGTGCATTTCTTTTTTTAGTAAATATGCTATTGAAGCAGCATAGGATCTGTTTTAATTAGTGTTTTACATTACCTCTCAGGGTGTGTGTATTTACCTATTCTATAGAATATGCTGAGCTACCTTCACATCACTTGTGAGCTCCTCTGCTTCCTACATGGGTTTTTTCCTGTGAATAKTTGGCTTCTGCTTATAAAAATGGGGTGACTCCTCATTGCCCCACCACGTTCAAATTGTTTCTCARTAAAGAACAGKAGGATGGCCAGCCTGAGACACTTTAAGTATGATGCCTCAACATGGTGAAGTTGCTAATGGGAGGCATGTCTTATAACTCAGATCTCCCTGACATTGTGCCRTGTCTTCCTGTGTCCGACTTATACGGCTGAGCAGAAATTTCTATCTGGCAACGTGGATCACTCTGGGAACACAGTCTTAAATCTGACACTGTTTACATCACCACAGACAATATGTGCAAGACTGAGAAGCATGGAGGGCTGGGACAGACTGTAAACAACTGGCTGTGTCAGTTCTACAGACCTGTTTACAGCAGGTTTCAAAGGGAGCAGGATAAGCTCCAGGCTTGGGAGAGAGAGTAGGGCTCCTCATTCTTTTGCTATCTAGGAGTTCAGTGTTTCCTGCAGCAATGACAGCACTGCACTGCTTGCTCCRTGGGACTGCTCCGTAAAGCCAGGCAGGATGGTGGTGGGGCTGCCTCTGCTCTTGCCAGAGTAGTTTCCCAAAAGTGTGTTGTTTTCTGACTGAGGCAGTTGGACACCTCTGCCTTGCTGGACTGACAGGCTGTCATTCCTGTGCGTGGGAGTGAAATTCATTTGTCTTCTGTATTTCAAACACCGAAACTAAACATACAAACACACAGCTGCATCAGATGTCGCCTTGCTAAATGCTGCAGAAACTCCACAACGCACCTGAAACTTGGGCACACCCTGCCGTGGCTGTGAGCCAGGCCCAGGTGATCCCAGCATGTCTGGGCTGCACTGGCAGCGTGGCTGGCCATCACACCACTCTTTAGACAAAGCTCTTCCTCCTCATACTACCCCATTCCCAGTTTCTGGACTTGACCCATAATGACATCAAATATGACTTCACCGCACATGTGCTCACCTGGTCACTGTGACAACAGCCTGGTTTCAGCACCATTCAACTCTCCATATGAAAGGACATACACATGAGCAGGTGACAGAACCTCGCATTTTTTGGATTACGAAGAGATCCTTTAGGAAACAACTACACACCAAGGGCTGCTCCAGCATAAGGACAATACCTGCTTCACCAGTAAACTGGCCTGCATTGCCAGCCACATGCTTTCCAGGCTATTTCGGTTTTGAGAAAAATTTAAGAGAGAAACTCTCTGGACTGAGTCCTTCTCTCCAAAACGGTTCCAAAAATCCCTTTTCCACCAATAGGGAATGAATACTAATAGATCAAAGTGAAAAAAAAATGATTTGTTAACAAACAGAATGCCCAYCCACAAGGCAGGGAAAAAAGTAAATAACTGTTAAGCACTAAACTGTCAGAACGCACTTTGCACCCCCCAAAACAAAAACCCAGAAAATGTCCAGATAGTGGGGGCAGTGCAGGAGGAATACAYCTTTCCCAACATGTGGTCCCAAATGGCGCTGGCTTTCCACGTGGAGGGCAGCAMCCCCCCCCACAGAGCAGTCCCACAGCAGAGAAAAATTCCAGTGGCTACCTCCTGTCGACCTCCCCTCTCCACAGCAGTCACGGCRGATGAAAACAGCTGGGCTGGAGCCTTTTGGTGTGCTTCTCTCCTCCCRGCTTGGCTCCRCGAGGCTTGGGGCTGGTCAGAGCGGCTCCACTCCCAGCGATGCTGCTCCCGCTGATTTCAGAGCAGCAGCCTGTTCAGTTGAGCTCCCGGCAGCCAGAAGATGCTACTCMCACTCCTCCAAGCGAGGGAAAAGGAAAAGTTTTTCATCTGGGCCAAAAACCAAATCAGCCAAGCAGAGAAACCACACTGCCCAGTGCCACGGGAATCACACTGCTCCGAGCCCGCGGGAACCAAGCTGCAGCGAGCTGCCAGAGGCCTGGGTGGCGAGCTGGATTATAACGTAGCAAAGCAGCTGACTGCTCCCGGTAAAAAACTGACTGCTCCCTGTTCCCACCCGAGCATGGACCAACCCAYCCCCAGTAAGAGACTGGTGAGTAACGATGTGGCACTACCCTGGCAGGGAACACATGGACCTTGGCATGTGTGGTGCTGCTGCCCCGATCCCCGAACTGGAAGAAAGGGAGAGCAACTCCCGGCCTCGCCCCTTGCCAGCATCTTGGCCAGGCTCACATACTGGCTTGGGTGGGGAGTAGAAAGAGAAAACAATAACAATTTTTGGGCATAAGCAGAGGATGAYGGAATAGACTAGTTCACTCCGGGACACAGGCTGTCCAAAGGAACAGGACACACAGCAGCGCAGAGCCTCGTTCAGCATCTCCAGAAGAGGTAGCAGACGTGGTAGGAACAGGGCTTTAAGAAAACAAGCTGCTGCTAGAATTGTTAACTCTCCTGAGGAGTGCCCTTGGGAATTGCGGGCTGTGGGAAAACCTCTACAGCAAGCTGAGTTATGAAGTGTTTTCATCACAGCTTTCTTGCACTGCTGGAATCCTTTAAGCATCTCTTTCTGGCTTTCTCTTCTAGCAGGAGCCCTGTGTTGAGCTTTTTGTGCTCTGTTCCATACACTGCATTGGGAAAACAGCAAACAGGGAAGAGCACATAATTCCATGGGGTCCTTTGCACTGAATTCCAGTACAGTGTCTTCCCAAGCAATAGTTTCAACTCTTCCCAAAGCCTTTATGGATTATATTCTTGCACATTCCAAGCAATTAAMCACTTCATTTGCCCTCTAGTTCAGACACTTCCCTAAAGCATGCAGCATTTCAGGATCTATTACAAAGTGTCCAGAGAAATGCAAGAAAAGTGATGTTTTTCATTTTTACTTACTCAGATGTCACAAAACAGGGCTTTATAGATATTTTGTTCACTTTCTTTTTCTTTTTTGTAACCACTAAATCTGCGTAACAGGCTAGAGAAATTGTGATGGAAATTCTTCTTCAGGGCCCAGAAGCAAGACAAACCAACGAGAACACCAAGGACAAAGCCAACAAAAAGGACACATGAGGTGTGCATAGCCATGTCCTGACACTCAGAAAGATCCAGGCAATATTTGGCTGTGTAGACTTACCTGAAAACAAGGCACTTCTCTGCACTCCTGCTGTCTGCTGAGACCAAAACAGCAAAGGACTCAAATGACATGGAAGTTACAATCCATGAATCTGAACTTAATTTCTTTCAGTCTTGGGAGGATTTCCTACCAATTGCCTGCTTTTGTAGAAGACAAAACAATAACAAGGCTGAATATAGTCGAGTTTGGTAGCATTTTTTAATGAAATGCCAAATGTTCTCTTCCACTCACATCACAGAACAGCTTTCTCCTCAGTCACTTACTCTGTGGTCATTAGAGTGTGTATGAAGAGAGAGGTATGACTACTTTATCCACAGATGTCACCCAAATRGAAAGCCTGGGATCAAGGAGTGTAAATTTAATCTCCAGCTGTCCTGGTTTGAAGGACAGGTGTCTGTCAAGGAAGGTGAGAAACCTCCCTTGAGCACAGGAATGACCCCCTCCCTCTTCCAAATTACTGTACCTTTGAAATTACAGGGCTCTCAGGCAAAGATGTGGTAAAAAGAATAACAGTTCTTTACTAGGGTTATATAAATTATATACATATATATATATATAAAACAAGA
>JACAXG010000232.1:556174-783399 GCA_018881555.1 Amblyornis subalaris
TTTTTTTTTTTTTTTTTTTTTTTAACCCATAACACCAGCCCAGCCATCCTAATATTCAAAACAACCCAAAAAAGGCACAGCACAGGCTCTGAATGATCTCTTTCCTCATTCCTTGTTGAAAAGCCATGATAGCCAGGGAGTAAGTTCAAACTACTCTCCTCGGAAAAGAGAACATTTGGTCATAACAAGCTAACAAGTTCCACTGACTAGAACAAGTGGACCCTACAAAAATGCTACCTCAAAAGTATGGATGAAATGCAAAAATAATTCTGGGAGCTTGCAGTATCCCAAATGGAAGGAGCAAAGAAAGTGCAGGAGTCTAGAGACAGCAGAGAAAACTCTACTGAGTAGCAGAGACCACTGGAAGAAAAGGAATCCTAGAAAAGGAACATTCATGGAAGTGCAGACATAAATCGCATGAGAAATAAATTTAGAGGAAAAAGGTTAAAAGATACATGTACACCTTTACAGAAAAATCTGCATCCAAACAGATTCAGCTGCATTATTCTTGCATACAACAAACATACGAGTTTATCTGAATAGTCATATCCTAACGATGCCTTGCAATTCCACCAAATAACATATCTTGGCTTCATTAAGCAGATATAAAGCAAAATTAAACTTGTTCTAGCATATGAGCACATAAGTCAATGTGGTATCTAAAAAACACATTAGTGTAACACTCCTGCTATCACTGGCAATGGAAAAACAATGTACAAAAGGAATTTTCAATGTGGTAGTTGAGATTATAATTATTTTAATAATATTTGTACTCTTTTTATTGTTGGGGTTTTTTTCCAAGACCTATATTCCTTTTTCTTCCTACCTATGACTGTATAATAAAAAGGTTTGAGAAGACCACTTGCACTAATGCACACACTTCTGAATAGAAAGCTTCCAATATGCTTTCCCAGTTTTCTAAGGTGTTTATGTGTCAGTTTTTACACATTATTTCAGTCGCTGTTCACAATTCATTTTGTTTCTGTGCATGGAACTAACAAATCAAGAAGATTTTCCAGTAAATGAGTAACTGTGCAACTCTTAGAGCAAAGCTTTTCCAGCACTCCTTTCCTGAATCGGATTTGATTTCTACAAAAATGGTCTTCTACACCTGACTGACATGATACCATTCTGAAAAAAATATACAAGCGGTACAAACAAAAAGCTTTCTTTCAAAAATTCTTCATATTGCCAAAGTCAAGGAGTCACCTGAAACACTGTTTATTCTCCTTTCATTGACAATAATGCCAATGAGTTGGTGTACAACAATGGCATGCTCCATACAAACTTCTGCCACTTGGATTGTGTACGCTGGACCTCATCTGGATCTACAGGGAACTGCTCATTATTTGGAGCCCTATAGATTCCCTCCAGTACAGTTAATTCTCTCAGGTACTGGATATCTTCCTCCRTGGYGTTCCACCTGCCTGGTCGCCCTAGTAGATCATCCTTGCGAGAATACCTTTCCTTCACACTTGACAGGAGGCACCACCAGAGCTGAGAGTTTCTGTCRTCCTCCCAATCCCCTAGTCAATGCCTACATTCCAGGACAGGGATTCCAGCTGCTGGGCTTCACTACCATCTAGTTCCATACCATGGGCTGTGATATCCCAGCATTGGAGCAGCCAGGTCGCCAGGGGCTCACCCAAATGGCGGCTGAAATCTTTTTGTGTATCTCACAGCTCACCAGGGATAGCGATCGGGTGATTATCTCTGGCCCTGCCTTTTCCTCCTGTTGTGAGGGCCCTGCTTCCTCTTCATCCCTCACTACAAGAACTGACTTGGTCTTGGATTTCTTCTTCTGTGTAGGGGCAACTGTTCCTGGCCCGGGTTGTGTCTGTGGTTCAGCTGCAGTCGGAGTGGCTGTCCTGGAGTGATCTATTATAATAATCTGTTCCATGATCCTCTGCTTATGCCCAAAAAAATTGTTATTGTTTTCTCTTTTTACTCCACCCCCACCCCCCAAGCCGGTAGGTATGGGAACCCGGCCGCGATCCTGGCAGGGGGCGAGGCCAGGAGTTGCTCTCTCTCTCTTCCAGTTTGGGGCACTGGGAGGTTGCTCCATCTCTTCTGGTTCCAGGATGGGTGCATGGCCACCGCTGTGTGGARAGACAAGACCAGAGCGGCTTTTCTGCCGGACTCCTGCCCTGCCGTGTCCTGCCATGGCGGCTGCTACCTGAGAGTTGAGACTAGGGCTGCCCATGCCAGACTCCTGCCCTGCAGCGTGGTTTTTCCCATGGTGCTGGGCCACGTGGTTTCTCTGCTTGGCTGATTTGTTTTTTGGCCCAGGCAAAACACTTTTTCCTTTTCCCTCAACTGGAGAAACTGAAGCAGCATTTTTTGGCTGCTGGGAGCTGAACTGAACAGGCCGCTGGCTCCGAAATCGGCAGGAGGTGGAGCACCGGGAGTGGAGCAGCTTCAACCCCACCCCCAAGCCCCGGGGAGCAAAGCTGGGGAGAGAAAGCACACCAAAAGGCTCCAGCCCAGCTGTTTTCACCTGCTGTGACTGCCAGAGGGAATAAGTCAACAGGAGGTAGCCACTGGAATTTTTCTCTGCTGCAGGACTGCTCCATCCATGTGGAAAGCCGGCACCATTTTTGGACCACATGTTGGGACAGGTGTATTCTCCTGCACTGCTCCCACCCTCTGGACACTTTTTTGGGGGGGCTATATTTCGGGGGGGGGGAGGGGGAAGTGGGTTCTGACAGTTTAGTGCTTAACAGTTATTTACCTTCTGTTTTCCCTTGCCTGGTGGGCGGGTATTCTGTTTGTTAATAAACTGTTAATTTTTTTTTTTTTTCACATTCATCTATTGGTATTCATTTCCTATTGGTGGAAAGGGGGTTTTTGGAATTCTTTTGAGAGAAAGAAACAAAACCCCCCAAAAAAGTCCGGAAAGTGGAGACAGTGCAGGCGGAATGCASCCTTTCCAATAYGTGGTCCAAAGATGGCAGCCTTTCACGTGGAGGGGTAGCAGACCCCCCGCCCCCATGGAGCAGTCCTGTAGCAGAGAAAAAAAATCCCAGTGGCTACCTGGTGTTGACTTTTTCCCTCCCAAGGCAGTCACAGCAGGCGAAAACAGCTGGGCTGGAGCCTTCTCATATGCCCTGTCTCCCCAGCTTAGCTCTCTGGGGCTTGGGACTGGGCACGGAGCCATGCTACTCTCGGCGATTTCTCTTCCACTGGTTTTGGAGCAGCAACCCGTTCAGTCCAGTTCCCAACAGTCAAAGAAAACATTGCTCCAGCTTCTTTGATAGAGGGGAAAAAGGAAAAATGTTCTGTCTGGGCCGAAACCCAAGTCAGCCAAAGAGAGAAAACCACGTGGCTCAGCACCGTGGGAGAAAAAACCACACGGCAGCGCAGGACTCGGCAGGGGGCCGCCCCAGTCCCAACTCTCAGGCAGCAGCCACCGTGGCAGACCACGGCAGGTCTGGCAGAACACCAAACAGCTCTGCTCCTCTCTGTCGATGCAGCTCCAAGATCTCCTGATCCTGGACCCAGAAGAAAGGGCAGGACTTCCTGCCTCCCGATCCAGAAGGGAGGGAGCATCCGTTTCGGTCCCCCCCAAACCAGAAGAGTGCAGCTGACATCCCAGTCCCCCACACCGGAAGAGACCGGGCACAATTTCGGTCCCCCTGCACCTGGAAGGATCTTGGCCGGGGTCATGTGACACTCATAAACCGAGAAAGGAGGAAAAAGGGTGTACAGAACGAAAAAACAACAACGATTTTTTTGAGGGGGTATAAGCAGAGGATCATGGAATAAACTATCATAATAGATCACTCCAGGACAACTTCCAAACCGCTGGAGCAGAGAATTTCCCCCAAAACTGACCCATTTTCTTCCACATTCCATGCTAGGTATGACTATCCACTCTTGGGCGCAGACCTCTGAATAACCTCCCTAGAAATCTCTGTCCTGACCCTAAACATAGTATGGAGCCCACTGAGGAGACCTGGCAGACTTAGTAACAAGAACATGCTTTCCTTAACATACAAAGGGAATCCAAATCTCTTCAAAGCTGTTGTAACAGSCCTGAGGGAAGAAAAGGGTGTGAAAAGCYGGGGAAAATCATCCTTCCCCGTTCCCCCTGGATAGCAACACCAAATACTCATCCCAAATGACCCTCATTGCCTTTGATGCTATCACGTCATAAACTGGCATCACACAGTACAGCAACAAAGCAATCCTGATCCCTCTCCCTGCTCTGAAAAAACTCCCTACAAGGAGCACCTATGGGAATATATACAGGGTTAGGTACCACACCCAACAGACCAAGCAACATTGTGACCAGTGGCTCTGTACCAAATACAAAAAATGCTTAGATCAAAACTGATCGAAACTGTTTCCAACCCGCTCCCGGCATATCTGTTGTTATCTCACCCATTTGTGCCCCACATTGGGACTCAATTAAGGCTGTCTTGGCTTAGGACTGGTATTCCCCAACTTAGTGTTCCCACTGAAACTCCAAACCACGCTGCTGCTCACCTGCTCTCCTTTCCTCTCCTCCTGTCTTCTCCAGTGGGATGGAGAGGAGAACCGGAAGCACAAAAGGTAAAGATCACAGGTTGAGATAAGAACAATTTATTGGAAACAGCAATGAGATTAGAAAATTAACAGTAACAGCAACAATATTAATAACAAAAGGGTACAAAAAAGAGACTGACTCACAGGCAAAAACGCTCACCATGGAGCCCGACCCCACCCACTGTCACCCTGACCTGCCCTTCCTCACCACTGCAAAAATTAACCCTGTCCTGCCCAGAACCAGGACRATATTTCAAACATATCACCACAAATTAATATTGCTTATAATAAAGAATCAGAATAAGCACAAAATAGCTTTTTAGCAATTTTTATTACATTTTTGGCTAATTGTAGTACATAAAACAGAATATATCAGGTTTTTGTACCAAGAACAAGTAATTTTTGCTATCAACTATAAAGCTCTGCAAATTCAAAAGTATTTTGACTCCTAAAATAAAAACCGTCACAACATGGTAACAGAAAAAGAACTGTGGCCAGTTCAGCAACCCACAAAACAGCATCTAGCTTTCGTCCCCAAGTCCTTCTTCTACCAGCAGCTGTTCTGAGAAAAGCAGTTTTGCTTTTCATGTCTTAACACGAAACCATGAATTTCAAGACCATCCCTAGAAAAGTGAAGGGGAAATAGACCTTTAGAGACATCAGGCACACTACGAACAATTGCCCCAAAGCCTTGCAAAAAAGCAGCAATTATCTGTCTGTCTTGAGTATTGCAGCTAAAATGGCTAGTGCCATAACTTGTTTTTTCCCATTAAATGCCAAAGCAACATACAAAAATATTTCTCCTGCTGAATTTTTAGATCAATTTTTTTTGCTTAAGAATCAAACTAAATGCTTTGTCCTGATCAAATACTTTAATAGATATGTAATATTTCAAAGAATTACACATTGCCTAAAATAATTCCACAGATGGTGACCAAACAGCACTAAACAAATGGACAAACTGCTCTTGTTCCCATGTTAAAAAATACAGGAAAAAACTATCAACCCAATATACACAGCAAGAGTGATATGTACAACCAGGCGCCTGTGCAGACACTTTAGATTTCACAGTTTTTCTTCAAGTACAGGCTCACAGTAATAGAAATAAATAAGGTGGTGTGGCGTGTTCTCTCATAGTGCTGCTACATTACTTTTGTTCTACACTTTTTCGAAAAAGCAACTCAAGAATTTAGAAGCACACGTTCTTCCATCCAAGTTTTATATGTAAAGATTTGACAAAATGGGACTTAACAATTCTATGCATCTCAGCATACAAAAAGGTTCTCATTTTCACTTTTGTCAAGGTTAGGGAAGGTAAAATRAGTCGTGTCAAACTTTGACAGTAAATACTTTTGAAAAGCAGCTGGACCTCCCCAGCAAAGGCTGCAATGCAGGGTTTTACTTCACATTTTTAGAAAGTTTCAAGCATAAAACAGTAGTTTCAGGCAGGTAAAAATTTCAGTTGCTTAGCAGGTTTATATTTAATCTAGCCACTGAAGTACCACTGGAATTAGACATTAGCTGTAGAAATTCTATTATTTTTTTGAAAGAAACATTAAAAAAAATTATAAAAGTCACAGCTGCACCTGAGCTCAAAGAGCAGAAAGAAGTTGCAGTTCTATCTATCTGTTTATTAGCTGCTCAGGTAAGGACATTCTGTAATAGATCAGATGAAGAAATCTGATTGCTGGCTTTATCAGAAGCAGCAGACAACCCAAGGTGTGTCACTGCTTGCCCTGTCAGCCACCACCTGGGCAGTTGTGTGATTACCTGCTGCAAACACAACACCAGGCATGATCTGCAGCACAAATCCAGCCGAGCTAAAAACAGTCTCCTTTGCAATCAGTGTTAAGAAAGTGACCTTGGCCTAATAAAAAAATCAGAGTTACTTCCAAAGTAATACTGCTGACTGCATCTTGCAGCAAGAGCTTCAAATACAGTTTGCATTGATCCTGTCAGGCAYAGATCACTTTTAAAAAGAGAAGTGTGCTAGCATATATATCTAGTACGTGTAACAGTTTGCAATGCCCTAAAAATAGTATGAAAATACTCATTAGGAATTACAGAATTTCTTATGCCTTTGGATATAGAAAACACTCATGCATAGAATACTACTCTTTGGGGTTTGCCTCATTTGACAATATCAGCATTATTCAAGTTTATTTGGCTACAATAATGGCAGAAAATAGCAGGGGTGATTTTTGCTGACCTACAAGAAATTCTTCAAAATTAGCCGCAACAGAGTAAGATATTTTAGGAAAATAATAACCCTCAAGGTTAAGCCTGAAGGAATTAATGCCTGTCATGTAACATACAGCATGCCCCTCACAGAGGCATTTCCTYTTCTTTCTTTTGCTAAGACACAAGGCATGCTTGAATTTTCATTTGATGTTTGCAGAGGCCAAGGAAATCCTCTGCTATGAGCAGAGACAGAGAAAGGGCTGCTGGTCTCCCACACACATGTAAACACTGCAATATATATAAAATTTACCTTGCAGGGGTGCAACCTTAGTGAGGTGACTGTTACCTGGCACTGAACAAGATATCATCGACAGCTGTTTATTTCTACATGGAATACAAAGTTAAAAGCAGGGAGCTAATAAGGTATGTTTTAAAAAAAATTTATTATCTAATGCTGTATCAGGCTAGAAAACTTTCAATGACTATTTTGTATCCCTAATATAATAGGAAATTTAAAATAACTTCAATATAAGAATGACTAAAGAAAATGAGAGTCAAATGTGTATAATATATAAGATACCAACTGACTACATGTTAYGAAATACATCTCACAAGGTGTTGCCACAAAACATTCTCACACGAAACTCTACAGCAAGCTCCAGATCACATGGGAGTAAGAGGCATCCTTTCTGCTCTAACACCACTGCAATCCAACTTCAGAAGCTCTCCTGTGAGTTAGGGCATAAAGTCATCTGAAAACAAGACAGGAAAACACAATTTCAGATCAGCTGTCTTCTCACACTTATAAACCTGAAAGAACTGCACACCTTTTATAAGTCACAAGGAAACAATGACTTGATCATGGGGTTGAGAATCAACTGTTTAAACTATTTCAAAGTCTTCTTCCATGATCCTTAGCAGCATATATTGTATTGACTTTCTGGAAAATTTTCATTGAACATCTTACCGAAGACTTTATACATGGTGCCCATGAACCGCACTGCTGTCACCTTCTCCAGTTTGCATCTGCATCTGCATCTGTGCCTGCATTCTCGCAATCATCTCCTGCATGCGACGGAGCTGGAAAAGTAGAACAGAAGAATCCTGTCGCCAAATCTCACCTCAGAATATAATTCTTCACAGTCACCACCCTATTACTTATTTATATTAAAGAGGGATCACATATCTGCATTTTCATTATCTGACAGGTAATGATCTTGGATTCTGGCATCTTCTTTTACCGCTCTTCATCCTTGAAGAGGCTGGCGTTTACTGACTGAAATAAATAGGCTTTATTATTGTACTGTGGGATGGGATTTTTAAGCATTCCTAACCAGAAGACTCTGAAGTTAAATGTATAARAATGATGGTTCTGAAGTACCGAACAAACATTTACAGTTACTAAAGTTTATCAGAAAAAAAAGCAACTTTTTTATGTCACTCCAAACTACACCTGTATCTCTCACCAAAAAAAAAATTTGTCAGGATTACTCCCCAACTCCCTTGCTAGTGATGACTAGGTGGAAGCAAGTATTACAGGCAAACAATCCAATGAGACATAAGCATTATCAAACTTGGTTGAAGTTCAGTTTTAGAGTACTGCAACACTTAAACACAAGTTAAGTATGTAACTCACCTACTAAGATTAATTGAACCGTGTTGCACATACATTACATACATCCTTTTATTGCACCCAACTCTGACAGGTGGCAAGTCAACCTCACTATGGCAATAATTTTGGGTGCCTTTGTGCACCTACACTTTAAGCTCAAACTAAACCGTTCAGCTTAACAATAAAGTTAAACCTGTAGATGTTTACAGTATTTTTCATATTGGTTGAAAAAACAGCCCTTTTCATTTTCACACTGGTTATATGTTGTGACTTGGGTTCCCACTAAGATCACTAGTAGAAGTCTGAGCATCTGCTTATGCTAGGGAAGGCTAAGGAGTTCATCTAACTCAGCCCTCTCCCCAGTACTGGCTCTTAGGAAGTGCATAGAGGAGCCTGACAGCCAGGTACCCACTCCCAGTACTTACCCACATGCTCAAAATCTAGAATCTGTCCCTTTGGAGCTTGCCAAACTAAAAAGCTCTATCTTTGCATTTAGTGAGCACATTCATGGAGAAAGCAAGCTCTCCTGTCTCTCAGCATTTTTGAGCTTATCTGCTCAAAAATATCTTGCTATGTACAAATTCCATGCTAATGAATACCACAATTTACAGACTATCTTAGAAGTATCTTTTTAAATTGATATCAGCAGTCTATTAATCCCATTAACCATGACCTCTTGCTTGTGCAGTAGATTCCCATTTATCCTGCCATCTGTGATCATGTAAGTGCCTTTCCTTTCTGTCATCTACTTCTCAACAAGGCCATCGATCTCATCTACCCTAGTACAGGACCTGCTTCAGGGCTCCACTTCAGCCTTTCCRCTCACATTTTGCTGTTCATTGCACTTTTTTCTGCTCTTCCCTATCTACAACCTTTTTGGGTTAGGGGAACAAAAAAAGCAGCATTAGAACTACCCATTATGGATTTGTTATAGTAACAGAATTTCTGTTTCATTTTGCATTCCTGACCATTTCTACCATCATTCCCTCTTTTGCTGCAGAGCTGAACTGAATTTGTCCCAATCTGCCATTGTTAACTGTAGAAACTTTACTCTTGTGAGGATGGCTCCCCTTGCCCACACAGTGTGTGTTACATCCATCGCCGACCACTACAATGGAATAATGTTTTACTAGATTCCACTTGTTCMAAAAAATCCCTATCCTGAGTCTCCTCTCCCCTCTTTGCATGCTGTTTTCCTAGTGAACCTTAAACAACTTTATATTGGCAGACACATATAACTGTTTTTCCTTTATGAATTACCAAGATCATATAAATATTTGTCCTAAAGCAGCGACAAAAGAACAAAAATTCACCCATTACAAGAATATAAAGTTCTGTCATCTTACTTCTGCTTCCTTCTCAAGCAGAATCTGGTCTTTATTTACTTCTTCATCTTCTATTTTCCTAAAATAATATGAAGATTGTTAGAAACAAAATCATCAAGGTTGGAAAAGCCCTCTAAGATTGTTGAGTCCAACCATTAAGTCAGCACTGTGTTCACTGCTAAACCATGTCTGCAAGTGCCACATTCACAAGCAGTTTGAACACTTCCAGGGATGGTAACTTGACCACTGCCCTAGGCAGCCTGTGCCAGTGCCTGGACACCGTTTCTGTAAAGAAATTTCTCCTAATATCCAATCTAAAGCTCCCTGGTGCAACTTGAGGCCGTTCCCTGTTGTCTCATCACTTGTTACTTGGAAGAGTGACTGACTCCCACCTGGCTTTATTCAAAATTATCTACCACTTTGCTAATAGCTTTCTCCTACTCTGTGTCACAACAGGGAAGATCTACTAATGGATCTAATCAAGCAAGTGCCATCAAACGTGGAAAGCAAAAAACCTGGTGTTTGTTAAAAGTTTAACAGAGAAATAGATTGTAAAAAAATCAGCTGTTCCCCAAAACCTCTGAGAACATTAGTGAATACAGTCAACAAGCACCTATTGCCAAGCACTCCCGGTAGTGGAAGTGCAAGCTTGAAATAAATTCACATGAAATCTACCCTCACTTACAGTAAATCTAACTATGTTCTAGCACCATCTCAGAAATGTGAAAGCAAAAGTATATGGGCCACTTCACTAGACAGGATATAAAAATATGTTTTAGTTTCACATACCCAACTTAACAGCAACCAGGCCATTGGTAAAAGTAACTTGAAATCCTCTAAAAAATGGATGACCTTAGGCTGCATGATTTCTAAGGCCTTTGTACACACCTATTGGATAACAGGAGCCAGGACTTGGGAAATCTGGGGGCTTTTACCTTCAGAAATCAGGATTTAAAGTCAGGAGAGAAGAGCATTTTATCTTGCGTGAATGGAGGCCAATGCTACAGGCAGAACAAGCTCCTTTTGGTGAAAACTGACCAGGCATGTGACAAAATCTCTGTCAACAGCAGGATGGGGAAAGTTTTGCAAAATGCCCCAAAGGCCCCAAAATGTGCAGTTTGGAACCCTCTAGTGGCTGCAATAAGAGACGCAGCTGAAACATCTGAACCAGGAGGCAGGCAGTTTCCCACAAAACCTCACCAACTCATCTTTAGAAATCCTGCTATTGTACCTAAAAATGGGGTGTTTTGCCCAGCTGTCTTACCAGGAAAGCTGTGCCCTACCCAACCCAGCTCAAAATAGGGCTGACAGGCATTATCCTGTCAGTGCTATGTAGAGAAAATTATTTATGTATGTCATGTTTAATAAAGCACTGCAGAAGTATTCAATCATCTCTTTTCAAAGACACAGTGCAAATATTCCAGTTGTTAATTCTGAAAAAATACCCACACTCTTTTTAACGTATCAGCTCTGATCTAACTTGCAGATTTTTTAAAATGTGTCATAGACATCTGTCCTACTTATGTACTTACCTTCAACGTTCCAATCCAACTGTGTTCAAGCCTCAGACCAAAGCACAGATCCAACTATTCCCACAATTCCCTAACTCCACAACTGTCCCTTCAGATTTACCAAATATTTTTTCTTACACTCTTCGTAAGCTGGTCAACAGAATTTGATGTTGACTGGAGCAACAGAGCTGCCCTTGATCTACCAAATCCTAGCAATGCAATGGCAGGTGAGACACAGAGAGAGCAAAAAATAAATTCAGAAGAGGAAGAAACAGCATGTAACCATGAGATGACAACCTGCCACCTCGTTTGAGCCTCTCAGAGCGGAAGTTCTCATAGTGAAGATCCTGGGTCACCTCYTGAAGGTCTTGCATATGGGTGCTGGAGGAAGAAAAGTAATTAAAAGATAAAACATCCCTATGTCACATTAGTTTGCTTAAGCAGGTCTCACATTCAGCACTGTCTTGGATCAATGTGCTCAGCATGCTCGCCCACTTAACATACTAATTTAAAAGCTAATTTCAATTAAATTTGTGCTGTAAAGGACACAGAGAGACTACCTCAGCCCTGAGGCTTCCCTGACAGAAGCTATACTCCTGGGYGAGGCCCTCCATGAAGCTGAGCAGGGGAAACAGTAGCAAAGCCTAGGAAAAAAGAACCACTGGACTTTTGAAATCCACTGCTTTGCAAGTGTATCTACCTATAGATACATTAAAATAAGCACAAGGTATCAAACAACCTGTTTTACGTTYCTAGGGATCTGCGTAGCAATTCAACACCGCCTTCAACACAAGAATTAGCCAAATCATTATTTTCACAGAATAACCCAGTATTACAGATTGGAGAGAACCTATAGGGCCTGTATGGTCCAAGCCCAGACTAGGCCTAGCTTAGCTAGGTCAAGGCTGCTCATGGCCTTCCCCAGACAAATTCTGAATGTCTCCAAGGATTTCACAACAGCTTCAAACCCCCAATACAGTGCTAGGTTATCTCGGTACTTGTTTTTTAAACTACCATTTAACTGGAATTTTCTAACTTACATTAACATGGTCCTCAGCTTCAGGAAGTCATTATGCTCTGGATTCTCCACTTCAACTACACCCCACGGGTAGAGCCGACCTCTAACTTTTTTACCTTTTGCTTCAATGAGTTGATTGGACCCCACTACACAAAATGGAATGCTGGCCTGAAAGTCAAAAGTGCAAAAGTTACTTATAATGAACTATGACAAACAACTCCAAGAACAACTCTTGTTCTGCTCAGCACTGCATATTATGGTAATAAGTTCATCATTCTTTTAATTTGAAGGTGTAAAATAAATAAATGTAATTGTTGCCACCATCTTCCAGCTGGGGAAGCCTGGGCAGAGACACGGTGAGTCACTCCAAGTCGCATTGCAGATCTAGTTCTAAAGCCATCTGAGCAGCCTGAAAAAATACAATGTATTATCCACATATGTAACCTATGAAGCCAGTCACACCTTCAGGAGTCTGGTCTGCTCTTTAAAATCTTCATCCTCATCTGATTCAGCATCAGGCAGGTGATAAATCTTGATGCCATGCTCTTCTATTTCATCCAGAATCTGAGATTTGCAATAAAAGAAATCAATATAATATACATGTAGAAATCAGTACTTCTAAATCTTAACATAAAATTATTTAATACTCGGTCTCTTAAGAAATCTGGATCTATCTTACTGATTGTTACTGGTCACTGAATTCKGGGGYTGAACCAAGATTCTTTTGCTCTGGGTAGACRCAAAGGAGAATATCCCAACTAGATACTCTCAAGAGATAAAAAACACGAATGTTTACTGGCAAATTATAGAAAATTAAGGAACATTGGCAAAAGAGTAAATACAACATAAYGTCACTTATCACAGCACACACTTAGCCCACAGAACATAGAAAACCTTTAAATCCATTTGATGTTACGTTCCATGAGAGGAGAGTTAGAA
Source organism: Amblyornis subalaris (assembly GCA_018881555.1). Classification (NCBI taxonomy): domain Eukaryota; kingdom Metazoa; phylum Chordata; class Aves; order Passeriformes; family Ptilonorhynchidae; genus Amblyornis; species Amblyornis subalaris. The sequence goes on from JACAXG010000232.1 coordinate 569,288, forward strand.
GAAGAAGAAGAAAGGTAGAAAACCAGAAAGACAGGAAAGATATAGAAAAACAGACATAGCTACCAGCTCCTGGGTTCCAGCATTGTAAAGCTCCAAGATGAAGGCAGAGTTAAAGGACAACGTGCTAGCCTCGTGGTGACCCTTCTTAAACCTTTTTGGCCCATCCTGGGCCTTCCTCACAGGTGGGACTTACAGTCTCTCTGCCACTCAGGGGTGGGTCAGGCAAAACTGGGGCTGCCTCCAGTGTGCCAGGATTGACAGACACTGTGGGGCTGGGGAGCACGGGGGGCAGGGCATKACCCCCCCAGAGCAAGGTCTGACCCACTCCCTACCACACATTCCAAGCTCCCAAGATGTCTCGAAACACATCACCTTTTCCAGTCTCTGACACTGATCCAAATTGCTCAACAAGGATTTGTTCTTAAACACTATATTTCTTCATGATATTCAACAACAATTTGCTACAGACTTTCAGACTAACAATGGTGTTCGCAAAAAACCTGTCCTTTGTGAAATCTGTGTTTTCTAAAACCTTTGCAAATTTTTTTTGTAATAACAAAAGCATTGACTCAGAAGTCATAATTGCTCTACCTTAACCATAATTGCTTAACCTCTTTGCTCTTACCTCTGAATTACTATTTGGAGGGTAGGGGTGGAAGTGTTTAAAAAACTGAGATATAGACACAACAAATACTTTTTTYCTGTCTTCATGACTGCCAATAATGGCATCTGCAGCTGGAATCCATTTGCCACAGACCCAAATTTTGCTCTTCAAAAAAKAATAATCTTTATTTCTGCAGAATTCTAGCACAATAAATGTATTTACTAGAGTATACTACATATAAAGTCTCTACTTTCATTACAAATTGAGTAAGATAGCTATAAGGATTTTCAGAACACTCAAAAAAAATCATGAAGTTTTCAATGCAAGAGCTAAGACTGGAGCATGCCTTTTGGCAAGGTAATTCTAACACTTCTTTCTAAACTTCATAGCTGCTCATAATGGTTTGCTGAATTCCACCTCYTCCCAGCAAATACAGCATCAAGTCCTTCAAGACTGTGTTAAGATGTCTTGCCTCCGGAAGAAAGAACTGGAATGCTTTAGAAGAAGTGACAGAGGGGCAGAAAACCAACCCCAAAATCAGAAACACTTCTGAAAATCCCATTTTTTAACGATCAGAATTCTGACTGGGTAAAAAAAATTATATRCATATGCACAGTCTAGATGCAGATACTATCTCTGCTTTGGGACTGATTAAATGGGTTMAGAGAGCAATTACCATCAGCAAATGTATTTAAATATTTTTCCAAAGTTTCAAAATTCACTTGTAATCTAATTGTAAATGTAGCCAGTCTGCCATTTTGCAAACAACATTCTAAGGACAATTTCTCAGTTAAATACATAAYAAAATAATTTACAAGATATCAAACTACATATTAAATGATGTTACCCTGTGCGTGAGATTATATTTTCCTCAGCTAGGACAGAGTAAGGATAATGAGAATGCCCCTCTCTTCAGCCACCATACTGCTACAACCAAAACACAATACATTTCTGCAAGCTAGAAAAACACTCACCCTTTTCTTTAGTCTCTCTCTCTCTTTCAGAGAAAGTGTATCAGCTTTTGCAATCACTGGTACAATATTTACTTTGTTGTGTATGGCCTTCATAAACTCAACATCCAGAGGCTTAAGGCTACAATTAAAATATGGGAAAAGTTTTATTTATTTTTACTCTAAATTACCAATTTATTTTCACTCCAACATAAATATCTCTCTTTACACAGAGAGAAGAAACACAGCAAATTAATGCCAGCAGTTATAGCACTTAAAATTTAAGTCAACAGACACAAACCAACTCCCTAAAATAAAATAATGCAAAAAAAAAAAAAGTCATAGAAACACCTACCCATGACCAAATGGTGAAATGAAATAGAAGCAGCAATGAACTCGATTATCTATGATATGCCTTCTGTTCAAACCACTCTCATCATGCAGGTATCGCTCAAACTGCTCATCAATATAAGAGATTATGGTCTTAAAACTGTAAAACAAATGCGGATTTGAGAAATCACCAAATGGTCCACAATTTTAGTTACTGTTTTGAAGTTATTATTAAACCACCTAGATACCCTGCTGATGAACCAATCTTCTGATGGACAGAAATTCATTTACTGATTCTATAGGACTGGAAAAATAGAAGAGCATATATCTTAAAATTTTATTGAATTCTAGAATAACAAGCTACTATGTGTATTTTTTTAATACATATAGTAAGATAAAATATACATAACCCAATCTCAGTTCTACAACAAATTTCTCTCGGGTTAGTATTTCTATTTTGATTAACATTGACCACACATGTTCTAGATAATTTAAGGTTCTTGTTCCAAATTGATTTTAAAATCACAGAATGGTTTGCATTGGAAAGGACCTTAAAGAACACCTAGTTCCAAGCTCCTGCCGTGGGCAGGGACACTTCCCACTATCCCAGGGTGCTTCAACCTGGCCTTGAACACTTCCAAGGACAGGGCAGCTACAGCTTCTCTGGGCAATCTGTGCCAGTGTTTACACCATCACTGTAAAAAATGTTTCCCCTACATCCAACCTAAATCTACTCTCAGTTTCAAACCATTGCCCCTTGCTCTGCTACTACAGGCCCTGATATTAAGTCTCTCTCCATCTTTCCTGAGAGCCCCTTCCATATATTTAAAGGCCTCAGTAAGGTCTCCCTGGAATCTTCTCTTCTCCAGACGGAACCCCAACTCTCCAGCCCTTGGATCATTTTCGTGGTCCTCCTCTGCACCTGCTTCAACAAGTCTATGTCTGTCTTGTGCTGGAGCCCCAGAGCTGGATACAGGTCTCACAGGAGTGCAGTAGTGGGGCAGAACTCCCTCCCTCAACCTGCTGGCCACGCTGCTTTTGATGCAACCCAGGATACTAATGGCTTTCAGGCATTGCCTGCTCATATCCAACTTTTTGTCCACTAGTGTCCTGGTTCTGGCCCAGATCAGCAGGAGGGGGCAACCCAGAGGGGAGCAACTTATTGCAGTGTGCTGGGCCCTGGCTTTTAGTTGCCAGACACTGCTCATTACCAGAGAGCAGCCTCAGGAGGAGCAGGAGGAAAGCAGAGCAACAGGCACCACGGCCAGTCCAACTGCAGCTGAACCACAAGCACAACCCGGGCCAGGAACAGTTGCCCCTACACAGAAGAAGAAATCCAAGACCAAGTCAGTTCTTGTAGTGAGGGATGAAGAGGAAGCAGGGCCCTCACAACAGGAGGAAAAGGCAGGGCCAGAGATAATCACCCGATCGCTATCCCTGGTGAGCTGTGAGATACACAAAAAGATTTCAGCCGCCATTTGGGTGAGCCCCTGGCGACCTGGCTGCTCCAATGCTGGGATATCACAGCCCATGGTATGGAACTAGATGGTAGTGAAGCCCAGCAGCTGGAATCCCTGTCCTGGAATGTAGGCATTGACTAGGGGATTGGGAGGACGACAGAAACTCTCAGCTCTGGTGGTGCCTCCTGTCAAGTGTGAAGGAAAGGTATTCTCGCAAGGATGATCTACTAGGGCGACCAGGCAGGTGGAACRCCAYGGAGGAAGATATCCAGTACCTGAGAGAATTAACTGTACTGGAGGGAATCTATAGGGCTCCAAATAATGAGCAGTTCCCTGTAGATCCAGAYGAGGTCCAGCRTACACAATCCAAGTGGCAGAAGTTTGTATGGAGCATGCCATTGTTGTACACCAACTCATTGGCATTATTGTCAATGAAAGGAGAATAAACAGTGCTTCAAGTGACCCGACTCCAGCAATATGAAGGTCATCTTTTTTCTTCCCTACCAACCTGCACCTTGGCTGTGGAAAGACTGTCCAAGATCAATAACAGACTTGAAAAACTTGAGCAAACTAGAGAGGAAATGTCCCATACCCCACCAATATGGGCCAGAGTCTCTGCTACTGGGAGCAAACACACCCATGCTTGAGAGACAGGGTACACACCACGAGGTTTTACCTGCATGACCACAAAGAGGACATGAGGAAGTGGGATGGAAAACCCACCTCTGCCCCAGCAGCAYGGGTACATGAGTTGAGAGGAAGAAAAACCACCACAGGAAATTCTTGAAGGATAAACGGAGCTCCAGTTTCCAGTGGGCAAGTCCTCAGACAGAATAGAAGGTCTGATGTTACTTCTAATCCTCTTGAAGGGACCTCCGGCTCATATTTGCAAGAAGTGAGCAATGAGTACCATGACCAGAACGAGAGGGGCCCTGCCTCCAGCAGGTGGAGGAAAGGGACAATTGGATCTATTGGGCTGTGTGGATCTGATGGCCTGGCACAGCAGAACCAGCGTACCCTGATGCGCTTGAGAGACGTAGGGGCAGAATTTATTTCTGGGGTGACAGGGGAATCCCAACATCTGATTCTACTGCAAGCTGAAGTGAGCCTGACTGGGACAAATGGCAGAAACACCCCATTGGGACTGGCCCAGAGAGTCCATTCATTCTTGGCATAGATTACCTCAGGAGAGGGTATTTCAGGGACCCAAAAGGGCATCATTGGGCTTTTGGGATAGCCGCAGTGGAGACAGAGGAAATTAGCTGAATATCTTGTCTGGTCTCTCAGAGGACCCTTGTGCTGTGGGATTGCTGAGGGTTGAAGAACAAGTACCAATCACTACCACAACAGTGCCCTGTCAGCAATACCACACCAACTGGGACTGCGGAACTCCCATCCATGAGGTGAGTCATGAACTGGACAGCCAGGGAGTGCTCAGCAAGACTTGCTTACCCTTCAATAGCCCTATATGGCCAGTGCATAGGTCCAGTGGAGAGTAGGGACTGACAGTGGGCTGTYATGGCCTGAACGAAGTCACACCATCACTGAGTGCTGCTGTGCCAGACATGCTGGAACTTCAGGAGGAGCTGGAGTCCAAGGCAGTGAAGCGGTATGCCACTATTGACATCGCTAATGCATTTTGCTCCGTTCCTCTGGCAGCAGAGTGCAGGCCACTGTTTGTGTTTACCTGGAGGGACACACGGTAYGCCTGGAACTGACTGTTCCAGGGTGGAAGCACAGCCTACCATTTGCCATGGACTGGTCCAGACTGCCCTGGAAAAGGGTAAGGCTTCAGAACACTTGCAGTACATTGATGACATCATCATGKGGGGACACATGGCAGAGGAAGTTTTTGAGAAAAGAGAGAAGATAATCCAGATCCTCCTGAAGGCACATTTTGCCATAAAACAAAGTAAGGTCAAGGGACCTGCCCAGGAAATCCAGTTTTTAGGAGTGAAATGGCAAGACAGATGTCATCAGATTCCAATGGATGTGGAATCAGATCCAATGGAACAAAATAACAGCTCTGTCCCCACCAACCAGTAAGACGGAACCACAGGCTTGCTCAGGTGCTGTGGGTTTTTGTAAGATGTATATTCCAGAATACAGTCAGATTGTAAGGCCTCCCTATCATGTGACTCAGAAGAAGAATGATTTCAAGTGGGGTCCTGAACAACAATAAGCTTTGAACAAATTAAATAGGAGATTGTTCTTGCAGTAGCCCTTGGGCCCAGCAGGACAGGACATGTGGTCTCAAACCTGAATTTCACTTTATTGGGAGGCCCTTAATTTCCAGAGTTCTGGAGAAAGCCAGAGGTTACCTTGAGGTTCAGGGGCTTGAGAGATGTGGGAAAAGGGATTACCATTGAAAATTGATTGCCATTGACCTCAAGATTACTTCTCAGTATTTACTATAATGTAAATTTGTAAAAAAAAAAGAAAAGTCAAACAATCAAAATCTAAGATAATGAAAAGCATTTAAAAATTAGGCACGGAATCTGAGAATGCTCAAGTGAATACAGACAAGATCTAGAGGTGGATTTTTGCTTACGCTAAAGACTAGATGATTTACTTCCTCAGAGTATTATTGAGAGTCAAGGTCACTGTTCACTTAAAGTTCTTTCAAGCAAAAGGAAGTTAACAAAGAAAGAAAAAGTGTCACAAAACTTGCTTCAAGTCATGTGAAAGTTATTGGTGCCTCTTTACATGTATCCGAATTAATTCGTAACACTGAAATTAAGCTTCCTTAAAATTAGAAAACATGCCCATCTCTCCAAAAATCATACCTCAAATTCAGCATCTCACAGACACACACCACACTCACACCCCACAGGACAAATAAGAAATCTATGTCAGTCTCCATACATAGATCAAGATATATTCTCCATGCACATACCAGTCTCGACAATTGATAGCATCCCCATATCCYGGTGTATCCACAACTGTCAGCCGCAGTTTCACACCCCTCTCTTCAATTTCAACTGTTGAGGCTTCAATCTGCACAGTGCGTTCAATCTTATCTGAAAGACAACAAATTCGATCTTTCAGATTCAAATTTGTAAGACCATGTCATTTTGAGATAAGCTCCAAAGATTAACTGGCAGATAAAACCATATAAATATTATTCTATCGATGACAKTCTAAGGTCTTATAACAAAAAGACTCAGTATGTAAATTCTTCAGATGTTGTTAGAAGACTATATGAGATTTCATACTTCTCTTAGATACAGTGTAGAAACTAAGGCAAAAGGGACCGAGACAAAACTGTAGGTCATTGGAGAATAATACAAAATTACACATAATAGATTTTTTTCCTAAGGCTGGAAGTTRTAAGTAATCATCAGTTAACATGATAAAACCATTAAAGCAAGTCATTCAACATGTAGCAAAAAGGGAAAAATTGCATCTTTTATTTTATTACAATATTCTCTTTTGTTGGATTATTGCATGCTTTGACTAACAGAATAAAAATAGGACAAGGGACTGAAGAAGAATAGGAGGTAAAGTCCTCATAAATGAAATATCAATCCAAAGCAATGGAATTAAGGGGCAAGCAGGTATAAACAATTCATATGTTTACAATTGCACCAGAYTGAAAACTAAATAAAGCTTCTGATTGTTTTAGTTATCTTACTGTGCCACAATGATTGTTTTTAAGAAAAAGGAAGGATCAAGTTTCTAGGTGCTAATACGAATATACCCGAGGACTAAATAAAAAGACCCCATAGACATCYTGGGTGCAGAGGAAAATGGTTTTATCAAACAGCTCAAGTGTCACGAAATACATTAGAAACTATTACAGCTAGAAATCACAGCTGGCTGTTACCAAAATTCAGAGAAAAAAGCATGCAACTCCAAAAATCATTGAGCACGGAGAAACCAGAGCAAAGGTGTATTTACCAGCAGCTCCTGGGATTATCCTTTCTGGGTAGAGATCTGTCAAGAAGAGGCTGTTTATTAATGTAGATTTTCCCAATCCAGATTCACCTGTAATTCAATATAAAGATAAATTCAACATATTTACATAAATARTTTCGAGAGTATCCAGACAGTATTATCTGACTATAAGTTTTTTCATAYTTCTTTTAAATTAAAAATTTACAACTTCTAACTTTGGATTGGAAAAGTTTGCACAAAAAGGTTGAATAACAATTTTTACATCTTGGCGTTGTAATGCACTTTCCCAGAGCTTTCACTGATGATGCGTAATTAATTCTGCTAGTCAAGTGGAGCGCCAATTCATTTAGACTTCAGATTTGCCATTTCACGTTTCCCAATTTTTTAAGACATGCTTTTCTGTTATCACTCCAGAATGTGAAATATCATACCCAGTGAGAAGCTATATTCTGTCAAGGCCATATCATCAATTTAAACAATGAAAAAGGTATTGCTGAACTTCCGCACAGCCAGGCATCATAAAGTGGGATTTATTTCTGCTTTTTGTGCCAATATGGCAAACAAGAACTCAAGGCAAGAGAAATATGACAGGGCCATTGAGCAATTTTTTTATACTGATGAATTTGGGGACTACCAAATTGTACCCTAAATATATTTTTATTCTAGAGATAATGACTGAGCCATGAGAAAAGTTCAGAGGCCAACTAATTAGTTAAAGATCAAGATCTTAATCAGAACAAATGTTCACAGCATAAAAAAGAGCAGCAACTTGAAGTGCTCACTACTTGAATTCACTGAAGAGATCTTTTTCTAGAATTTTAGTTTTATTTCAGGTGTTGATAGAATTAAATTAAAAAATCAGACTTTAAAAATGGTGGGCCACAGAATCCCTGAGTAACACAGACTATTCTGCAGTAGGAATCTGACAAAAATACCTGAACAAAAGAAAAAAAGAGATGGAAGTTTTTTTAAATAAAGATTTGAGTAAGAGCTGCCAGTTTTTAATGCCTTATAGAATGCAGCTTTCAAGATCAGATTGTGCCAGTTCAGCCTTCAMCACTGAAGGAGACATGCACCCAGAGTAACTCAACAGTCATGTGGATTCATTTCAGCAAAACCAAAAAAGGTATGATTTCATCCAGTGCCACATTCTGTATTTTCAGTATGGGTAAATATTACACATAAACTAAATCAGTTTTCATAGTCGCTGTCAAGGATTATACTGGCTACAGTGGTTTAGTGACTCTTATGTAAAATAACTATTTAGATGAAGTCATAGCTTAATAATGAGAATGAACATAAAATTGTTAATAAATACATGTGATTGGAATTTCTTTGGGAGCAACACAGCCAAGCAGCCAAATTATTATAAACTCCAGCTCATATTTTCAGACACCACAGTAAACAATAGTAGGAAAAAAAAAACCCTAAAAACAACATGAAACAGAAAAATCATTGATTAGGATTCTGTCAGCACAGACAGCTTTTTAAGTATTATCCTGCTCAGAAATTAAGAAGGACGGCAACTTACTGAAGAATGGTAGTTCAATACAGGCACTGTGACACAGGCCTCAARAGAACATACTTAAACTCCATGCATATCTGAAGAGAAAGACTTCACATTCCAAACTGGTGAAATAATCAACAATTTAAAGCACAGTTTAGCYTACATCAACTGCCTCCCTCTGCTAGTGTATCTTAAAATACCACTTTAAATTTTCAATGAAATTACTTTTTTCCAAGTTCTCTTCCTGTAGTTTTCATTTATCGCTTAAAATACTGGCAGGCAACAACTGTAAAGTTCCATTTTACTCTGACACGGGTGGATTATTGTCTTTCTGTTACTCTTACATCATGTAATTTCCCYCCCATTTCTATTTTACAAGAGGCTAGAAACAACTGTTGGTCTATATAATTTTACATTGCTTTCTGCCAGAACTGTTTTATATGGCACTATTTGCAATTAGAAGTCAAAGAGATTTGGAAGTTAAGTTTAGCTACTGCAGAGAAAGCACATCTTTTCTCTCTCAAAACTGTTCACACTTTTAGGATCACTGAACAGTAAATTCTGAAGAGTTACAGTAGATAGCATAATATGAAAAAGCTACTTATAGTTTGGCTTTACTCTTAGATTTTATAAGATAGCCTTTATAGTATTATCCAAATCAAATMAAATGAAAGATATAGTAAACAACTATAATAAAATCCTAGGAAGACAAAAATAAGGGCCAACTCTCTACAACACTGAAGTCCAAAATACAGAAAAGGGATAAAAGCAGTGCTAGGGCTGTCATTTGGCAAAACTAATGAAAGGTTTGAAGATAGACTCTCTCTGCAACTACTGAAATTCAAAACAATTAAGAACTTAAACACCTCCTATCATGTACTATCTCACCCCTTCTGCTCATTACCACTGTGATCTCTCTTGGGCAAATCTAACACACAAATGGGATTTACTTCTTGTGGCACCAGGTAATAAAGAGCCTAATTCTTTCAGGGCACTTTTCGTGAAAGCCTATTTAAAAGCAAGAATCATAGAGTTCAAACACCAAAACTCAGAAGTTACAGCTCTCAAACAGAGAGAACAGAGAAGATAGCCAAGCCTGATTTGGGAGTCTTCTTAACTTTCAAGAATAGAAACCAATTTCTCAAAGGATCAAGGTACTTCTGCAGACACTAGATTTTTCTTTCCATTCCAGATACCAACAGAGACTCYCAGTGAATTATCAAATTGAATAACACTTTGAATTACAACTGCTAACATAAAATCATGATCAAAGTAAAAAGTAACAGCTCACATCAAAACCAACAGGTGCAATTCCCAGTCTTTCTCACTCTTTTACAACAGTGTTTGGGAGGGTTGGAAAGACTAGAGTTCAGATTCTTCTGAACTTCAGAAGCATAAACAACATTTTAAATAGAATGGTCCCCTTAACACTAGTCTCTTAATCAAAACATGCAAGCGAACAAAGATTGTATTCGAGTGCAAAACCAGTTTAAAACTACATTTTAAACGGAATGCTGGAATCCTGTAAAGCAGGGGAGAAGGAAGGAAGAAATGATTGCTGGAGTGCACAATAAAATTTCTTCACCCACAAACTTAATGTATTCAATCATGGTCCGTAACGTGGTAAACAACTGCTGCAAGAATCAATAAAATATAAAAGAAAGTTAAATGCTACAGTACAGGGAAGTTTCTGATGCAAGCTGAAGCCTAACAATAGTGGAAGTAACTTTCATTTTGACTTCAAATTCCCTGTAAGCAARTACAAATTTTGAGAAAAACTATAAAACGCTTCCTTACCAACCACCATAAGAGTAAATTCAAACCCCTTCTTCACAGACTTTCGGTGAACCTGATTGGGAAGGTTTGCAAATCCAACATAGCCYGGTGTTTCTGGATTGGTAAATTGAGCAGGCTGTTGCTAAAAACAAAATAAGACAATAATAAGCAACCACTCAAGACTTACTAGTTTGTATAACTGCTTTCCTCACTTATTTCAATTGGTTTGAAGCTACATGACATACACAGAGGAAACGACTCAGAAGTTCCTGCTACTCAACAGTTTCACGAAGAAGTGCGGAACAACTACATTGACCTAGAGCTTAAAAAATAAGCTTCATTTATTCAGCTATCCAGCCAAGATCACCTTAAGTAAAACAGAAACAAAGTCCAAAACAATTATTTATCAAAGTATGACAACGTATGAAGTGCAGTCACTAATCACATGCTTTTTAAACAGTGTCTTCACACACGGTTAAAATMGTTTTCTATGGACTTGAATAAAAAGACGACCATTTCTAATCCATTTTTAGCAACATCCAAAGGAAAACCCTGAGCAACTTGTGAAGTGACAGCCATCTGCTGGAAGTGCTCTTCAGAGAGCTCTCTTAAAGTGTGAGGAAGGGGAATTTACACAATAGTGTTTTGAATGCTCACTACTACAAATACAGCAGAGAAATCTTCACATCTCTTAGCTTCCCTCTTCAAACACATTACTCAAGCACCCTTTATCATTCATTTCACTCCAATAAGCCAAYATGGGTGTTCTACTCATCATAACAAACGCTGGGAGCCAAGAATTAGATGAATCCCAGCATGACAATAATATTTTAGGTTACAATATTTTAAATGAAGTATTTTACTGGAAAATCAGTTGATTCCATTAGTAAATGAGGAAATTAAATCTAAACCATCATTTTCTTAAATGATTCCTGCTCAAAACAAAGTCGCAGAAAGGAAGTTTCAATCAAGATGCACCACGGAGCTTGTATACAACTCCGTGATCAAAATTAAATCCTTCAGAGAGTATTAGTTAACTGCAGAGGTTTATACTTGCACGAAACTACCTTAATATATGTTTTACACCACTCATCTTTCAATATTATGTCTCCTATAGACAGTAAATTTAGAATCCCCTTCACCATCAAACAGATGCAAGTTGCACATTTTGTCATTGAAGATTAACATTTAAAAACAAAAAATATGTTTCACATTGTTACACTGGAGACAGAAATGTTATTCTTACCTTGGACATCTTTAGGGAAGAACAGGAACAAATCTGAAAAACAGTAATGTGTTTCAGCTTATTAAAAATTGTATGAAAAAAACCAACCACAAATCAGTGTAATATCCACTGTTGCACACTAAATTGAAAAAGGAGCATCCCTGATTGGATGTCCAGATTCTGAAACAGTGTCCATTTCTTCACAGAGTGCAAGTATTTGACTCTTCTGTACTAATAACAGGCAGAATTTTCAGCTACCATTGCTCCTATGAACACAGTAAGACAATAAATTCAAGAAACATGAATGTGGAATGCTGAAGGCACCAGATGCGTGACAAACCATTTTGAAGCCTTAGAAGTTCACATCCTTTCCGGAAACTAACCAAACCAAACACCCTGCTAAAAGGCATCTTGGTCTTTACAGGAAACAGTTTTTTCGAAGCTAAAAAAACCCCCCAAACGCATATTTTTCTTTTCAAGCCTCTTTTGCCTCAACATTTCCATTCATGCTCGAGCATTCTGTAAAGTGCTAACAGCTTCAAAATGAAACTTTGTCTCCTCCTCTTTCATTGAGATGCTTGCAAACTCAGTCATTCTACCTTCTGTTGCCAATATAAAATATTCACATGCAACTGCATGTGAAATATAAAACATACAGGTGTAAAACTTTTTTTAAAAATTTTTCATTTAACACTTCTATGCAAAGAAGTCTCTTAAGGAAGACTCACCAACATTAACTTGCATGAGTTCAAGAGATCACGTGATTTACTGTGGCAACACGAAAAGGTCAGCATATGCTGTATCTGCAAGTGATGAGAGATCAATTCCCCTTTCTAACCCCTCCCCTGGTTCACCCTCTAACCAAAAGGTATCTGTTCCCACTCCCAAAGCCCCCAGTCACCTCTTAGTTAGGACACTCCCACTTTCATTCTACAGATTTGAAATCATCACTACCTGATTATTTTCATCTTCCAAGGAAATTTTTGTCAGAGTGTTCAGCTTCATGTGAAATTACACCAAACTGCTTCAGTTTGCAGCACCCTTCAGTCTGTTCCTCCCAGCAAAGCAACATCTTGGAGTCATAACAAAATGCCTAGTGTCAGAAGTGGAACGTTTTGTGCCAGGCACAAAGTAAAGTTATTTCAATATGGGGATGATTTCCAGGATTTGCTTCTCAAAGCTACTGTATAGGTGTATGTATACACAACCGCAACCTCCTTTGGGTTTACAGATATAAAACTTTGTAGCTCACTGTGGCACCTTCACTGGTAACAGTTAGCAAGTTGCTTTCCCCCAACCACACACAATAAGGAAGAAGTTGATTCTGAGGAAGAGTTTTTGATGGGAGTTACAGACTAAAGATGTTAAACATTGAAGCAATTTGGCATCCRTTCTCATGAAGCCGAATTTGCTGACAAAAATCTGGCACCCTGGTTACTCACACAAAATAGAAACTGTGTAACATGTTTCTCTAGAGAAATTTCAAGCTAAAAATAAATTCTAGTATCTGCAACACCCGTATTTCAGTCCATAAAACGGTCTATGACCTATGACGTATTCAATTTGTRAAGAGGTTATCCATGAGCCTTTTAACATCATGTAAGATTGCTCTGATAGCAACTCTTCCTTCCAAAAATGCTTCCTGCCGAGTGATGTCATTGATCCCTGCTTAACCATTCTCCATGAGAGATTTTCAATGCCAAACAAAACTAGATCCTGCTGGAACACAGAAGCACATTTTTTTAATTTGCGAGACTTGTCTGTCACACAACTATTTCTCAGAGGCAGGCTAAGAGCAGAGGAAAGTTTCTCACAGCTACTAAGAAACGAAGTAGAGAGCAGAATTATGCAGACGGCTACAGCTACATTATATTTTAACATACGGACCAAGCACAGAAATATTTCACGGATGATCTTTCCCACAGCGTTCCCCTCGGGGCTAAGCGCTCCCACACACGCAGGGGCACACCCGAACCCGAAGGCCAAGACCCCGCCCGACCGCAACCCGATCCCAGCGGGTTGCASGGGTGGCTTAGGGTTGCCGTCGGTGTTAGGGGCTTAGGGTTCGGGTGTCTTGAAGCAGCCCAGATTTTCCTCAGGAGCTGGTCGGTCCTGTTCTTCTCCCTCCGGTTTCAACAGGGCGGCTAGAGTTCTCTACGARAGTGTGTTCAGAAGCGACTGTCTCACACGCTGTGGGAGGGGCCCCGCTCCTCCGCGGTCCCCGCTCAGGAGTCCCATGGCGGCCCATAACAACCACCAGGCCCCGCGCTGGGCGGGCGGCCAGGGCGCCTCACCTTCCCGGCACCGCCCGCAGGCCCCATCGTCCCGTTCCCCCCTTACCAGCATCACCCAAACTCAACCAAACCCCTCAGTTTCGGGGTTCCGTCTGCGCGGCTGTAATGGACAGATCCTCTTCCAGCGCTCCTCCCGGCCGCCTCGCCTCATCCCCGGTCCGTTTACAGCCGCACAAAGAGACCCCGAACTCCCCCGAGGCGAGGCAAGGCAAGGCGAGGCGAGGCAAGGCAAGGCAAGGCAAGGCAGGGCAGGGCAGGGCAAGGCAAGGCAAGGCAAGGCAAGGCAAGGCAAGGCAAGGCAAGGCAGGGCAGGGCAGGGCAGGGCAGGGCAAGGCAGGGCAGGGCAGGGCAGGGCAGGGCAGGGCAAGGCAGGGCCCCTCACCTCAGTGCAGCTCAGTTCGCGCCTCCCTCGGCCGCAGGCTCCGAGCTCGCCTCCCGCGCGTGCACGGCCGGGGGAGGGGGCTGTGCGGCCCCGCCCCTCAGGYCCCGCCCCGGGGCGGTGCAGGACCCCGCGCGCACGCGCAGGCCCCATCCCCATAGCAACCCGCGGGACGGGGTGGGGCCGCCCGCATGTTGTAGGTTATACGCATCCCCTCTGCTGCACCAAGATGGCGGCCGGGCCTTCGGCCTCGTACCCAGCATAGGCTTCGCTGCGGGCCGACTAGAGGTAATGCTGGGCCCGGCGCGGGAGGGCGGGGGTAGGAGCGCCTCAGGTGAACGGGAGGAGGGCGCGGGTCTGGTGCCGCGGCCGGGCGTGTTCCGCCGCCTGCAGCAAGATGGCGGCAGCGGCGAGAGGAGCTGCGGGCGGGATGGCTGGTGAGTGCCCTGCCGCGCTCTATGGTCGCGGCCGCTGCCATTGGCGCAGTGCGGGTCACGTGCCGCCGGCGCACTCCGCACCGGGCCGGGGCTCGGGGGCCGCCCGAGAGACCTAGCGCCGCCGCAGGGACCCGGTCCGCCGTCCAAGTCCCGCTCCGCCGCCGTCGCCCGCCGCCAGCGCCTTCGTGGCGGCGGGGAGCGCTCCAGGGCCAGCCAGGAGCAGATAAAAGCCATGAGTCATGTCCCGCTTCCTCTCCCTGCGGCAGATCGGCTGGGGCTGGGCCCGCGCCGCCATTGAGGGGACGCGGCTGAGGAAGCGGTCGCCTTCGCCCCTCCTTCGGCTGGTGGCGGCTCCCGCCCGGTGTCCCCGGGCCCAGACTGCTGTGGGCTCTCAAAATGCAGTAGTCTCCATTCACACTGCTCGTGGGCCCGAAAGCTGAGGCTGCGCCAYGGGCCTTGCTGGGGGAGGGTTTTGGCCTCACCTGTGACACTGCAGGTAGCGTCAGCCGCCTCTGTGCATGGCAGAAKGGAAATTCTGCCTCTGCTGACCTGCTCTCTAGGCCTGCAGTGTGGTTTKATTGGGGCTTATTTATAGACTGGGATGATCCAGCAATCGAGCAGCCCTGAAGAGAGTTAAGCACGGGGCGTTGATGATTCTTGAGCTATAGCTGAAGCGGTGTGACACACGATAAGTAGCACTTCCCATGYTGGCTTTCCCCAGATAGTAGGGAAGAATTCCTAACTGGGAATACTTAGAGTACTTCCTTCCTCTGAAAGACGAGAAGCAAGAGAGCAGATTGTGCTGTGAATGTTGGTAATAGAGACAGCAGTTAACTCGTAAGATGAGGCAAGGGCCTTGAATTCACTAAGATTAGAATTTGAAACATTCTCAGCTCTGTGCCTGGGAAGTGAAGATTAGTGACATTCAGTCCCAAGAAGTTTGAAGGAGTCACTTATTTTCCTATCCTGTTGTGTAATGATAGAGAAAAATTGCACACTGATACGTGCTGTGTTGCTTTATCACGTTTTCTGTTCAGTAGGGCAAGAGAAGGAGCTGCCCGGTGATTTAGTCTCCATTTTTCCTGCTGTTGCTGTTTTAACTACTAGACAACTGTCTTCAGTTAGAAGACAACTTGACAGATAATAGTATAGTTTGTGGGTTTAGGGTTTTTTTCCCCAAACCTGACTTGGAAGTTGTGTTTCATGCATTGTTTCATAGGTGGTTTAATATCCCTTCCTGTGGTAAAGGAACGTATATCAGAGGTGGAGCAGGAAAGGAAGCAGTAACCTGATGTGTCTGCTAAAGCTCTGCGTCTCTAGCCCTTTGCCTGTTTAGATTTAAGATGTTAGAAAAAAGTCTTCCTATTTGTACATGGGTTTTCATAAAGCATGGCCCAAATCAAAGGCAAGGCCATCCACAAAAAAAAAGTGACCTTTTTCATAAAAATCCACAGTAGTATAGTTTTTTAGGGATCAGAATGACAGGCACAGGGAAAGCTGTCTCTGCATGTGGACAGTAACTGGCAGTGTGCAACTGCAGGGTGGTAGAGGCAGTGTGAGCAGCCAGCCTGAGCTTTGCCGCTGCTGCAATGTACAGTAGCCCGGATCGTTCTCAGAGGACGGTTTTCCAAGTAGCTTCTAAGAAACAGTTCAAGATTTTTCCACRTTTGTCCTATGTAGATCATTCTGGTCTTTCCACACCTGGTGGTGTGACACACACTCCTGTCTCCTCCTTTGTTGCAAGTTAAGCTGATTTTTTTGTTGGCTTCTTTCTTTCCTCTCCCCCAGTTTTGCCTGAAAAGGTGAAAAAATTGACATTGCTTCTTATGATTTTAAAGGTTATGATGTTCCCTACTTTTTCATTGGTCTCACCTACCTAGACTGGCATGATGTGGGAGGAGCTTTCCCCTTGAACTGGTATCGGATCATAACGTTGTTATGTTGCATAGCGTATTGGTAACAATAGTAATTTGGTTTTGGTAGGTTAAGGACAGTTGTTCTTAATGAAGAAGCTCGTCTTTTTTCATTTGACATTAAGCTGCCTCTGAAGACAGTATGGTCTGTTAGAAGAGAGCTTTGTAACCTTGGCTTTCATAGCTGTTTTCTGAGTGGGGGCCATCCCAGACAAGGCAACCTGTGCGGTTTGCACCTTTTTGAAAGAAATTGGGATGTTTTACTGTTTACAGTATTTCAGGTGATACTACCTTTTTCAAAGCATAATATTCTCTTTGTATATAGATGCTTGTTAAGCTGGTACAAATGCACTTAGGATGCTGTGAAAATTTGGGTAATTCACCCAATCACTACCAGTCAGATGGTCAGAGTAGTCAGCAGTGGCACTGAGACCAGTCCAGGACATTCAAACTGAATGCAGGTGTGTGGTTAGAATCATAGGATCATTTAGGATGGAAAAGACCTCCAAAACATCAAGTCCAACCATTAACCCAGCCCCGCTGTGTTCGCCACCAACCCATTCCTTGGGTGCCTCATCCATACATCTCTTGAACACTTCTAGGGATGGTGACTAATGGACAGCCTGTGCTGCTTCCCAGTGTCCARTCTAAATCTCCCCTTATGAATGAACAGTTCATTTGCCATAACTGGGAGGGGTTTGACAATTTGAATCGTGGGTTTCTGTAGAGTATTTGATTTATGTGAAAATGTTTCTCTTTGAAAAAAAGTCACTCTACAATGGGTCAGCTTTATTTTGTATTCAGGAATTCTACAGAAGGAAATCCTCAGGCATATACTGTGCAGAGCTTATAAAACGAACTTCAAAGTGAAATAGTGAGACTGGCAAGTGTCCCCATGGGTATTTTGAACGCTCACGGGAACGTTGTTACAATCTTGACAAAGATATACAGAGTAGTTGTGGCTTCCCCATCCCTGGAAGTGTCCAAGGCCAGGTTGGATGGGACTTGGAGCAACCTGGTCTAGTGTAAGGTGACCCTACCCATGACAGGGTGTGAAATTGGATGGTGGTTAAGGTCCCTTCCAACCCAAACCAGTCAGTGATTCTGGGATACACCACTGAAGAAGTTGCAACAGGGTTTTTAAAGCAGACTGAGAAAGGCATGTTCATCCAGGAGGTAACAAGTCTAACTTGTCCAAGAGCGTGTTACTGTGAGGCCCAGAGCCTGTAGAACTTTTGCAACATGGGTCTGTGCAAGAATTAAGTAGGTGTTACTGTATTAAAATATGAAAACAGATAAAGAAGAGATAGGAAAATAAGACCCAGCTGCAGGATTAGGCCTTTGTTCCTCTTCCTAATTACCCTACCCTTGAAAGCAGAATGCTGTTGTGTACTTTGTTGCCTGCTTGTGGTTTTTTATATTACTTATTGTTTTTTCTAGGTGTTTGCTCTAGAAGCTATTCCTGCAGTCTGTGTTTCCAGGATGCTGTGGTGTTGATTGTGGCCTGTGAGACTGCATTTGGAGTGGGAGGGTGGGCCCTGGTCAGTAGGGCCTCTTGGTGAAGGAATTGCAGAGGACTCAGGACACCTGGAGCTGGTCTCTGGCCCCTAGGGGTTCGTGCTAGACTGGTCATTAAGTCAAGAATCTAGGGCTTGTTTCAAGAGCTCTTTCCATTTTAGAAATTCCTRGGTTCAGAAGAATAATTTTGGGTTACTAGCTTATCCTGGATGTGGAACTACACCTGAGAGATTTCAGTGTATGGGTTTATATTAATCTGTCCTTTAGCTTTAAAAGAAAGCGGATTTTTGGGACATAAACAGTCTGTTAAAATCTTATGATTTGCATTCCCATCTTAAATGAAAAAGTCCTGGAATGCCTAATGACTCTAGTGATCTTTTTCCCCATCTTCCTTCTGTGAACTCATGTTGCCCCTTAGCTCTCATGGTGTGACTTCAGTGGAAGGAAATCAGAGAGTCAGGTTGAAAAAAGATGTATCAATAAATGAGGAAGAAAAGTTCCAGCCAAAGCAAGGGAAAAAACTGAGTTGCTAGAGGATTTATTTATTTAACGTTTTAATTACAACAAGAAGTAGTCAGGCTGTGATTAGTGTTCTGAGTTTGATAAAAAAGGTGTGTTAAAGCTGAAATAGTTAATTTTTCCTTTGTTTAGGTGATCTTTGCTGTTTCTACGTACAGAAGCTCTGGTATTTTCCCAGSAGTCTCAGAGAAGTACGGGATCCTTTCTGACAGCTGCTATATAATACAGATACTTTTCTTTGATCCTGCTGGTAGGCATCACTAGTCTCTCATGACTATGTCATAGAGTCTTGCATCTGGTAGATCTTTTAAGCCTCGAAGATATCTACTAATATTTTGCAAATTATTGCTAGATATATTAGCATGTGAGTAATTTAAGTACATTTAAGTACTTGTGTGGATGCAGAGGGCTGACCTTGGCCACAGCTGCCCAGCCTGTGGGAGCTGGCTGTGTTGCTGAGGCAGCAAGGAAAGCATGTCACTCTTTTGTGAGGAGCAGGGGTCGGAGCAAGGAGCTATGTCCAGCCAGAGGCACAAAAGAGGTGCTTGCAAAGCAGCGGGCGGAAAAAAACAGGGAGAAACCTGAGAGGAAAAATGGACCACAAAAGGCTCATCTAGAGGAAGTCATAATGAGTTTAACTTCAGTGTAAAAACAGCACTAGAAGAAGGGAAGGGATTGGTTCAATGGCTACAAGACACACAGAAATGATGATTCACAGGAAAAGTTTTGCCTTTGAGAAGATCGAATAGCATGGTCATATTTATGCGACCTCTCTTAAATGACGTTATTTAATTTAGTTTCAAAATAAAATGGATTTACTTGTTGACGCAAAATGGAAGTGGTACCAGATTTCCTTATACTCCACAGGACAGTGTCTGGAACTGTTTTCTAGCAACAGTTTTGCTGTCTTTAGTAAAGATTTTTCAGTGGTGAGAAAGAACCACTTGGGAGAAGTTTGGGGATGGAACGGATAGATTTATTAATGGAAGAAAAGAGACACTACCCCCCCCCCCAAAAAAAAAAAAACCAACAACAAAACAAACTCAGACACGAAAACAAGGAAACAACACAAACCCRAGAAAGAGAATTCTGTAAGGGACTTGCTTATAAGTGCATGTCAGTGTGATTCTGTAAAAGCATCCACACATATAACTTGTGTGTATGCCACGCTTTTTACCTGCATGAGAGATAAATGTGAATGAGAGTTTCTGTGAGTGCTGRTATCATGACAATTGATACTTGTGTGCTGTAGCTGTGAATTCAGCAACATCCCAGCAACTAACTGRGTTTTAAGGAGGAAAACTTGGAACCCTGTTGTGTTTTGACTTACAATCCTGTTCGGAGGAGGCTGGACCCAGCCTTCTCCCTGTGTTACTGAGTTGATAGTTGCTTGTTGAGATCTCTGTCAAAGCCTGTAAAGTGCCATCTGACCCCAGGTCACAGGCCGGGTAGGTATCAGGACTCCGGTTTTAAAGGAAGGTTACTGGTGTCATATCTCACAGTAAATACCATGAGGCAGGTACAGCTGACTTTCATAAAGTTAACCTCTGACATATTTTTCATCAGGGCTTGGATAACTGGAATAATCTTCTTATATCATTCAAACGTCAGGCTTGGTTTAGGGTATTGGCACACAGCATGGGCATTGCTCCCCTGTCCCTTTTCCCCACCCCTGCTAGTTTTGTTTGACTGGGATTTCAAAGGTTTTGCRGCAAGTTGGTGAAATATCTGCAAAGGCTTTTTTTCAGAGGAACACTGACTGCCGTGATGGCCAGTGCTCGGTTCGAGTGGTACCACCTGCAGTAGCATCACTTGCTAGTTCTCTTCTGCTTGTTTCTGGTCTTGTGTTTTTGTGTATCCCTGCATTTCTGGCACTGGGAATTAAACTAGATATTTCACAAAATAAACTGGATACTTGCCAAAGATGGGTGATAAACAAAGCCTAGGGCAGGCTGTGTGGCTGGAACAGGGACCTCGGGCATGAGATGGGTACACAGGTTGAGTTAGGAAAAATGAAGAGAGTAAGGGATGGAGTTAAGGTTTCTGCACAGGCAGGGACAAAGGCAAAGCTAGGGAAAGCCACAGTGGGGCAGGAGGCCAGGAGTAATTGAAATGGACTTATTACTGCTTGCTGCAGGAGTTGGGGGGCATTTTTGTGTCTCCAGTGGGCACTGGAGATGGTGTAGAGTGCCTGACTTCCCCTGCTCTTCCCAAAGAGGAGAGCAGGGTTCTGCTGTTTGTAAACCAGTCTCTGGCTGTTTCCATTGCTCAGGAGAAAGTAAGTTTGCTGTTATCTCTGTGCAAGTGATAAAGCTGAATGTAAACCTGTGCTGGGGCAGTTGAAAGGAAAGCTGAAAAGAGCAACTCCCAGAGCAGGCAGGGTGAGAGTGGGGATGGGAATATATTATGGCTGACCTTTTAGTGCATATGCCTTTGTTTTCAAAGTGAAKACTTCAGCAGTTGGTGCAGCCTGCTGGGATTTGGATGTTTGGTCTTACAGGGACCCTTGGAATGTCTGGAGAATAGCAAGTTGTTGGTATATGACTATTGCTTAAAAGTAGAGCTGGTTATGTAGCATGGAGGAAGCTTAAAAGTCAAGTTTTACACCTGCTCTTAGAAATAATGTCATGAAATTAAAATCTGGAGTTGATGGCTCTGTTGCTTGCAGCATAGTTGTGGGTAAAATGAGCRTAAGCAATGAGTATTTACAGAAGGTTTGAAGTTCTTGCAAATTTAGGAAGTGTTAAACTGCTCTATTTTATTTGAAAACTCATCTTGCTTAGGACACTGTTCTATTAATCCAAAAGACAATAACAAAGTGGGTGGAGGACTGAGCAGCATGAGGTATCAAAACAAAAAAATTGTACCCAGAATGGTCCATGTCCTGTTCCAGTTCAGCCCAAAGATGAACAGGGTGGAACTGGGAATGATTCAGTTATGAAAAGGGGTTTTAAGCGTAAAATAATATTATTTGTAACAATTAGGGGAAATAGGGAGAACTCAGAGTAAAACTCTCTCTCTCCTTTCATAGCAGGCTTAGAGTGGCCTTGCAGATTTGGAAGGGAAGACTGTCTGGTTTTTTCACTGTCAGTTTAGATCACCGTGATGTAATTCTGTCTAACACATGAAGAGCCTTTTGCTTGGCCTAGTAGAGATTAGGAATTAGTGCTTGTCTGTGGATGTGCTGAGCCCCTGTTGCATGTGCTATGAATAGGACAAAGGGAAGGCAGTGCTTAAATAGTGAGGGTCCAAGCACTGCTTTTCCAAAGTGGCAGTTGGAATCAGATATTTACTTTAATGCCTTTTCAGAGGAATTGTTGCCAAACTGAAGGTGGGTTTTTTTCAATTTTAAATAGTTCCATCCTGCTCCAAACAAAGCACTCACCTCCTTGCAAGTTTCAGGCTTCTATTCTTGTAAGTGTTTTGTTTGTCACCATAATGCTAATTCTTTTGGGTTGTTATTTCAAATTGCTTAGTGCAAGTGAAAGATAGAAATAAAGAAAAATAAAATTTACAGAGTTAGAGAGTCTTGTGAAGCCATGTGACTTGAGAAACTGGAATTCAGAGCGAAACATACCAGAGTGCATAGGAAGTTTATAAAAATGGAGCTCCGGCATTCTCTTGAGTCTTTGTTATCCAATAAACACTAGGAACTGAGGAATCTTTAAAATCTTTCAATGAGCCCTGAACAACTTTGCTTAGGTTTTTCTATATAATATGTCAAATCAAAGTAGCTAAGCAAGATAAAAAAGAACTGAAACCCAAACAAAACAGACAAAACCAAATGTCTGTTTACATTTTTGCTTAAGTTCCAGTTTTTCCCCTCCTCCCCTGAAAAGTGCCATTGGGGAGGTCTCATTAAGTTTGCCACTTTATATTTATTTATTTATTTATTTATTTATTTWTTGTATATAATTATCTAATCGATGCGAGAAGAAGTGGTTGTTGTCATCTTTATAAACTGCTGTAAGTAGGTGCTTAAATTCTGCCCTGCAAAACGTCAGCCTTGGAGTACCTGGTGGAGGGTGTTAGTGAGTCTGGTGACAGGTTTGAGCTAAGGGACACAGTTGACTTTGTTTTCTAAATATATGACAGTTAATGTGGAAAAAGGTACATTTAGGGCTTGCGTATCCCTTGCCTATACATTGCCTTGCCTAGGTGATGTATAGTGCATGAAGGCTGCTGGCAGCAGCTGGCAGCCTTTGTCTTAAAAACAAAAAAACTTTAAAAAATTTCGWATTGCCACGTGTTCATTTTATATTGCAGTAGCCAATGGAGAGAGAACAGGAGACACTGAAAGGTAAACAATAGAGCTCCAGCCTGATAGCCAAAGGASAGCGAAGTGAAAGTTTCCTTTTGAAGAACAGAAAGAAAATAGTGCATGCTTTGTTCTTCAGTATCTCCAAAATCCTTGTTTCTTGGGTAACTGGGATATTAGCAGGCTTTGGGAAGTGCCTCTCAGCTCGTTACTCGTGGAAGATTTTTGTTCTTCTGCAGTGTAGGTTGTGAACAGTGAGCAGTGTTGCAGCACCACTCTGAAAGCACCTGGGAATGATAAGCACACAGTGTGGTGGTAATTTAAACTAAAAAGCAAGTTCAGATCAGCATAAAGAGCCAGCGTTGAAATTAGAGGTTCTAGCTGCATGTTAGAAACCTTTTTTCACTGTAAGGATGGTCAGGTATTGGAATAGGTTGCCCAGAAAGTTTCTGTGGTTCTGAAGGTTTTCAAGACCTGAGTGAGGAAAGCCCTGAACGCCCTGGTCTGACCCTGCCTCGAGCAGGCCCCAGAGACTCAGACCTTCATGTGTTGCCAGATATTTTGAATTTCTGTGATTTCTGTGCTATTCCCGCTTTCCAGGCAATATATTTGGAATCTTTGTTTTCTGAATCAGTTTTTCTTTTCTTGAGTCAAAACAGTGTTTTGCTTTACAGTGAAACTGGAAGATACTGTATTTTACTTTATCCTTCATGTTTATTCCTCATGAAAATGTTTATTGGCTCCCCAAGGCCAAGAACCTGAAATTTGCTTCTGCTCTTTAAAAATTCTACTCCTTTGTAACTTCTTCAAAGTCAGATTTATGTTAAATCAGATTTCTCTCACAGTACAAGTGGAAGGGTGGACTCTGACTGCTCCTCTGTGGCTTTCTTTTGCTTTGCTTTTGAATTGATTTTGTTAAACTGTTGATTGATTTTCTTCCTCATCTCTGAAAAGACATTTGTTTTGTCATAGCACCTGACTTCCAAGGACCACAGCATTTTGAACAACCTGAAATAATGAACCYACAGACAAAATCAAGACTGTGTGCACAGCCAGGGCAACCAAGAAAATTTTGCTGGCCAATTCACCAAATCTGTAGCAAATCTGAGAGCAGAGCTCGAGTCTCTTGACTGTTTTTTTTTTTCCATTAAATCTCATTTTCTCACAGTGTCCCTGTTTAAAACCATCAGCTTTTCCTCCCTCTGCAGTCAGAAGGCCTAAAGCTCATTGTTCACACTAGAACTCTGTCCACACCAGTAAGTTGCTCCTGTTCTTCCTACCTATTCTGCATGCCCCTTGTTGTAGAGCACCCTGTGATAAGCTAGGAAGGGCAGTGTATATATTCTTTGCTAGCTGGTGGTTGCATAATTTTATTGTCAGAGTGCCCAGGAAATAAGTAAGTCTTTTAAAGAACCATTTTGGCCTGAGAGACCTGCTGAGGTTAGTAATTTTCCTTCAATATCTAGTCAGCCCTTCTGTTCCTGCAAGTGAATAGCCCTCAGTAAACAATGTCGGTTACCAGATGAAAGCCAAGTGGTGTTGCACCCACCTGGGACCCTATATTTATACCACCCAGATCCTGTGAGAGACAAACACACATTGTGGCTCATCTTCCTTCCACCACCCTCCCTTCTTCACAACATTGCTAAGTGGTTGGATTTGGGATTAGTATCCAGGCTTGGGTAGGCTTTTCTCTTTCTACCTGTAATTCTCTAATTGGGTATTTACAGTGGGCCTCTGAAGATGGTAGGGCTGCGTTAAGTACAGCCAAGGGGTAGAATTCTGCCTATGGAATAATTTCTTCCTGGCACTGGTGTGTGAATGGGGAAGATAGGTGTCTGATTTGCACATCCCTGGAAGTTTCTTTCCTCATGGCAAATAAGTAAAAACTAGTCTCAAAGTCACTGAGACATAAGCAATGTGGACTCATGTTCAGTCATTTCTTATGATGAAACTTTTTTTATTCTCTTAGCAGAAAGATATATATAATTTAACCCTTAACTTCAATTTAATAGAGATTTTCCTGTGGAAATGCAAATATTCTGTTGGAAGATCCCATGGCGAACCACAGCAATAGCTGTAGAGCTGACACGTATCCTGCTTTGGCTGAGAACCCCAGTACTCTCTGGCATACAAGTGCCCTGCATCCTGAATCCTCTTTTGCTTGGTTTTTCTAGTGTGATGCAAAATGACACTAGCCCAGCCCTTTTCTCTTCATGCCACTGGCAAGGGATATGCTGAAATGGATACTTTCAGGGGTARCTCTTTGATGGACTTCTCTGACTTAAGTGTATGGGATAAGCAGCCAGGATACAAAAAGGGTGCTTATTTGTACAGTTTTAGAAATCTGGAGTTATATTTAACAGGAAAAAAAATCACAGCACACACTCTTTGGAACATACTGGGGTTGCTTTCCAAATAAGACTTTCAGTTTCTGGCAGGAAAAATAGGAATTTCTTATAGCAACAGAAAATACGAACAGACTAGAAGAAATCCTTTGCAAAATCCCAGCTCAGCTGAGGGTAGATGTGCCAGGAAAGATCAACCTTTTTGCTCCAGTGGTTTAAGGTGCAAAGTTTCCTCTCTGTTCCCCAAGAGTCCTAGGGTGAAGTGATTGTGGAAAGCTTCTTAACTCCTCAACCTTGCTTTCACACAAGTGAACACGTGTTCCAAAAAAAACAAGCCCCAAACCTGTTCAGTGTTAGTTTTATCTCTGTGCATGTTTGATATTTTTGCTGGTCTCATTTCTGTGTCCTCCCTCAGACTGGTGATATGAGCTGCTAGCCTGATAAGACATGGAAACTACACACTGCACAATCCTTCACCCTTTCTGCCACACTTCGGTGCTCTCTCTTTGGAAGGCTTCTTTTTCAGTTGTTCTAAGAAGTCATGAAATCAGGATCTGTTGTAATGCTGCCAAAATATGGGTTGCTTGAGGGAGAGTGGTAGGCTAGCATTGGTCAAGGGATTGGGTACCTTCTTCTGTCTCCATTCCTCTCAGCTACCAAAAAAATTCCTACACCTGGCTTATAGAGGAGCCATTTTACACACATCTCCATGACAAGTGTATTTTTGATTTATTTTTTAGTATGAGGTAGCATTTGTGTGCAAGTAAGGAGACAGGCCTGAAGCAACCCCTGCAGATGCCTCTCTGCCCATGCTCCAGTCTCATTGAAGAAATGGGATGGGGTGGGACACGGATGGTTGATGTGCTGGAGGGAGCAGTAGGTTGAAATTAGCCTCCTGGCACCCTCTAAATGTGCTTTTGTCCATGCACAGGACACTTCTGTACTTACTGAATGTGGAAGGAAAGGTGAGCTCTTCACCCCATACACACCCCTCTTTCCCTGTGGAAAATCTTCCTCTGAGAACAGCCTGTGACAGGTTTCCTTCAGCAGAAATCGTTATTTGAGGGTTGCACACAGTGAGATGCTCTAGGCCTTCCAGTAACTTCTGGTCCTGGCAGGCTTCCCTCTCACCACTTGCAGCTGCAAATAAAGGAAGAGCAACAGGCAGAAGAAGAGTGCCTCTTAAGCAAAACTGGAGAGGAAGCTGTGATAAAAGCCAGAAATCCATAATGACCTGGCAACCCCAGTGGCTGCAGCAGCACTAAATAGAGAGAGCAGGAGAGGGTTGTGCAGCTGTCCCATAGGCATAAGGTGGCATGTCCCCACAGCGGGCCCCTGCTGAACCAGATAATGAGGTGGAGTTGAGGGAGAATGATGTTGGTGTCTCAGTAAGATGCTGTAGGCTGGGGGTTGTGATGCTCCTCTGGTTCCCAAGCACAGGGGATCATGATACTTACTCATGTCAGAGTTAATTGGATGCAGTAAAGTTAGAGCTTTGTGGAAGGAGCCTGCCTGCTTTGCGCTGGGGAGATAAACACGAGGGAGCAAAAGCACCAGATAAGCATCCTGCATGTTAAGCGAGGCTCAGAGTCCCAGGCTGTTGAGTCCCAAATTACAACACCCTGCGCTCCAGCTGCTGCCTGGAAGCAGAAGTGCCCAAAATCTGGAGGTACTGCAGTTTGCCCAGGTGCTTGGAGCTCTGCTTTTGCATGAGCCACCTCTGTCTTGGTAGGCACCAGCCTGCTCATGTACCTTGCAGGGTGCTGCTGGCATCCACAGCCCAGGCAGTTTGTGTCAGAGCAGCCAGAGCCAGCTCCTGAAGCATATATATTGTGGCAGCAGTGGTTGCTGCCTTTCTGTGGAGCAGCCCCATGCTTGGAGCAGTATTCCTGCATCCTCACAGAGATAACAGGTTTTCTGAGGAGAGGCCAGAGTGGGGAGATAGATCACCAAGGTGCCTGGGCATGGTGTCAGTTCTGGGTGGCTGTCCTCTGTTTACCAGACTTCTTGATTTCACCCACAAGTATATTTATATTTATAGCTATAAATTGTGTCAAAAATTGATTATATCCTCCCAGCTATAAGATTAAAAGAGGAAAAATGGAGAAATCTACTGTTGTTCATTAATAATAAGTAGTAATAATTTTACTAAAGGCTAAATACCATCYATGTTTCCATAAATACAGTGCATGAAATCTCTAAAAATTACTGCATGTGATCAAAAGCTGTTATCCCAAAGACCTCAAATTTTTGTGGTCGGAGTTCCACAGAGCAGGTTCTTTTGTTTTGTTTGCTAGGGTCTGGGAGTGCTCTCTCCCAAGGTGAGAATGAGAAAACCAGTTGCGAAGTGTAAGTTATGAATGATGAGAAAGATTAATGCTGTGTAGGAAAATGGGCAGATACTTAGCTAATGCAAAAATCAGTTCAAATTCGATGTATTTTTACAGTGAGGGGACAGGGCTTTTTCCTTGGTTCCCTGAGAGTGCAGAGCTAATAATTAAAAACATCTATATTGCACAAACTAATAAACATCTTCTATGTGGGAAAGGAGGGTATTGTGCTTGCTGGCTTGCCTTTCCCCTCCTTCACTCTTCCCCATTTCCAAATTAGAGGGGCTCTTTTTTTCTTTTCTGAGGGAGAGTGGGTGTGTTGTGGTTTGGGGGGTTTTTTGTGTTTCGGTTTTTTTTTTTCYTACTCTTGCTCTTACCTTGCCCCTTTTGCCTGCCTGCATCCTCACTTCAGGTAGCTGTTACTCTGACATAGTTTGTGCAAGAGGAGGAAGACCGAGGGGCCACCTGGGGCCTGGGCCTCGGTGTCCCTCCCCACTCGCGGGACCAGGCAGGAGCCCCARGTGTTCGCTCTCTCCGGTGCCAGCCGTGTTTTTCACCTGATCAGAGCCCTCATGAGCCACTCTGCTCGCTAACCCTGCGTGAAACCGAGCTTGGCCAAAGTGGGTATTCCTGAGCTCTGGGGCGCTGAGCTGCCTCCCGGGGCCGTCGCGGGGCTGGGGAAGGGCCRGCGGGGGTTCGGTGCTATAGCAGCCTCAGCCCTCTCGGCCACTGGGCAGCGGGCGGGAGGTGCGTTCCGGGGTGAATCCGCAGGGAAGGTAGAAAGGGGCTGTCCTGCGGTTGTCAGCCGGGGAGCAGGGGCGGCGCGGTCCCGAGGCGCGCAGAGCAGGCAGTAGCCACCCCCGACTCGCCTCCCACGCYGTGCGCCCCACGGGCCGGACCGGACGGCGGGAGTGGGGCCGCCAGCAGAGCCGCAGGCTCCCGGGGCGCTCGGCCGCGGCGGAGCGTCCCTGGCGGCGCTGGGCACGCGTGGCGGACCGGCCCCGCCGCGAAGGGGCATGTCCCGCTGACGTGCGGGCCGGGGATTGGCAGCGGCCCGGCCTATATAGGCGGCGGGGCGGGCGCCGCGCTGCTCTCCCAGGAGCGCTCCGTTTCTCCAGAAGGGCGGGCGAGCGGGCACCGGCCGGAGTGAGTCACGGGTGATGGGGGGCGGCCCCTCTGCCGCGGCCGCGGCGCCGACGTGGAGGCTGGCGGGGCAGGGGAGTCGGCCCGGCTCGGGGCGGCCTCGCATCCTCCCCAGGGCACCGACGTGTCGGCGCCGCCGGGAAACTCAGCGCTAACTTCCCGCCGGCCAGGCCGGGCAGGGCGAAGTCCGGCGAGGGAGGGCATCCGGCGGCGGGAGGTGGGGGAAAATCTGGCCCCGTGGCGCGGCCTCGGACGGTGGTGACATGGCTGTGCCGGCCGGTAGCACCTGCCGCGTATCGCCGACATGTGGGGCCGGGCCGATGGGGATGCAGAGCCCCGCGGCTGCGTGTGGGGAGGGGGCGGCTCGGCCGGGCCGAGGCGCGGCATGGTTCCCGTCGTCGGTGGAAGAGGGGTAGCGGCGCAGGCCGAGGCAGCTCCACGCCGCTCCCGGTGGTCGTGAGTTTTGATCCCGATACGAGCCAAAGCGGCCGGCGGCAAGCGTTCGTGCAGCGCTGGTCAGCCCGCGGAGCGCCGGCGGCGGGCAGCCCAGCGTGCCCCTGGCCGCGGGGCCGCGCTCTCTCCTGCCGTGGCTATCAGAGGGACGAGCGCCCCGGCCCCGCTCCCTGGCCACCAGCGGCGGCGGGAGGTGCCTCCGCCGGGCCCGAGCTGGCCGTACCCGCCGCGCTACCGCCACCGGCAGCGTTCCGGCGGCCGCGGACTCGCGCTGGAGGCCGGGCCCCGCGGGAGCGCCTGTTCCCCGCTCGCCTGATGCGGCCGCCCCCGGCCTGCAACCCGCAGGGCCGTGCCGGGTTGGGGCCGCCGGGGCTGCAGGTGCCCCACGGCACTAGCCGCTGTCCGAGCCCGTTCCCCTACAGTCCTGATAGGCTGGGCGCGCCCCCGCCGCCCCCTCCCGCTCGGCCCCGCGGGGGCGCGGTGACAGCGGGGCCCGCCGGGCCCTTTAAGGGCGCCGCCCCGCCCCGCCGCCCCGCCCCCGGTGCCGGCAGTGCTGAGGTGGCGCTGGCGGCGCCGCCCGCCCGGCCCGGCCCGCGGGGCCAAGCGGAGGGGCGGCCCCGTGCCGCTGCKCCAGGGGACACGGTGGTGGTGCGGGCTTGGGTAGGCTCCGGGCCCAGACAGCCCCGCTCGGGAGGCTCCCCCGGGCCGATGCCCCTCTCGGAGCGCGGCCGGGGAAGTCCTCTCCCAGCCCCCGTGAGAGGCGCTACCTAGGCCTGCCCCGCCGGGCTGGCCAAGAGGACGCGGCCAGGTGCACGTCCTCCGTGGCGGGTCCGCCACAGGGCACCTCCTGTCCGGGGCCAGACGTGGCGGCGAGGCCAGCGCTAGTGGAAGAGTAAACATGGGGGATGGGTCAGGGGTAGAGCTGGCCGCGGCCAAGGCTGCGGTCGTGTTGCACTCTATGATGTACTACGTCAGGAATCGCTGCGAAGGGAGACTCCATCCTGCCACACAGCAGCTCCCTGTCATCGTGATTCCTCCCAAACTGGGGAGCCTGGGCCTTCAATCTCTGAAGGATCCTGTTGGGTTTCAGAAAGCAAGTATTTTGATCTGTGTCCACTCATCGAACAAGAGATTGCCCTGTCCTGCGTGAACATCTGACACAGGACAGTGATTGCCACAACCAGCCCAGCCCTGTTGCTGTGTGCAGTTCTCACTGCCTGGGATTAACAAAGTGCTAATGTTTTTATTAAATATACTTTTAAATAACACGTAACTGGCGTTTCTGCCCACAAGAACTGATTGTATTGGCAGTGTAACTCATGACTTTGCCTTTGTTTCTCTTCATGCAAATGTTTCCCATGTGGTTGGGTCTGGCCCTTGCTGGAGGTTATTTTTAGGATGATTTCATTCTCTTTATTTAAGTATACTCTGGACTTCCGTAACTTCTTTTGGTGTGCAAGGCCAGCACTACAGATGGTGTATCAACCAGGCAGTTTGAAACCTGTTGACCCAGTAAGCCGCACGCTAGCATGACGTAGCTGTAACCTTAGTTTCAAAACCTAAATGGGAAGCCAATAAGGTGTAAGATCCAAATGCGGTGCCTAAGCTGCTGGTTTTGACATTACGTTTAAAATACCATACTAATGGTTGCCTCTGACTTTGGCCAGAGATGAATCCCTGAGGCCCATGATGTACCAGATGTTTTGGGTTGCTGGAGATGAGGAGTATTTGTTCTTAGCCTCTTGTATGGATGACGAAGCAGAAATTTATATGGGTAAACCCTTTGATTTCTCATTGAATGTCTGGCTATTCTCTGAGGTGGAGGCTGCAAGGAAGATCTCTGCAGCTGGTATGTACACAGTGAAACCAGCAGCTGTGCCTTGAGGTCGTGGCTTTCAGGTAGGCGCTATATTGGGTGTTGTTCACTGATTTCTCATCCTTACCCTCCATCTCTAAGGAGCAGAGCACATGCCAGATCAGCCAGGTGCTGCTTTCGGGAGAAATGAGAGTTATAAGCACATCTGTGCCATTAGCAAAGCTCCAGCCAGAGCTTGGCAGCTGCTTGTGATGTCTAGGATGCTTCTCCCTCCTGCCATTGTTCCTGTTTGGAGCTTGCCATGAGGTGGTGGCACCCCTCACTAGTGACCCAACAGGCTGGAGGAGCTGCCACGGAGTCTGCAGGCCTTGCTGAGATAGTCTGGAACAGGTGCTGTGGCACTAACATGCTTTCCTTGGATCTGTGGCAGCTTGAGCCGTGCAGGCGTGTGCCAGGGACATGTAACCACGTGTTACACTGTGGTGTAACCCTGGACAGCAAGGAGAACTCAGGTATTTCTCCAAGATCAGGTTACTGGCCACCTTTTCTGTACTCCAGCAAATGCCTTGCAGAGATCTGCATTCCTGCAGCAGCTGTAGTTCAGCAGCATGACCGGCTGTCCTGGTACCTGCTGCCTCATTCCAGGATTAATTGCAACGTTAGCTCTATTACTCTGACGGCACTGTTCATGCTACCTTGTGCCTGTAAGAAGCATGTTGAAATAGGGGAAAGCAACGGCCTTGGCTGAGGTGCAGATCAGGCCTGTATGGCCCTGTTGCATCACTGCTGTCCCTGTTCTTCCCTCCTTTCCTTCTGCCCCCCTGTCAACTTCCCTTACTGCATCACAACTCTAGTGTGATGTGAGACACCCCATCAGCAACACTGCATTTTTAGGAGTGACACTGGTTTTGGCACATTGGAAGGTCAGAGATGGCAACTGTTACTTTACTGAAAAGCGTCCAAGTTTGCTGTTCAGGAGATGGTTCAAGCAGCACTGCAGGGTGTGTGTGGGAGAGAGGTCTCTTGTCTCGTGACGAGGCGAAGGCACTGGATTTTAGGAGAGTGCAAGCTCCACAGAAGCACACGGAACAGTGCTGGGGCACTCTGGGTGTGGATGTCTGTTGTACAACTGGCAGAGTGTGTGCTGTACTGCTTTTTATGTTTTCAGTTGTATTCCTAAACACTTGCTCAGTAAATCTGCAGATCCAGATTCGGGATCCCAACAATGTATTTTTCTTCCATCTTGTGTACGTGTTCAAAATGGTCCATGTAAACCAGTGTGAATTTTCTTCTTCCAACTTGCAGATTTAGGCCTGGAGACAGAATTTAGTGCCTGGTGCATGATCTTATTGCAATAAAAACTGCAGAGCTGGACTGCGCAGCAGCTGAGTGTGAAGAGCCCTGAGTGTTTGCCTTAGTTTATGAGGATGTCTGTGTTGATTCACCCAAGCTCCACTTGAGCTACATTCCTAACTTGTGACTGATGGCAGTGTTGTTGGCAGGTTTTCAGGTTGTTAGTCTCTTCTGACTAGAGAAGGTCTTGCTTGCAACGCTGAAATCTCATGTCTTGAACATCTGTTATTAATTGGCTGTGTTTTTGCCTGATATTGGATGGCTAGTCTTGTAGCCAGTGTAATGAAAGAGTGACTACTCCAGACTTCCTTCTGTGAGGTTTGAATACATAGTGGCACTGCCTGCAGCAGTCGTAAAACATGACAGGTGTCATGTATGGGGAGATGCAACTGGATATGAGAGTGTTTTGGATAGGATGCAACTTTGAAACATACAGGCAGTGCTCTTTTAAAAGTTACAGTAACAGGTGTCATGGTTTTCTATTGTCTTGGAGCAATTACCTAATTTATTTTAATTTTTTTTCTGTAAAGCAAAAGCTGGCAGGCTGACAAACGGGCAGCTTACAGGACGGACTCTCTGGCTACTGACCATTTAGCTGGTAAGTTCTTATTTTGGGAGAGCCAAAGATCTTCCTGTTGCTGAGCTTGCTAGTCAGAGTGGCTTTC
This sequence comes from Amblyornis subalaris, assembly GCA_018881555.1. Taxonomy (NCBI): domain Eukaryota; kingdom Metazoa; phylum Chordata; class Aves; order Passeriformes; family Ptilonorhynchidae; genus Amblyornis; species Amblyornis subalaris. Next base: position 602,463 of record JACAXG010000232.1, read on the forward strand.
TGAGTATCTCCCTAAGTAAGGCACCTAAATAAGTTTCTCAAGAAGAGGCAGCTTCCTGGGCCCTTTCTCTTTTCTCTCTAGGGATACACAATGGTCTTTGACTGACTATCCAGACATTCACATACTCATTTAAAAATTGCACACCATTAATAATTAATAGATTAATTAGAGTATGCTTTAAAAACATCTGGTGTCCCCCTTTCCAGTGACCTTCTTAGGTTACACATCCTCTGCCTTCTTAGTGAGAAGCTCTGGTTTTGGTAAGCACTGTGCTAGGAGGAGAAATCCCCCCTGAGTTCCTGTCTGGTTCGACAAGAAAATTGGCCAGCTGACGGGCACTGTGGGTGCTTTTCAAGAGGATGACTGAAAGAGTGCTCAATAACAGATACTTTGTCTTCCTGGAGTGACTTTGTGCATCCTGAGTGGCATTGGTGATAAGTGTTGCCACCTCCATCTCTTCCAGTGGCATACCCGGATTGTGTGTGGGTGGGAAGTCGACAATGAGCTCCGTGGCAGTTTTGACCCAGGAGAGCTTTGCTGAACACCGCAGCGGCCTGGCTCAGCAGCAAGTGAAAGGTGAGCAAACACAGCTGAGTTCCTCTGATGTGCCTTTAGATCCAGACTGCACAGGCAAGGTTCCTTGCTGTTACCCAAGCTCACTCCATGTGTCTGGTTCCCCAAAAGCATGCATTCTCCATTCCTAAATTAATGTTTTGCCAGACTCTGGCTTTCCTCCTGCAGCAGCAGAGTGGTGCTGCACACTGCAGGGCTGTGAGGAGACAAGCCTGAACATTTCAGAGAGTTCTGACTAGCAGTGCTGTCAGCCCTGTGACAGAGCACATGCAAGTGTGGGGCACTGAGCTACATGAGAGCCTCATGGATCAGTGTGCTGGGCTGTCATTTCCATCCTTTGCTCAGCCAGGTGCTGGGGGTGGTCACTATATGAACTAACTCAGTGATGAGTTTTGGCATCCATCCCCAGCTGCGAACTGGCCCCTTTGGTATGGCCCAGTGCACAACTGAGTCAAACATAATGTACAGGTTTTCCCTAGACTTTAACCTAACTATAGCCCTTCTCTCTGCCTTCCTCCTGGGCTTACATTTGTCTTAAACCCTCCTGACCTACACCCTTTCTCTGGTCTTTTCACTTCTTTCTGCTCATCCTGTTTTCTGCTAATTGAACCCCTCTTGACAAAGTTGGCAATAAGGTGCTGTTTGCTGCCACCATTCACTTGCATGTTCACTCCCCGCACACATTGTGCCAGCTCAGACAAGGCTGGTTGGTTGTGGCATCCACTGCAGTCTGTGCTATGCTGATGTCAGTTGTGCTCCAGACTTGGCAGCTCCAGAGGCATAGCTATGATAGGATTAATAGTGGGACACAAGCCATTTTCTCTCCCTTGTTATGGTGCCTAATTACAGTTGCACTGCCTGTGAACAGGGGCATTTCTGCGGGGAGAGTGACTCATTTACCCTATTTGCTTTACCCCAGTTACAGCTTTAAACTCTGAAGAAGAGAATGATCCTCCAACCTACAAGGAAGCCTTTCCTCCGCTCCCTGAGAAAGCACCATGTTTGGAAGCTGCCCAGGAACCTGCTGGCCCCTGGAGCAAAATTCGACCAATAAAGGCTTCTGTCATCACTCAGGTTGGTGGGAGTGGATGTCGTATCTCCCTTCTTTTCCCCACTCCCAAACGTAGGTGAAGTGAAGCATTCCCTGCAGTATGAAATCCTTGGTATGTCAGCCTCTTTGTTGTGTTTAACCCTGGTACTGCAGCTGAGAGCTAGGACTGCTCTGGAGGGGAGGGATGTGTTGGAAAACTGTCCAGAAAGAGCTCTGCATCCTCTTCCACGAATAACTGAAGAAGGCCTGAAGGGAGGATTGCAGAATTTCTGTAGTGAGTGCTAATCTCCTTTTAGGAAGACTCCCAGTGTGGGTTAGACTGCCTGCCGCAGTGCTCCTGCACTTTCCTGGTCACAGCTGGTTGATGGGCTGCACAAACCTGGGAGGTCAGCGTGCCACTAAAGTTGTGTATGGCCATGAGAGAGAGAGGCACTGTCAGCCAAAAGCATACTGACAGCTTACTGTGCGTTTTTATCTGTCTGACTGAGCAGGTGTTTCATGTGCCACTGGAGGAGAGGAAATACAAGGACATGAATCAGTTTGGAGAAGGTGAGCAGGCCAAGATCTGCCTTGACATCATGCAGAAGACAGGAGCTCACCTGGAGCTATCTCTTGCAAAGGACCAGGGCCTTTCCATCATGGTCTCTGGCAAGCTGGAAGCAGTCATGAAGGCTCGGAAGGAAATTGTCGCTCGATTGCAGACTCAGGTGAGGGCAGCTAACTGTTTCTCACTTGATCCTTGCTCTTCCCCAAGACTCTCAAATGCTTTGAGACCCTTGGGTGTGTGTGCTTATAAGTCAAATAGGTGTTATTAGATGACTAATTCAGCTTTGCCATATGTTTTCAAAGCACACAATTGGCAATTTGGAATGGAAATGAGGCTTAAAATGGGGTTCAAAGCTAATTACAGGCCACGGTGTTGCATGAAGGGTGGAGGTGCTGGTGCTGGCGGGGTACAGGCCCCTCACACAAAGTTTGTAGTGTGTGAGAACGGGACAGTGCTTTCTCTGAAGTCCTTCACAGGAGAATGTGGAGGAATGGGAGAAAGAAAAATAGAGAAGAGGGAGATTTGCCAAATGCTGAAAGCTTCAGCTCAGCGTTCTGGGTTGTGTAACTCAAGCCCCATTGGTAAGTAGTTGCAGACTCCTTGTTTCAGTTGCTTCTCCTTTCAGTCCTCTGGGTTTTGCTTTCTTACCTTCAGGTTCTTGAGTTCATTATCAAAATGGTAGTTCTTGTTAGGGTATAACACAGCCAGGTGTCATGGTGTGTTTTAAAGTGTAATGTCCAAGGTAGTTAATGCCATAGTTAATACCGTGTCTGCTCAGTGCTGTTCATCCCATGTGTCATACCCTGCCAGAGGGAAGAAAAAGGGACAAACACCACATGATGTGCATCTGAAAAAATAGTTTAGGTTGTACTACCACAGACCCATGCCCCACTATCCTCAAATACCCCTCCTACTTGGCCCTGGGTCTGAAAGGTGTGTCTGTATTCCAACTTCTCCTAGGCTTGGCTGGCATCAGTATGTGGACACAAAGTTGAAGAGTCACACCAAGCGATCTTTTTTTGATTTGATTTATTTCTTCTTCCATTGTAGCTTGAATTTTAAGTGTCTAGTTAGTTAGTAGTTACATATTTACAGGGATCAAGAGCATAGTAGCAATCCTAAGATAACAGGTCAGTAAAAACTCGTTGAGAAGGGAAGAAGTTAGGAATCCTTGTTACAAACTAGCCCTTTAATGGTAGACTAGGAGAAGTTCTGGGGACCCCGGTTTCAAGAGGAGCCATCTAGAAGCAGTCCCTGAAGCAGCGTGTGCTGCATTGAAGACACGTTAGCACTCAGTAGTGGTAAGCATATTTGAGCTCTCTGCCTGCTGGAATAAGTTTCTGGTGTTGAATTTCAGTTTCCTAGGAGTCAGACTGTGTCTTCTTCTCTGTAGCCTTGGCAGCAGATGTCAGAGTTCAGATAAACTCTACCCCGGAACCATCATCCCAGTTGCTGTCTGATGCTGAGAGACTGTCAGACACTGGAGCATAGACACCTCCTCATCTGTGCCTGAAGGCCTTTGCTAGTTCAGAGTACTGCTCCTGAGCAAACAGAAGGCTTTTGAGGCAATAGTGGGGTTTAGACTCCCAAAGTTGACTGTAGATCAACTCCTCTGGCGTAGTATGAGTCTTTGGGCAGGATGTGCTGGAAGGCGTTGTGTTTGCTCCTCAGTTGTACCACTATGCAGCATCTGAAATGCTTTCCCTGTGCAGGCAAGGGCTCTCATAGATGCTTGGCCTTTGTGTTGCAGGCTTCAGCGACAGTTGCCATCCCCAAGGAGCACCACCGTTTTGTCATTGGAAAGAATGGTGAGAAGCTGCAGGACCTGGAGCTCAAAACTGCAACCAAAATCCAGATCCCCCGCCCAGATGACCCCAGCAACCAAATCAAGATCACCGGCACTAAAGAAGGGATTGAGAAGGCCCGACATGAGATCCTGCTTATCTCTGCTGAGCAGGTACTTCAGTACTGTGATCTCTCTCCTGTCATTATCTGAATGGCCATTTTGCTTCTTGATGGTATATTAAATGTTTGTAGCCACCATGGCCACAGCCAGTGGTAATACTGTTAGTCTGAACAGAGACGTATACCATGCCACTGGCTGTTTGAGCACCACTGCCAGGTTCTGCACCTTCTGGTTCTCCCTTTTGCCTATCCCTGAAGTCAGATAAGCACTTTTCGTATTTTGAAGTGAACCATATTAGGTGCCAGCTGAGATAAGGCAGGAGATTACAGAGGTGAGTACCATAGATCGGTATTTGTAGATGGAAAGGGATGGAGCCTGCACACTCAAAAGGGTGCTTGGGCTAGAGTGTCAAGCAGGACAGCACTGGAAATTTAGTTGTGCGTGGCAGAGATGGTAATACTGACAGCAGTTCTCACTGAGGGCTATTCCGGATTCTTCTAGGATAAGCGTGCGGTGGAGCGGCTGGACGTGGAGAAAGTGTACCACCCCTTCATTGCTGGCCCTTACAACAAGCTGGTGGGTGAGCTCATGCAGGACACAGGGACGCGCATCAACATTCCTCCACCCAGCGTTAATAAGACGGAGATAGTCTTCACAGGAGAAAAGGAACAGCTTGCCCAGGCTGTGGCTCGTGTTAAGAAGATCTATGAGGAGAAGGTATGGATGGTCCCTAAAGCTTCCCATCTTCCCCCCACCTGCTCACAACTCCTCTTCCCTTCTTTCTACTTTTGTGCATCCCTTAGTTGCATACTCCTTGCGTCAGCTCTTGCTCAGCAGCCCTTGCAGTACGTGGAACCAGGTCTTACCATTTCCTTGCTCAGCAGAGTGGGACTTGGAGTGATTCTGCTTGGGAGGTGACAGATCTGGCTTTTTTGTGTAATGGAAATCAGCAGACCACAAAGAGCTCTCTGGGTGGGTGTTCACAGAGGTGCTACAAAGGAAGGAGGGAAGTGTGATGGCTACAGTGCGGCCAACTGACAGTACCAAGGTTGCTACACGAGTAGAAGTTGCTGAAGACTGAATTTCACTTCAGTTTATTTTCCACTGCCACCGTTGCTGTGAATATCCTTGTTGTGGGTTGTTTTTGCTCATGGTTAGGTCTGTATTTGTACCGGTCTGAATTTCAACAGAGATAATCAGCTTATAGCATGGTGTTGCATTACAGCACTGCCTGGGGACAGCTGGGCATTGTGCAAGGGTGGGGGTGTGTATGTGGTCTCTTCCATGTAGTGTCCCGGGGAGCTTGAAATAGTATTTTTGTATTTCACCTGTAAATTTTTAAGAACAGGGCTTTCTGTAGGTAGGGTCCCAAAGATGCTAAGGTACTGCAGAACTCCTGTGCTCACCTTTGCTTTGATCTTTCCTGGGTGTTGAGCTTCACTGCATCTTGTGTCTCTTCCTTTCACTCTTGTCCTTCCCTGCTCTCTTGTGATTGATGCTCCAGTGCCTCTGCTCCTACAGAAAAAGAAGACTACTACCATCGCTGTGGAGGTGAAGAAGTCCCAGCATAAGTACGTCATCGGCCCCAAGGGTAATTCCCTGCAGGAGATCTTGGAGAAAACTGGAGTCTCTGTCGAGATCCCACCCACTGACAGTAGCTCGGAGACGGTGATACTGCGAGGCGAGCCTGAAAAGCTTGGGCAAGCATTGACTGAAGTCTATGCAAAGGTACTGACCGGAGGGACCATGCCTCCTTTGAAAGCCACCCAAAGATACATCCCTGGGCACTGACAGGTGTGGGGGGGTGGTCTGTCAGGCTGTCAGAGATGCAGCTTAGAAAACTCAATACTGAGGGTGCAGCATGGGAATTGGAACTGGATTTTTGTGAAGGCCTCTTCCAGTCTGTTCATCAAACAGCTTCTCTGTCTCTCAGGCCAACAGTTTTACCGTCTCCTCGGTCTCAGCCCCCTCTTGGCTTCATCGTTTCATCATTGGAAAGAAAGGACAAAACCTGGCCAAAATAACTCAGCAGATGCCAAAGGTATGGATGAGCTATTAGCACCGATTGAAGTAGAATATGGTTTAGTCCAGGTCACTCTGTAGAGAAAGAAATGTATTCTAGCACCGATAAAACCAGGGAGGAAATGACACAGATCTTATAATATTCAGGGGAACTACCAAATTCTACTGCCTCAAACACTTCTCATCCTATGTTCCTCTTAAGGGTTGAGTCCTTCAGAGAAAGCTTTATGTGGTACTATTTGGAGAACTGATGTAGTAGGATACCTGCAAATGATGACTTCAATGAGGCTTCTCCCTGGTGAGTTAGATGGTATCTAGAGAAAGGTTAGGTGAGGAACTTCTCCAAAGCCCTTGCAGACTCTAGGACAGCACCAAAGCCTTATGCTCTAGACACTGTGATGTGGCCAAAATTGTAAGTTGCCTTCTTGTGAAAGCCACATGTATATCCATAGTGGCAGGGACTGATGGTGTAGGCCTGACTAACAGCATTGACCTGGCTTGTGTCTTGGAAAATTCTTACTGGTTTCCTTGCCTTGTGTCTCAAGGTTCACATCGAATTCACTGAAGGAGAAGACAAAATCACTTTGGAAGGACCTACAGAAGATGTGAATGTGGCTCAGGAACAAATTGAAGTCATGGTCAAGGATCTGGTGAGTTGGTCGTACTAGTTCTGGTATATAAGAAGAAAGTGGGGAAAGGTGGGTCAAGAGAGCAGAGATGAAGTGTAGATCATGTCTGTGGGATGTCTTCGCAGGCTTAACAGAACTTGCAGAAGGCAAGTTGTGTGGCATATGAATGAAAACCTTGGTTATGAAGCTTTTCTTAAAAAATCACCAGCACATGTTAAGTCATTTGATGAAGAGAAGGAAAGATTCTCTTTCAGTCGTGGCTGGGGAGGCATTTAAGTCCCTTTAAATGTTTCACAAGCATGGTGCTCTCAGCTCAAAGCAGAAGAGTGTTCTGCTCTGCTGACTAGCAGGAGGAGTGCTTGTAGCTGGCAGCTGGAGTCAGTGCCTGCACTGGCAGTGGGCACAGGCAGCAGCAGAGGGGGCCTGTTCCACCTAGCCCTGTACAATTCTTTATAGATCAACCGGATGGATTATGCAGAAATCAACGTTGACCACAAATTCCACCGACACCTCATTGGCAAGAACGGAGCTAACAGTAAGTGGGGTGCCTTTCTTATCCTTCCTGTCCTCGGACCCTCTGTGATTAGTCAATCATATCATGGCTTTGCAGCTCATCCAGGGTGCTGCCTCCATCACATTGTCTCTGCTCTTCTCGAGTGAAGTTGGCACAAGGAGATAAATGGGCAGTGAGGCCTTGGGATGGCTTTAATGTGTGAAATGTCTTGAAAAGCAGCTTACTTTGCCATGTCCTGGAGGAATTTTTATATTTTGGGGAGGTTGAAGAGTTGCCTTTTCTTTTTTTTCAAATTGGTCTATGTGAATTTCATTTTAGAAGTCAGCTGGGGGGAGGAGGGGTAGAAATCTGCTTGCTGAGTTTCTCCCCACAAAGAGAATTTGGGATTAGAAATGAATATCTTCTGGTCTAAATATGGTGCTGTTCGGGGAAGAAACAGATGCCTCACTCTGGCAAGTGAACTATTGACTCTAGATGCCACAGTATTTAATTGTACAGATTCCTGTGTAGCAAAGGCTGACGTATTTCTTAAACAGCCTCTGGTCAAGGTGTCTTTGCTTCCAAATCTTGGCCTAGCAGAGTGTGTTACCACAGCCCTTGCCTTGCAGTTAACAGGATTAAGGACCTCTACAAGGTGTCTGTGCGCATTCCCCCGGACAATGAGAAGAGCAACCTGATCAGAATTGAAGGAGACCCACAGGGGGTCCAACAGGCCAAGAAAGAGCTGCTGGAACTTGCTTCCCGTATGGTTAGTGGGGTGTGATGCCTGGGAGGCCACAGGGTTTGAGCTGTTAGTTCTCTAGTAACCTTCTGGTGGAGGTGTGTGTCCCTTGTCCACTGAGTGCTTGGATCTCATGACAAGTGCAAGTTCCTCTATTCCCTTGGATCCCTGTCTTTGTCAATCTAGAGTGAATTGTATATGGAGGAGAAAAGAGGGACATTGATGACAAGTAAGCTGTCGGGCAGCAAACTGGTAATTACAAGTATGTGACTCTCCTGCTGAACACTCCATGTAAAATCTGTTCTCCACAGGAAAATGAACGCACCAAGGACCTAATCATTGAGCAGAAATTCCACCGGACCATCATTGGGCAGAAGGGCGAGCGGATCCGGGAAATCCGAGAGAAATTCCCAGAGGTAAGGCATTCTAGGAGATGAGGAAGTCAGATATTTCCTACATGGGTAGTAGACACATGGTCACTGAAGTCATAAATGTAGTGTCTCTGTAAGTATGGGAAATATGTAATTGATATGTGTCTGTTCATACATCTAATATGTATGAGGTTTTTTTGGCCAGAGACTGCTAACACAGTTACCCACTTCCGGATGGGAAAGGGGATGTGCAGGATCTCCCCAACCTTTGCACCTGTCTGACATGACAATTCTTGCATTTGCTTGAGTTGACTCTTAAGTGACCATTTCCTGCAGGTTATCATCAACTTCCCAGACCCTGCACACAAGAGTGACATTGTCCAACTCAGAGGTCCCAAAAACGAGGTGGAGAAGTGCACCAAGTACATGCAAAAGATGGTGGCAGACCTGGTAAGGGAGACTTCTATCTGCTGTTCTCTCTTCCATGCCTGGATAACGCTGGAATAGACCAGAGTTGTAGTGGCTTGGCTAGGGCTGACACACCTCAAGATGAGGGAACTGTGGACATTGTTCTATCTGTATGGGGGCAGGCAGGTAATATCTGTATTTAAGGGCTATAGGAGAAGGTACATGCCTTTGCTTATTCTTACAAGTCTCCCATATAGAGAATTCCTTGGGTCTAAGCCTATTGTCAAAAACTTGTTTATCAAGTTCCTGGGATGGGACTTCACTTGCCAGGATGGTGTAATCTTCAATTCTCCCTTCCTTTCTCGCTTAGGTTGAAAACAGCTTTTCTATTTCTGTTCCCATCTTCAAACAATTCCACAAGAACATCATAGGGAAAGGAGGTGCCAACATCAAGAAGGTGAGATATCTTTCCTGTCTCCACTGCTCATTATGGTAACTGCCTGCAGCGAGATCTCATTCACTGGTCTCCCCTGCTCATTGGTAATGTAAAATTAAACCTCCAAGGCCTTTTTTTGTGACATGGGACACCTCTCAAATGATTTTACTGTTTTGGGTTTTTTTGTGCCAGATACGTGAAGAAAGCAACACCAAAATTGATCTCCCGGCTGAGAACAGCAACTCAGAGACAATTGTTATCACAGGCAAGAGAGCAAACTGTGAGGCTGCTCGCCACAGAATTCTGGCTATCCAGAAGGAACTGGTAAGTGAAACAACTGGCCTGTGGCAGATTAGGGACTTGAAAACATAAATATAGCAGATACAAGAGGTATAAATATAGGAGTGCTTGTACTGGGGGAGAGCACAGTGGATGTCGGTCTGTTGTTGACTCTTCAACTGAAGTTTGCGGCTGCTCGTGTGTTAGGAGTGGCCAGTCTCAATTTCCTCTGGTCAGGCATTTCTCACACACAGCTCTGCAAAGCTCTTGGCAATGTGGGAGTTAGAGGGCAAGCAGAGGCTGTGCAAACACAGTGCTACAGCTTGACTAACATCCTGTACTGTCCTCGCTTAGGCCAACATCACAGAGGTGGAGGTCTCTATTCCTTCCAAACTACACAATTCCCTCATTGGCGCCAAAGGCCGCTTTATCCGCTCCATCATGGAGGAATGTGGTGGAGTTCACATCCACTTCCCCACAGAGGGCTCTGGCAGTGACACTGTGACCATCAGGGGCCCAGCCCAGGATGTGGAGAAAGCCAAGAAACAACTGCTGCATCTGGCAGAGGAGAAGGTGAGCCTTGTCTTACAGGGGAAGGAGCAGGTTGGTTTGGCCAGCTGTTTCTTTTGGGGGGATGAAGTGATTCCCTCTGTCTGCTGGGAAGCCTTTGGCATCAGTCAGACAAATCTTCTTTTGAGGGATTTGAGTACAGTTTGGATGATTAAAAGAAAGCTGTCCTTCCATCCTTGTGACAATGAGTTCTTCCCTCATGGGTAGAAGAACTGGCTGTAATGCTTCTCTGACCAGGCTGATGACATACTCAGAGTTGAGGCTTCCTACTCCTGTCGCTTGAATACTCTTGGGTATCCACACTTCTCTGAAACAATTTACTCTGCGGATCTCCTTCACTTTTTTCTTGATCTCTGAATTTCAGCAATTTCAGCTCCAGTTCTGCCATTTCACTGCATATATCCAGATTTGAGAGCTTTTGGTTACAAGACCTTGCTATGAGTTATGGCTGACTGACCAGTCATTTTAATAGCAAGAAAAGCCACTTTCTAGAGTCAGCATGTGAACATGTTCTCCCTGTGAATTGGTTGGTTGCCTCTGGGGCCTGGCTTGCAGCAGCCAGTTAGCAAATGATTGTGTTGCCTTTTGTGTGGGTCAGACCCTTCTCCTAGGGAAGTCTCTGCTCGTATTCTCATTGGTCATGCTGAGTGTACAGTTAGTTTCTTGGCCGTGGGAACATCTTTGGGRTAGTCTTTTTAATTTAAGACATTGTATACCTTTTTTACTTCAACAGCACACAGCATCTATGTTGCCTTTGCAACACAGTGCGTGTGAGCTGCGGRTAACATATCCACATGCTGCTGTTGATGCTCATGGGTGTTTTCTACGTATTGACATGTTCCATGTGTCTCTGGCTCCTTTCAGCAAACAAAGAGTTATACTGTGGACCTCCGTGCAAAGCCAGAGTACCACAAATTTCTTATTGGTAAGGGTGGTGGCAACATCCGTAAGGTGCGTGACAACACGGGGGCCCGCATCATCTTCCCAACCTCTGAGGACAAAGATCAGGAACTGATCACTATTATGGGAACTGAGGAGGCTGTCAAAGAGGCACAGAAGGAGCTGGAGGCCCTCATCAAGAACTTGGTATGAACTACTTTTTCTACTTTCTTGCCTCTCAGTGTAGCAAGATGTAATGAGTCAGTATGGAGGACCTGCATGTCCTAAAACCATTTGCTGCCCTTCATGGGAGCTCAGGAAGATCCTTCCTGACCTTGGAGTGAGATTGTAAGCTGATTGCGGTTGAGTGCAGCCAACTCGTGCTTATCACCAGGACAGGCAGGGTTGACTAACTGTTGTCTGTTGGCAGGATAATGTGGTTGAAGACTCCATGGTGGTTGACCCCAAGCACCATCGCCACTTTGTCATCCGTAGAGGACAAGTTCTGCGTGAGATTGCAGATGAATATGGTGGTGTGATGGTCAGCTTCCCACGCTCTGGCACCCAGAGTGATAAAGTCACCCTCAAGGGAGCCAAGGATTGTGTGGAGGCAGCCAAGAAGCGCATCCAGGAGATCATCGAGGACCTGGTATGTCGTAGAAAAACTGTTTCTTCTGTACTTTGTTCCTTCAGCAGTGTCCTACTTGAACCTGCTGTATAACCAAGCTTTATGTGAACAAGTCCCATGGTAGTTCTTGGATTTGAACCTTTGCTGTCAACATAGAGCATCTGCAGACTTTAGATCCTGGCCTGGGGGGTGGCAGCTGGCTCCAAAATGGCAATGCTGTATGAAAGAATTACCTCCTCTGACCATCTTCTTGGTTTTTAGGAGTGGAAGTAGGAGACCACTCCTTGATGTACATCTAGACTTTAAAAGATTGGAGCCTTCTTGTGCCTTTCCATGCCTAGTCTTGGGCAGTGGTTGCTTTCTGCAGTTTCCTGCACTGTTAGCATTGGCTTTCAGAAGCAGCCAACTGTCAAACTCTTCCTTTCCTTCTTTCTTTACTTTTTTTTCCTTTCTTCTAATGGTTCTTCCTCTTCAGGATAATAAAGAGCTTGAGCTTTGCTCTTGGAAGCCTTTAACATTCTGAGTTGAAGGCAGCCTTCTTTAAATCCTCTGCTCTTCTCTGAGAGAGGAACAATTCTAGAAAATTTTCRGTTCTTTCCCTGTGAGCCATTGTTGTCTTTTCTGACTCCTCTCTGTGTCCATTTTGGATTTCACCATGCACAAACATCCTGTTTTCTGGTGTGAAGGAGGCTGCATTGCAATAGAACAACTCTGCTTTCCCACAGGAAGCTCAAGTGACAATCGAATGCACCATCCCACAAAAGTTCCACCGCTCCATTATGGGCCCCAAAGGATCCCGGATCCAGCAGATCACCCGGGACTATGGTGTCCAGATCAAATTCCCTGACAGGGAGGAAAACCCAGGTATACCTGTGGATGCATGTTCTCGTGGTAGTTGGGATGATGTAGTGTAGCCTACTCTCTATACCAGTGCACATGTTCTACTTAAAATCTATGGAGGGAACTGATCCCTGGTGTTCCTGCAGTGTCCTTGAATCTAGGCTTAGCATCAACTTTGCCCTCTTGGGAAGGGGACAGTTTTAGGAGGTCAAACCACAGATCTGGGTGGTATGAACGTGTTGTCATTGCAGAGTACAGGGAGAAGGAGGACTCACCCTGACAAAAAGGGCTCTACAGGCTGGGCTCTCATTGATGGCTGAGCCTGAGGATCTGGAGGAGGGAGATGATGAGCAAGAAGGGGGCTCTGTGTATTGAACACAAGACTTTCTATGTTTCCAGCCCCTGTTGCAGAGCCAGCTGTGCAAGAGAATGGTGAGGAAGGTGGGGAAGGCAAGGACGGGAAGGACACAGATCCCAGTTCTCCGAAGAAGTGTGATATCATCATCATCTCTGGCCGCAGGGAGAAGTGTGAGGCAGCAAAGGAGGCACTGCAGGTGTGTGGCTTTCTCAGCCCCTTACCCTGTGAAGGTAGTGATGCATGGATGTAAGTTTTGATGCTGGTAGTAAAAGCTGTTCAGTCCAGGGTACAATGCAAGTGGTCAGTGATGCTGGCTGTAGAGGGGGTCTGTGTTGCTCAAGGGAAGTCCCTCTGCTCTGTGACTTAGCCTGGCAGCTTGAATCATAGTGCTTGACCTTGCAATTGCTAGAGCTTGTAAGCAGTCCCAAGTTATTTGCCATAAAAGTGTGACATGCTCGTTTTATGGACCATAGCTGGGAAGAGGAGGAGTCTGATTGAGGCTGAGTCATTCCAGCTTCAGCAGACCTTGCCATGCTTCTGTAGTGATGTCTTCCAAATTTCTGCTAGACTGAAGCCAAGGGTATGAAAGCAGCCTGTCCCCCAGGTGGGGTTTCAGATGGGTTGTTTGGAAAACATGCTCTAACATGCAACAGGTCATTTTGGTGTTCTCAGCTTCCTGTCAGGTCTGTATCCTATCTGCAAGGGAATGTACCTCTGTTCAGCAACATGTTCTTTTGGGCAAGTATATGGCAAGCTGGAAGACAGGAGAAGTCTTTCCACTGGTAAACTTTGCTTCATCCCCTGCAGGCTCTGGTTCCTGTCACCATTGAGGTGGAAGTTCCCTTTGATCTTCACCGTTACATCATAGGCCAGAAAGGAAGTGGGATCCGCAAAATGATGGATGAGTTTGAAGTAAGTTGCCCTCCCTTCCATCTCCTCTGTCCTGGAGAATCTGTAAGTGACCATGTTTGGGGTGGTGACAGACAGTTGCAACATACTCAGGTCTGCCATAGAATCCAGGCTCTATAAAAGGAAAATGATCCCTGTGTGGTTTGGACCCTGGCTCCAGGGCTCAACAGGTTTCGTGCTGAAGCTGTATGATCGGTGTTGATGGTGTGAGTGTTGCATGACTTGTTTGGTGTCTGCAGGGATTCCTCATGAGTGTGAGAGTTGTTTTCCTCCTGGGTCATGGGAAGCAGCTCTGCTGTGTCTACCCAATCAGGAGAATTCTCCAGAGCCTCTGGGGCTGATGCAGGTTGGCTGTAGACAGTGCTACTGAACGTGAATTTGTTTCCTGGCCTCTCTAGGTGCGCACAGGGGCTGGAGAAAGGGAGTTCTGTTCAAAAACCATCTAGAAATGGTCCCAGGCAACTGACTCTGTGTGGCCCAGCTTGATGACCTTCAGAGGTCCTTTACAACCTCAACCATTCTGTGGTTTTTAGGCTGCCTGGGTGGGAGCTGGTCTTGGTGTCAGGGGAGACCAGTGAGATGCCAACCTGCAGTCAGAGGCATCATAAGTGATTCAGAATGAGCAGTGATATAAAACGATAATTGYTACTTGTTACTCAGGTGAATATCCAGGTGCCTGCTCCTGAGCTGCAATCAGATATCATAACTATCACTGGGCTGGCTACCAACCTGGACCGTGCCAAGGCTGGGCTGCTGGAAAGAGTGAAGGAGCTGCAAGCTGAGCAAGAGGATCGGGTAAGGCCTGTGCCTGTCCTTCCTTTCAGCCGAACATGACTACAGCCTCTGGGTGCAGACTCCTGGAACACATCACCTTTTACGAGCATCCTTAGCTGCTCTGTGAGTGTGGAATGCTCATAAATGGGTGGCTCAAAGGTAGCTCATTTAATGTGAACTGACGGGAGAGTTTGGGGATGTACCTTTGGACTGTCCAGGTCTCTCTCACACCTTCTCGTACCTTTGAGACACTGGTGGGTGTGAACCTCACTGTGCTCCGTGTCTCTCTGTACCTATCCTCCCTGAATCCTTATCACAGCTCTGAATAATAGGTGAGGGATGAGTTGGGTGTTTGTAGTTTCCCTCTGAACTTGATGAAAGCACAAGGCTCCAGGAGATGAATCGATTGGGTGCTCAAGCATGGCCCTGCAAAATCTGTTCCACGCATCTCAGAAGCCAAAAGGAAATGCTGGGACTTAAGTGGACATCACTGGACCAGCCGTGGCGTGTTCCCTGTTCTCACTCTGCTTCTCCTGTTCCAGGCCTTGCGAAGCTTCAAGCTGACAGTCACAGTAGATCCCAAGTATCACCCTAAAATCATTGGGCGGAAGGGAGCAGTGATCACCCAGATACGCACAGAGCATGAGGTCAACATCCAGTTCCCCGACAAGGATGATGAAAGCCAGGTGAGGGATCAGATGGAGTACAAGGATGGCTAGTGGTTGTCTCTGAGCATCTTCTCAAGAGCTCTGAACTCTCTCCACTGCCTTTGGATAAGGTGGATGGTAAAGGGGATTAGCGGGAAGAAGGCTTGCTCAACTGCCTATGAGCTTGGTCTCTCACACACATCTCTGTGCCTCAGGCCCAAGACCACATCACCATCACTGGCTATGAGAAGAATGCCGAGGCTGCCCGAGATGCCATCATGAAGATTGTTGGCGAGCTGGAGCAGATGGTTTCTGAGGATGTGACTCTGGACCATCGTGTTCATGCACGCATCATTGGTGCACGTGGTAAAGCCATCCGCAAAATCATGGATGAGTTCAAGGTGAGCAGTGGGGCAATGTTGCACGAGTCAGGCTGGGCCTGGGCAGCCACTTTCTCCTATATGAAGAGCTTGGTGCTGAATGAGGCTCACACCTTATGGTCCCTGTGTCTTGTGCCTGTTGAACACCTTCAACTAGAACAGACACGAACGAAAAGCCAGTGCTGCCCTGCTCACCTTCAACTCTGTCTCCACCAGCATATGAGCAGCATCCCTTAGCCCAGGGCACCCTGGTATGCCCAGGGCAGCTGGGCTGTCTGGACACCACACCCAGACACCAGCTGAAGCATCTCCACACCATGTCAGCTCTGAGTCATGTTCCTCTGGGAGCCAGGCCGGGAGCTTTTCCTGTTTTGCTGGAATCCAGACAGAAGAGGAACCTGGGAGTGCTTCCTTGGTGCTCTGGATTAGCTCTGCAAGCAGCACTGAGCTCTGTCCCTCTCTGCAGCCCTTTTGTTGGGTTTCTTGCAGGCAGGGTCCCAGTTGGTCTTCAGAGGGAGGAGGAGGTGGGTACGTCAGCTGCTCTGATTATTTGAAGTGGGTAGCCAGGCCTCTTGGTGGGGGGGACTCTGTGAGGAGACTGTGCCCACACCCCCCAGCTACTTGAGCATAACTCGAGGAATTTCTCTGGATTTCTTCTAGGCCACTGCTGATTCCCTTGACTTTGGGAATCATGGTATATTCTCGGGGCTTTGGATGTGGCAAAGTAGGCTGGCTCTGGAAAGGTCAGGGACCTCTGCCCTGATATCTTATGGCGTCAACAGTAGGCTTTCCTGCAGGGACAGCAATGAATGTGAATCCAGAGGGATGATATTTTGGAGACTTGCATCTTGGCTGGGTTCAGTTATTGAAACAGTTTGGTTCCCAAATGAGCAGCCTTTGGGTTTGGTCCTGTCTTGTTCAGCTTTCTGGCACCCATCTGGAAGGCAGGGTGTGAGAGAGCACAGTGCCTGTGCATGGGGTGCACTAGGCCAGCTCCATAAAGTGATTGTCAGCCAGGATTATCCTGTGGCAGACACTGAAAGCTTATTGTGCTCATGGTGATGACTTGGTGGTGAAAATGCTTGCAGCAGTGTGAGGACACTGTATGGAAATGCAGCCCCTCTCCTGCCTGTGCTGCAGGAGCTGCTCAGAAATCAGTGAGCCTCTGGGGGTGAGAGCAGCAGGGGCTGCTGAAAATTGAGTCCTTACTGCAGACTGCTCTGCTTTCATTCACAGGAAACTGGGCAAGCTTTGGGGCCAGGTATATTCCTCCTCACTCCTTAGTGTCCGAGCTGTGGGGGTCCTAAACAGACTTGTGGCTGTGAACAGATGTTAATTAGGGCATGAGTGACAGTGATCTTTGATTCTAATGACAAAGGTCATGGGTAGTCTCTGGCATTTCAGATGTGCAGGTGTAAGTCTGTCCTATTCCTTGTGTTGCAGGTGGATATTCGCTTTCCCCAGAGTGGAGCTCCTGACCCCAACTGTGTGACTGTGACAGGACTCCCTGAGAATGTGGAAGAAGCTATTGATCACATCCTGAACTTGGAGGAGGAATATGTAAGTGTTCCAACAAATCCATGCCAGGGCTTAAGGAGAATTTCCCCTGCCAGAGCTGGATGTCTGAATGTGGTGTTTTCTTCCACTGCATCAGAGAAATTGAGCCCTGTGCAGGTGGCTATCAGCCTCCACCTGCAGCTGTCCCTCAAACCAGCTGGACAGCCCCCTTTGTCCCGGAGAGGACAGTGAACGAGAATGCTGGGACACCCCAGGATGTGCATGTGCTTGCCTTGTAGCAGCTTGCACCGGTCAGGAGTTGTGGCCCTTGGACTAGTGCAGAAACACCGCATTTGGTTGTTGTAGAACAGGCTGGTGAGCTTGAACAGGTTGCAGGTTGGTGAGATGGAGGGTGGGCAGGTTAGACCGGTTTGAGGAGCTATCCACATCCCCCCTCACTGGTTGTGTTACCGCAGCTTGCAGATGTGGTGGACAATGAGGCAATGCAGGTGTACATGAAGCCCTCCTCACATGAAGAGTCCAAGGCCCCATCCAAAGGCTTTGTGGTGAGAGATGCCCCCTGGGCCACTGTCAACAACGAGAAGGTGAGTGAGTGCTGTTTCTGCTGCAGGCTGGGGGCACAGGGACCTTTCTGTCTGTGCTGGGGACACAGAGCACTCTCCCTCCTTGGTGACAGAGAAAGCAGCTCTGGCTACACCACGGTGGAGCTGTTGGGGAATGGGAGACCCTTACCAGAAAGTGTCCTGCCAGGTTGTGTTATTTTTAGGGTAGGGATAGGGCCCTGGGACTTGAGATTCTTGTTGCAGCACAGAACTGGCTCAGTGTGTGCAGTTGTGAGTTGGGACATGTGGCAGTTCATCCTCAGCTGCCCCAGTGCTGCTGCAGGATTGGCCTGACCCTGCTCCAGTGACCCAGTTACTGAGCTGGGACCCTTGGAGCCCTTTGCACCTTATCTGCACCCTCCTCAATGTCACCTCTAGATGGCTTGGCCCTCCACCGTGGGCAGTCCTGATGCCGCAATGATCCTTTTTGTCCCTTCCCCATTGTCTCTCCTCCTGGGATATCAGCAATGCTGCTTAGCTCAGGGCATCACCGTGTAGGTTCACAGCAGGGCAGGAGCTTAACTTGTTCCATTTTTGTTTGCTCTAGGCCCCTGATATGAGCAGTTCTGAAGACTTCCCCAGCTTTGGGGCTCAAGTGGCCCCCAAGACTCTTCCCTGGGGACCCAAACGATAATGACATGGAAGCAGAAACTCCTCCAGCCCGCTGACCTGACACTAACCTGCCACAAATACTTCCTGTCTGAAATCTGACCCAGCGGCTGGAGCACAAATCAATTGCCCCAGGAGGTCTCCTAATGGTGTCTGGAGTGCTAGACCCCATCCTGCTCCCCTCAGCTATCACCATGGCTAGGACCCACCCTCATCTCTTGATGGATATTCTTTCCTCCTTTGGAACAAGACTTCCATTCAGAATCAAACAAACACTAAATTTGTGTGGTTTTGTTAGAAACTTCATAATTGACTCCAAGTGGCTAAGATTCGCAGCTTCCCAAGCGCTAGCAGAGCAATCTGCTCTCTTGAGCATGTCTGACTAGGCATTCTTGCCTTCATTAGGAGACCTCCTTTACTGTGGCTAGGAATCTACTTCCTGTCTCATGACCTCAGGAAATAAATTTCCTTGACTTTCTAAAGCCAAAACGTTTGCCCTCTTTCCTTTGTGTTTATCCCAGCCCTTACCTTACCTTTGTAGAGTGCAATCAACTTTTTTTCCTTTTAACTGCCAAAAATTCATTTAATGCTGATAGCTGACTATGGGGAGAGCTTAAAATAACCTATAAGGTCAGAAACTTGTTTTTTAAAGMAACAAAACCTTCAATAGGCTGTAGAGGCAACAAAGATGGAAGAGACCAGAACATCGTATGGCTACCCTGGTCAGGAAAACACCTGTGAGCACAGCAAGCGCGCATCCCTGCGCTGCACCAAGCACAGCCCCAGCCTGCACACTTGACCAGTCTTCCAATGCTTGATGACAGACCCCACTCCTAGTTCCCCATGGTCTCTCGTTCCCCCTTCCCAGCTGTGYGAGCAGGCACATGGCAGTGTGACCGAATGGGACGGGTTTGGCTCGGCTGAGGTTGCTGCGGTGACGTGGCTCTGGAGCAGCTGGTGTGACACACAGCCTGGAGAAGCTGTAGTCCACTGTTAGTGCTGCAGCAGCTCAGCACGAGCGGCAGTCACAACGTTCCTGTTGCCTTCTTTCTACCTCAGACGTCAGTACAATGGGGGCCTCTCGATGGTCATGGGTAAGCAGCTGTTCCAGCTGTCACCTGGGCAGCCAGAGCAGAAGCGTGGAGGAGAAGCAAGAGGAGCTTTGTGTCTCTGCATGGCTGTGAGAGCTGCTGCAGAGGGAAGCAGAGCACGGTGATGCTGATGCAGGCTGTGAATCCGTAGGGCTGCATGCTGAGCTAGCACAGGGCTTGGCTCCAGGGCCGCAGGTGCAGCCGTGCCATAGCCCTCGGCTGCAGAGGTTGTGTGAGCCAGGCTTCTGCCCCGACAGCATCGAGAGGTGCCACATGCACTGAGCCCTCCCGAGGCCCCCACCAGATGGCGGTAGAGGGTGATTCATGATCTGTACTTGGTGCTGCTTGCATCTGGACCCTGCCACAGCTTGCTTAAAGGGGGCTGTGTCTGAGTTCCTCCAGCCARTAAGAGGAAAACCATGTCTTTGTGAAGGGAGACGTGGAGCATGGGGTTTTTGTGTGGCTCCACTGCCCTGCCTCAGTCCTACAGAGCTTGTRGTCTGAGCCATTCCACTATCCCAGCTGCTTCAGCTCTCTTGGACAAGCAGGAGTCCCTAGCCTCTCTTCTCTAATGCTGCTGGCAGAGCACAACTGTGGCAGGCTGAGCCTAGCCTTCTTGCCTTTCCGTCCATGGGGCAGGCTGAATGTGCCGATGCTTTTCCTGCCTGCACCAGCTCTTGGCAGAGCTGCTATGCAGAAGTTGAACCAAAACCTCACAATGCTCTCCTTAAATCTGAGAACCGAGTGAAACGGACCGTGGCCTGTTGTGGGGTTCCCAGTTGCCCCTGAAGGACAGGGTGGCCTTGCCTCCAGCACAGGAAAGGGGGGATCAGACAGAACTACGGTGGTATCTTCCCATCTGCGTCTGTCAGAAAATGGTTAATACCCTATAGCTTAGGTCTGTCCTGCATCACCAAGCCTATCACCCCCTCCTCCTCTTTATGCTCCGGTGCCCTCACCAGTTGCACAGCAAGGCTTGAGTTACATCCAGGGCATCCACTGCCTTAGGCTCATGCCCTGCAGCCCGACCCTCCACTCTAAAGAAGGTCATGAAGTGATTGTACCTAGTACTGTCCTCCCACCACCCTCCTTCCGCAGCAGACTGTGGCATGTGTTCATTTCTTCTCTGACGTCTTCCATATTGTACGTTTCCATAGCAATGATCCCTTGGCCTTAACTTTGGAATTTGGAGACTATATGCAAACATGTAAAAAGGCTCATGAGTATGGATGACACTGGAATTTTATAAATTCTAAAATAAAACCTGAAACAGCTTGGAGTGTGGCGGATATTATTTCTGCTGGTGGGATGAGATCCAAGACGGCCCATACTGGGCTGGGTTTAGCCAGAGCTGAGGAGTTCGAGCTTGCACACATGAGCCTGTGCTGTGGCCATGCCCTTAATGGGGTGGGACTCGCATGGTAAGCAGTGGTCGAGGAAGGAGGTGAGAACAGTGGTGAAGGCTGGGCCCTTCTCATAGGGAGACATCTATCTGCTTGCACCCAGGCAGGTGGTGCCAGGGGCMCTGCTGGTGTAAGGGAGGAGAGGGAGGCAGCAGCCATGGACCCTCTTGTTCAGCACCTCTGCAACCGGAGCCTCTCCTCTGCCTTCTGTGACTGACACCACTTTGATTCCCTCCCTGCCAGGTCATGTACACAGCAATACCAATGAGCGGGGACAGACACTCGGAGCCAGCTGTGTCCCTTCCCACCTTCAGCAATAGCCATCCCCAAATGCCCGGGTGCCAGGAAGGCACTGAGGGCATAGTACACCTGCTGGCCCAGGAGGAACTGCTCAGCACCTCTTCTGTCCCGGTACTGTGCCCTAGGCTACAGGCATGCTGCGGCGCTCAGCTGCTGGCAACCTACTCGCTTTCCCAGTCCGTGTCTGCAGCTGGATCCGTGACCCTGGCCTTGCTTCTTGTCTCCTGTCTCTCCAAAAGGACCTGAACAACAGAAACAGGAAGCTGGCATTTGTCCTAGCAGGAGTGGCCACAGCCTCGTCACGGCTGCCTTCCTGCTTGCCTGTGCCTCGGTGTGAGCATAAAGCAAAAAAGGCTTTAGAGGAGGAGGGAAAGGACCTTGCTGCAGCCCACTTTGTTCTCGGCCAGAGTCTCTTTGGCCAAATACCGTTCACGCTTCATCTTAACCTCCACAGCCTCAGGAATGTCAGCTACAAGCCATGCAATCACATGTCCAATAAAGAAAACCACGTGCTTTAAGTGGACGGGAGGTGTGGGTTGGCTGTGGTGGTAAGTCCTTACCTCCTGCCCCAGCACTGCACCCTGGGCCATCCAGTTGGGCTCGGCAGGTGCTACCTCAAAGGTGATGATGAAACCCAAGCGTATGGCCAGCAGCTGCCAGTAAGTCAAGGTCAGGCTGCCATCCCAGTCCCTGAATGCTCTGTATCTGTGGGAGCAAAGTGTACTGATAGATACTGACTCGATCAGCTTCCTGGCGGTTATTCCCACTCCCAGCCCAGCATGCCAGAGCACAACAGAACCAGCCCTCAGCCAGCTTTCCTGTCCCCCACGTTGCCCAGCCCTAGGGGAATTTATTCTTCACGAAAGTGTCTCTCTCCACAATGGTGGCAAGTGACCCTCCGCACTACCTCACGCACAGGCATGTCCAGCACATGCTCAGCCCTG
Source organism: Amblyornis subalaris (assembly GCA_018881555.1). Lineage (NCBI taxonomy): Eukaryota > Metazoa > Chordata > Aves > Passeriformes > Ptilonorhynchidae > Amblyornis > Amblyornis subalaris. The sequence goes on from JACAXG010000232.1 coordinate 624,372, forward strand.
GCATGAACGAGGGCCTTCAGGACCTCAGGGAAGTGGGTGGACAATGTCGACCTGGCTAAAAGTCACTGCTAAACAAAATGTTTGCTGCGGCAGAGGCAGAGAAAGACAAAATCCAAGCCTAAGGAAGGAGGTGAGGAGCCAGGCGAGGCAGGAGTAGGCTCCCACCTGCACGTGGTGTTGCTCTGCAGGACAAAGTCATGTGGTGCATACGCCAAGGTGAAATTCATGGAGCCGTGCAGGCTGCTGTCTTTAACGTACCTGTAGTATGCTCGGGGCAGGAAATCAGAGGTGAAGGCTATGAGGAAGGCCTGGAAGCAGGGAGATGTGCTGCAGCAGATCCTGCAGCTGAGGGACATCCCATCCCCACCCTCCTTCGTGCCCTGTGCTTCTGGGGTGGCATTCTGCCTCTCCTTGCCCTCAGCCTGACAAACCAGACATGACACTGGTCTGGGACAGCAGAGCTGCTCACAGTGCAGTGTCCTGTTCTCTCACCCCAGTTAATGCCAAGCAGGGCCCAGAGCATGACAGCTGCCCACTGCCCATGGCTGCAACTGCACCTTGTGCACAGGCAGACCCACGCCAGCACTGTGGCTCCCCTCATCGTGCTGCATCCTTCAACATGCAGAGGAGTTCTCCCCCAATTCCCGTACTCCGCCTGCAGCCCCTCACCACCCGTTGCCCACCCAGCACACGTTGCTGATGACGGCCAGGTGAGTGATAGCCTCCAGGATGGAGAACCAGATGCTGATGCCTTGTGCCTGCTTGGCCACAGGCTGCCGGTAGTCACAGATGAACTTGTGAGCATCCAGGTGGATCTCCACCCAGTTGTTGAGCAGGGCGAAGAGGAGTGCCAGGGGACAGGCTGCCACAAAGATGGTGATGAAGCCAAACTGCAGGACTGGGAGAAAGAGGAGGAAGAGGAGCAGGGAGGGACAGACTGAGATGACAGTGTCAACTGCAGCATCTCACAGCCCTATCCTGTGGGGAGTTGGGCAGCCCTTCTCCCTCCAGCACCTGCAGGCTGCTCAGGTGAAAGCTCCTTCCTCCGGGGAACTCCTGCAGTTCCTGTCTCTCCCCACCAGCTTTCTCTCTCCCACCGCTTCTCAGCGCTCCCTACCCCGAGGCCAGTCCCTACCCATCTCCAGGTRCTCATCAAACAGCCCCTTGAACTCCAGCAGCTGGTCATCCATAACCCAGGGTGCCTGCTCCACAGGCTCCTCCTCCTTGCCCGTGGTTGAGAGGAGCTTGCACTTACGCCACCAGCACTTCAGCTTTCTGGAGGAACAAAAGAAGGGCCACCATGACCTCTGCCACCYAACACCCCCTTGGCATCCTGTGTGAGCTCAGGGACGCATGATGGCCCTGGCAAGCCACTGGGTACTCACGGGATGGCCAGCTCCTGCATGTTGTTGATGATCTGCTTCCCCACCATGATGACCATCAACTCCTGTGCCAGCTCCATGAAGCATCCACTTGGGCTACACTGCAGGGAGAATGGAGCCCTCAGGCTGTTGGCACATGGAGATATGACCCCAAGTATGGGAAGGTATTCCTGCAGCAGACACTACCTGGGATGGCCAGTGTAGGGTCTCTCCCACCCAGCACTCACCTCCTCATTGCGGATCCCCAGAAAGCTCAGGTAGTTCCCAGGGTAGCCAACGAACCTGCAGGACCCACATCAGAGCTGTGAGTAAAGACCCCAAGCATTGAGTTCAACAATGCATCCAGAGCAGCCCCAGGGAATGAAGGGCTTTTTCTGGTTCACGCAAAGCCCTCTTCTCCGTTACCAAAGTGGGACAGAAGGGCTGATGGAGGGTCCCAGACAGGGACCAGTTAGCCCACACAGCAGGTTGGCACTGCCTTCAGTCCCAGGCATCCTATGGCCATGTGAGGGCTTCCACTCTGATGGGACCATCACCCTGCCACAGTGCTCCTTGCCCATGATGGCAGCAGCACCCCCCTGTCCTTTAGCCCTGCAATGCCCAAAGGCCCTGATGGCTGCAGAAGATGGGGAAGAGCCCCATTCCCCACAAAGGCCTTACTTGCCCTTGAAGAAGGCAATGTAAACAGGAGTACAAGGTGACAAACTGGAAGACAAACACTTTGAAGGTGCAGGCATTCTCATACTTGGTCTGGGTGCGATTCATCTCTGCTGGGAGAAGCACGGSGATGTGGCCCTACATCACTCCAGGTTGCTCTTCCACATCATTGCAGAAGTCATCCCACATGGATTGACTGTCACCAGCCCCCGCAACTCAGGGTCCCCAAACCTGCTGCGGTACCCGTGAAGGTACCTGCCACTCATTCAGTCTGTTGATGCCCATCTGCTTTGCATCGAAAAGTAATCTTCCTCCCTTCTGCTCAGTGCAAATAGGCTTTGTGCTTCATTAAATAAAATACAAATATCCCACAGGCTTTACTCCCCCAGACCTCAAAAGTCATGTGGAATATTTTCAATCAAAATGTTCAGAAAAGCTCAAGCAGAAGCTACTTCTTTTTTTTCTGCACCTGAAGTCCTACTCGCTGAAGGCATGTTTTCCCAGCTCTCCTCTCCTGCATAATGCCGTCATCCTCCTGACCTTCCCCAGCCTTCCCTCCAGAAKGAGGATGGAGCTCGTGTCCCAGCAGCAAGCTCACTGGGTTTGGTRTTCTGCCCTTGCTGACCTCCATCCCATTACTGTCTACTGGCAGGACCCCCCACCAGCTTACGCCACTCTGTGAGGAAATGAGCCAGAGAAATATAAATCTTGGAGAGGGTTAGGATGAGGGTGAGGTTCACCAGGGAGCCAGTGATGCTGGTGATGTGGGATGCCTACAGAGAAAAGCAACATGCAGAGCATGGGGGGTGGTAAGCAAGCCTAGCTGTGGAGCAGGTCTGGGAGTGGCTGCAGCCACCTCTTACCGAAGCCACAGACCAGAGGTACTCTGGACTGGAGAGGAGGGCAAAGACCACGGCCTGGTACAGGATCATGGAAAACACCAACATCACCACCATGGCAATCTGCATACACAGTACATGAGGTGTGAGCAGCTTGTGTTGGGAAAGAAGACTTCCCTGGTAACCCAGAGCTGTCTCAGGGAAGATCTGGGGTGGGCAGTTGAGACTGGGCATGGCAGGGTGCAGGCTTCCACCATGAACTCCCGTGTACATCCTCAGCTTAACCCAAACTGATCCCATTCCACCACGTCCAGACATCAGACACTGGGGAACGGCAGCTCCAACCCCCTCAATCTTACCATGATTATAATGACCATCGAACCAGCCAAAATCTTCTGGAGATGGCTGCGCTTGGGGAAATACGGCTCCTCTGACCCCATTACAGGATTTATTATGGTCATGGGAGCCATGGCTGCAAACGGGGGCCRTGGTCACTCCTGGGAAAGAGGGGGAGAGATGTCAGGTGGCTTTGGTCTGTGTGGTTTTGGGGGATGCAGAGGGCCAGACCCCACCTCGATGTCCTCAAACTCGGAGCAATCCCAGTGGTGAGCCAGGGACGTGTTGGTCCRCTTCCAGAACTTCAGGAACAGCACTGCCCACAGGGACATGAAGAAGCTGAAGAAGATGGTCCCACCATGGTCAAGGAGCCGTCCTGCCTGTGGGCAGAGGCCGGCTGAGGAACATGCAGGAGAGCAGGCAGGGCAGCAGGGCTGCCCTCTGCCCAGCGCCATGGCGAGTGCTGATCTTCGATATTCCTGAGCTCTTGGGTGGGGAGGGAAGGTGCAAGGGACCACCAGGGAGCCTTTGACTGGGAGGGAGTAGTGGGAAGATGGGTGGGAGAGGAAGCACTGGGGCAGCAGGTGCTGAGGGGTGAGGTGGGCTGGAATGTTACGGGCTAATGAATGGATGGAGATGCCCATCCGGCCTGGAGCTGCCCTCCAGGACCTCACCATGAAAGTGCTGCAAGTTTTGGAGAGTTGCCAATAGGGACAGGTCTTGCAGAGGGGACACATCCAGTATTGCTCTTCACTTGTGCAGATCTCCTGTCAACAGGCAAGGACAGAGCAGCCTGTCAGGACCCAGCCTTCCTCATCACTCCCCACTGGACCATTGACAGGCAGTTCTGCACCGAGTGCTGTGGTTGAGCCCTGGCAGCCAGGGCCAGCATACTGGGCTGTAGGCATCCCCCGCCTCCTGGGGGAAGGGGTGAACGAGGAGAGGGAGGCACTGACACAGGTACATCATTGAACATTGGGAAAATGCCCGTGACAACCACCTCTGTTCCCACCACGGCGGCAGGCAAGAGCCATCTCATGTAGAAGCCTGAAGACAGCAGGGTTGGGGAGCATGAGTCCTGGCAGGCCTCCACCACGGCCACTGGGCCCAGAGTGGCTCCAGCCACCAAGGATGACACCAGCTCCAGTCCAGTACAGCACCAGCAGGTTTGGAGGACCACCTGCTGGTGCTACGGACCAAGGAGTGCAAGGTACCCATCAGTCTCTAACTAATCCTCTTAAGACACGCTGGGCATGGCTCATRGTGCCACCACACACTGACTTTCCAACAGAGTGTCCCAGGGTACAGCCGCAGCTGCATCCCAGGGCAGTCTGAAGCCACTGCCCACTCACACCACACCACAAGGACATTGTTYGGGGGAGCAGACAGGACTGCTCCAAAACTGGCAGGACTCACCCAGCCAGGAGAAGTCGAATGCCGCCTTCTCCCCAGAATACTTGTGGATGTGTTCCAGTGGCTGGTGCTTACTCCAGTTTCCCCAGCTGGCCCAGTACTTGACTTGGCACTGGCTGGGACTGTCAGCTCCCAGCTCCTCCGGATGGAGCCTGTAGGGACCCTGTAGGGAGAGGTGGGGGTTGAGCAAGGGGCTGGCCAGGAGTGGGGRACCAGCAACTCCCCCAGGGCCAGAAGGGTCTTGCCTCGTGCAGCGGGAAGGCAGCAGTGAAGACATTCTCGCTCAGCAGCTGGTCCACCCCCACCTCCCGCTCCCTGGAGGGTCCGTATTGCGTTGTGGCCAGAATCTCATAGAGCTGCCAAGGCAACATCAGGAGAGGTGAGGTGGAATGCAGCCATCCCTCGGGATGAGGAGAGTTATGGCCACCATGCATTTTCTTTAGGGCTATCAGCTCTGAGCCTGATTCCCAGATGCTGAACAGCAGGAGGAGGATGTCTCCTCAAAGCCTTTCATTGCYTCTGGAGGTGTTAGCACACAGCAACCCAGTATGGTGCCCTTGAAACCATGACAACACATAACAACACATCTGCTCACAGCACCCTCAAATCCCRCAGCCCACCTGGGACTGGGGAAGAGAAGCCACAGCAGCTCTAGTGCTCACAATCTGGTGACGCTTAGTGGTGGAGAAGAAGGTGTCCTGCTCATCGCTCCCCAGGAACCTGGAAGGTTGTGAAGGAGCAGCTCAGCAGAGCCTGGTGCTCAGAAGAGGGGTGCAGCCCCTGCTCCCCTTGGTGCTCACCAGCTGGGGACACCCCTGACACGGTCCCTCCTGGGTTGCTCAACAGTGCAGCTTGTTGGCCTTGAAGGGGCAGGTGTAGTAGTCTGGTAGCAGGTCAGGAACCTCCTGGGCCATCAGGTTGGGGATGCCCAGCCGACGCAGCACACTGATCGACCAGTTGGAGGTCTGCCTGGGCAGTGCCTGGGCAGCAGGAATGTCTCAGGAGAAGGCAGCCAAACCAAGGAGGAATAGTGGCTGGGCTGTGCCAAATGTGGGAACCTGCTTTTCAGGGGCCAGGGAAAGAGGAGATGGGGCTCTGGAGAAGTTCAGAAGCAAAATGAAGTGGGATCCCATAGCTGTCCACGGGACAAGTGTGGTGACTGAGGACTGCTGGGTCCACTGGAAAGCAAGGAGGCCGCAAACCGCATCAGAGCCCCACAGAAACCCAGCCGGTCATGCAGAGTGGGACACCCAGGAGCGCTGGGGACACTGTTCCCCTTTCCCCACAAGCTTGGGCGCCGCAGCCCCTCACCTGCAGTGGCACCTGGAGCTGGAGCTCCTCGGCACAGTAGCAGAGCAGGCTCCAGTAGCAGACAGTGCACCACCTTCTTCTCCATACAAGTCACGTGCCGTGAGGAGAAGGGGACCCCAGCGGCCGGCGGCTGGCACCAGTACAAGTCCCTGTGGGAGGCACTGGGGCGACTGCGCTGGTGTGGATCAGCCTGGTAGAGCTGACCYGTGAGATGGGCACAAACACATGGGTCTCCTCCTGTGAGAGGCCCCCATGGCAGGGCATATCCTCTGGTGGACCCCACAATCCACAGATCAAGGCTGCAGTTACAACAAGCGGATAGAAATCTGGACTCAGATCCCTGGGTACCTTCTCCATGTGTACCCCAGCAGAGCGAAGCTTGTCCAGAAATTTCTTCCGCCAGGTCCTGTGGATCGCAGCAGATCTCTCCTGCAAGTCCCTGTTCTCACAGCTGTCCTGCTCCTGGCTCAGGTCCCAAGGGATGGTTTCCCACACCAGGACAAAGTCTGAGGCAAGGAAAGGGATCTTGTGATGGATCCCAAAGCCATCTCCATTCTGCATGTCTCTCTCCTGCAGGACTGGGTGCTCTCGTGGGGCTGGACATTGTCTTGTGAGTGAAACAAGAAGCTGAAGGAAGGATGTGCTTGCTCTGGAAGGGGCTCCAGACACCTCACTTGGGTGTTCCTAGCACAGAAAGCAGGAAGCTGGGAAACCTTATTAACAATAGTGAGGACTGTATCTGTCTTGTGAACGGGAAGGACTGGAGCATCCAAGTAGGACAAGTAGGACAGTGCCTGCCAGGGCTTGAGGGTCCAGTGCCCTCTGAATATGCAGTATGGACCAGCTTCCAGCTCCAGCCACAGAGCACTGGGGCTTTTCCTATGTTCCTCAACCCAGCAGACCCTATCCTCCCCCAGTCTCCTCTCCAGGATAGAACGGAGTCTAACTCCAAGCCAAGGCCTTTTCCCTCACCTATCCTCGTGCAGCTGTTCCTGAAGACGTTGGCCGTGCTCCTCTTGTCCGGGGCTGTGTGGCTGGGCTGGGGATGAGGTGTGTAGGGCCATGAGCATAGCAATTCCCCAAGGCAGCTCTGCTGCAGGGGGGATGGGCTGTGATCACCCATCTGGGGCATTCCAATGGTCTCCTCACCCAGGCTGCCACAGCGAACACCTGCACCATCCTGCCCCACCAGGCTGCAGCGGGGGTCATCCGTGGAGCTCTTCCATTGCATGGCAGACCTTTGTGCCCCTTCCTTCCTCCTGGTGCTGAGGAGGAGACCCAGACAACTGGGTGCCCATGGCTCATGGACATTCCACAGCCCCACCACCCCTCCTGGCTGTGCTGGTGCCCACATCTGGGGAGAGCTGGTTTCCACTCTGCTTATCATCAGGAATGCTTTCAGGTGGAAAGCAAGGAGATGTGAGTGCTAAGAGGTCTGGTGCGGTGTTCTCCAGTCACTTCACCACCTAGGCCCCCTCTGAGTGCCCCTGTCCTCCACCATCTCAACCAAAGACATAGTGGGGAACAACCTCCTCTTGCATCTTTTCTCTGTCGCTGTAGGTAAGGACTTTTCATCATCCTGCCCTTGGGGTTACCCAGCTCAAAGTCATGTCCACCAGCATGCATGATGCTGTGATGGAGAAATCGAGAGGCTTCTTCGCCACATCAGGAACTGGGTCCAGTCCACGCTCAAGCACTCCACATCCCAAAAGATGGGGCAAACTGAGCTCTATTTTGAAATTGGAAAGACCTTAAGAAGCTGATGTTTGAGACAGGAATCTCTCTCGCATGGGAAGTGAATAAGGAGAAAAAACGATGCCTGCAGTGACAGAGGTGGGAGAGCAGGAGAACGTCACAGCATGAGTGGCAGGCAGGGAGGACACTGCACATGCAGTGAACAGAAACAGTTCTTGTCTTCCAATGCATCCACTCACTAAAGAAAGGAGCCTGGGAATCTCCATGTGTCCTTCATTAAGGTATTTTCCTTGGTTGGAAGGCACTCATAAGGATCATTGAAGATCAACTCCTGGTACTGCACAGGACAATGACAACCCCAAGAATCCCACTCTGTGCCTGAGAGTGTTGTTCRAATGCTCCTTGAGCTCTGGCAGGCTTACGACCATGACCATTGGCCTGGGGAGCCTATTCCAATGCCCAACCACCATTTGAGGGAACAACCTTTTCCTAATATCTGGTCTATTCCTTCCCTAATTTGGCCTTTCTAGCAACATCAGGTTGCTCCTCAGAAATCATGTGGCTTTTCATCATTACATTCAAGAGAGGTGGCGAAAAGAAACAGCGAACAGCCTCCGCTTCCCCAGCCTGCTCCTGGCTAAAATCAAGGTGGGCAAAGCATCTCTGTGCAGAAGCCATTGACAGCCAACTCAGCTCTTCTGATACAAGAACTTCTTCTGGGCACCAATGGAGTAGGAGGGAGACATCTGCTAACTTTGTCTAAAAACATCATAAACCCACTCCTCATAGCAAGGGAATAGGCTGGGCCTCCTGCTCCTACAGTATGGACTGATCAGCGTGGAGGTAAAATGTGCTCAGGCCTTGAAGAGAGGGAAAGGTGCCATGAAGTGCCCGAGTTTCTCAATATTGTACCRCTCAGAATGTCCCCAGCTGGGATCCTCAAAAAGGCCAACCCCCTCTTGGGAAGATGGCCCTGCCACCATGCTGTGACAACCAACCAGGCACTTGGTGGCCACACAAAGCAGCCAATAAGAGACCTGCACAAAAAGATTATGACACACCTGGGGTTGTAGGTATGAATGTGAAGTTAGTCATGCTGGGGACCTGGAACACCGGGAATGTGCTGGGGAACTGGGGCAGAGCCCTGCTGATCTGGGCAGATGCACAGGTGCTGACCTCCACCCAATTCCTTTCCAGCATCTCAGCTCCYGAGGCACTTTTGGCCAGGGCCCCAAACTTGAGCCAAATTCCAGCTTCATTTACACCCTTTGCAACTCCTGCCAAGTCAAGGGGGTTGCATGTCAGCACCAAACTTTGCTTGGTTTGAGTCCTGTGACCTCCCAAAGCCCCAGTCAGACCAGTGCAGAATCTCTGTGAGGAAACACACCTATGTCCTGAAAAGCTCTGGGGTGATCTACCCCCCAAAAACCCTCCATCACACACAGAAGTCCTTATGACACCTGGAGCACATGGACACCTATCTCTGCTGAGGAAGCAATCCAGCCCCAGGTCGCCAGAGCCCCTGGCAGTGGTGCGTGCACCTTTGGGGCAGCATCTGGTCATCACTCCTTGCAGACAGTGACAAAAACCTCCGATCCCCATGACAGCCCAACAGGCACCTCCAAGCCCCGTGTTGAAGCTGGGGAGGGAGAGTGTCGTGGGGAAGCAGGCACAGGGCCAGGCACTGTTTGAGAAGATGGATGAAGGCACCAGGGTCCGTTGCATCCTGCCCCACCCCCGCAGCTCCCAACGAGAGCCCCAAACTGGCAGCTTTTACCCCCATAACTGATGCCCAGGCCCYTCCCCTTCTTGGTCCTCCCACGGAGCTGGATCTGAGTGCCAGCAGGCACAGGGCGGAGGGGTTCTCCCGCCCTAATGCTGCTTCTCCTCTGGTGGGGAGAGTGGGAAGTGCCACCCTGTTGCTCCAATTGATGACTGCTTCCCTCCTTGGGGAACGTTGGGCTCCCTGCGTAACAGGGGCAGAGCCTGGGGAGAGGAGAAGGAGGGCGGATGGGCGTGCAGGCACCTTCCCCATTTAGAAGTACCTTCCTCCTAGCAGCCTGGAGGAGGGCCTGTGTTTGTTTGAGCTGGAGGTGGGGACCTGCGTGGCCCTGAGCAAATCGGGTTCAGTGGGGCTCATGGAGAGGCAGTGAGGGGGAGCAGGTTCCCCCTCGCACCCTGGACAGGCCGGTGTCTGGCTAAGGCAAAAGGATTTGGGGGCGCCAGGCAAGCTTTAAGCACTGTCTTCACCTCACACCTACAAAAAATCAGTTGGTGCTGGGTTTTGCACCTTTGGGGAAAATCCCAGCTGTGTTTTTCCCGCCATGTGCTGCCAGCCAAAGGGCCACGCCGTCAGGCTGGCAACGTGGGGGTACAGCACCGATAGTCACAGAGTAGCTGAGATCCTGCTTCTACAGTCCCCAGGAGAGTTTGTGGTGCCTTGGGGGACTCAAAGCAACTCATCCCACCACACGTTCCCAGTTCAGTGGCATGGTGTGCTGCAGGTTCCCCAGCCAAGCCCTCACCACACCACCTCTAGCAGCATCACAATCCACAGTAGAGCTGCCAGTGAGCAAACGGAACACAGCCCACAAAGGGAAACTAAAATCTTTCACAAGGCTACACTGTCCTGCTTAATATTCCTGGTCTCCAGCTGAAGAAGGGATTAATCTTTCAAAGATTCAAATCCATGGCAGATGAGAACAAATCAAGCTACCACCAAGAGCAAATTTTCAAGCACCCCTCCTGTTTTTCTCCTTGTTCCCCTGGACTGATGCCATGCCTGTTGGACCAACACAGCAGCAGACAGCAAGTGCTTCCAGGGAGGTTTTTCATCTGCGGGAGGGATGCAGTTCAATAGCCCAGATCAAACACAGGTGCAGAGGGACAACAATGCCACATTGCCATGTTCAGTGAAAGCAGGACATGATTCGTATTTTCTGATAGCAAACATTGTCTGCAACAAAGTGCTATCAAACCCTTACCTTGCTCACCTTTAATATATTCATTACCMGTTTGTCCTCTACCCTTTCATGAGCTTGTAGCTGTGTTTAAAAAAATGCGTACAAAGAGGCTACTCCCCCTGCAGCCCCATGTTGTATCACCAGATATTCAGCACTGACTCACACCTGGTAACTAACCTGGGTGGGAATCTTCATCAGATCTTTTTTCACATTTTTACAGACCACTGTTGAGCTGGACATGGTGTTTGCGAGGACATTCCTAACCTGAAGGTGTCTCACAGAGTCAACAGCAGTCAGCAAGCGACTCACATGGCTTCAGTCTGCTGCAAACACTTTTTGGTAAAACCTCCCCCATAAAATAAAAAAGACAGGCACGTTGCAGGCTGTTGTGTTAAGATTTAATAATAATAATAATACAACATTTCAAAAACAATGAGTGCATTGTACACAAGATCTGGTTTCAGTGCTTTTTATTGACTATTTGCCCCATGAGTGTCAGTGTACTGAAGACCTGGGGAGTGGTGAGTGGATAAAAAACCCCACTGGGACATTTCTTGGAGGAGGGCAAAGGAGAGAGGGCAGCAGGAGGCTCAGAATCGAACGAATGTGGCGTCGATCTGCCGGACAGTTGGGAGGGCTAGCATAATTTTGCGCCGGTACTGGGGATCCTTCTGCAAGGGGTTTCGCTCCAGGTATACAGTCTCCAAGTTCTTGGCTCCTTTCAGCTCATCCAGGTCGCTCCAGCTCTCAATGAGGTTGTCATTCATCTGCAGAGCACACACAGGCACATTCACACCGACTGGTACCCCTGAGCCAGGCCTGGCTGACAGGAGACCAGTCACAGTGCTGGGCCACTGCTACCAGGGCACTACTGCTGCGCAGGCTTCACGCTCACAAACACCGTCTGCAAGATCCTTCTTTCCCCGGAACCTCTGAGATGGGCTTTCCTGTCTCACATCCCAGGCCTCACTACTCAACTCAGCTCCCCCCACACTCTCCTGATTGCTGGTCAGACACTCTACCCTTCAGACAGCAGATCCAGTCCAACCACTAAGCTGGGGAAGACCCTGCAATGCACCAGGCCAGTCTCTGTACTGTCTCCCACCCCATATACTGTGCATTTATGGGCTGGATATATCAAGATTTACTTCCACTGTGACATCCATCTTTACTTGTATGACTTCTCAGAAAACATTAAAAAAGGTCCTAAACTGACAGGAAAAGCAACATTTTCCTCTCCTCTACATCATTTCCCTGCCAAAACTGCTTCTACAYTCAAGAGAAAGTGCCAAGCTCTCCGATTTGGGTTCTTTTCTTGCCTCATTGCTGGCTCAGCAACGGGATTCCCATGCAAAGGAACGAGTGCTTCAGCTGTCCAACAAGGAAGCAAAGCAGCAAGGCGGCCACGTGCTGTCCAACCCAGAGACACCACCACCCTTTGCTTTTGGATACAAAGGAGTCACTACGGCAATGCCATCTTTGAATAAAATATAAAAAACCTCAATGGATTGTCTCATTCTGCTATGGCTCATCRCAATGTTACTTCAGTCAAGTCACTCAATGTTCAGGTGTCTCAGTCCCTCCACTGGGGATGTGCTACTGGGAAACTGCRAGAAGACTACCACAGTGTCCAGGACTCTAAAATCTGTTTACTCAAGGTGTTAAAGGACATTTTTATGTGTCTTCAACTGTTCAGTCAGTGAAAAAAACCATAAATTGGGAGATACAACACTGGTTTGCATTGAAGAAAATTCTGCCCTGCTCCTTTTCAAACAAATCCATTTTTTCAACCATCGTGTTAAAGTGGAACAAAGCCAGGAGGGCATTYTCCATGCTCGGCTAACAGATCTTGGCCAGTACTCTGCTCTGACAAAGGACTCTAAACACATTGGTGTTTTTGGAAAAGAATCCAGCAAAGTTCAGATCTAGCCTGTCCTTTCAGTACAAGTGTAACCAGCAGCGCAGTGCTGACACCTCCTACAAGCAGAGCAACAGCAAAGAGGAAGACTGGAGGAAATTGCACAGGATTGGGACAGGCCCCACACCGGCCACACTGCACTTCCTCACTACTACTGCCCAAAAGATGTCATGTTAAATGGGCTTCTCAGCTCCTGTTCCTTAAAGAGTTCCTTATGGAACAGGCATGGACAGGTAACACTACTAGCAGTCTCCTAAGCCACACTACAAGACAAGGAAAACGATCCAAGAAGCCTGGACTCCACACTCTAGCTGGGTTTCATTTGAAGCTGCTTTTCACTCCTTTTCTCTCAGCTTCTGCCCAAGAGTTTAAATAACTGAACTCCAAATGAGACATGCAGCACAACAGCCTTGAATGCAGAACCTACAAGAGATAAAGCACGTGCCAGCTCATGAACATCTGCTGTTTTTTCTATGTTTTTTCACATAAGCAGATTTGTACACAGCTCCTAAACACAGCATGGTGCTGATGCTTCAGGACAGGGTGTCTCTGTGAATTTCCTGACATGACTTAGGAAAGACATAGGGCTTAGTGATTCAGGGTGCCAGAAAGAAACAGAAGCAATCCTAAGCTGTTATCCACCTCACAGGGATGGAACCAGACGTGGTTTCGTTTTCTTCACATTCATAACACCATAAACATATCAACTCTGTTCTGAACAGGCTCTGTGCTTCCCCTGTTACTCTGTCATGCTCACTTACAGAAAGATGAGCTGCAGAAACAGGACATATGGGACTGTTTCATAACCAACCTGAGCATGAAGGCAGGGCCCATTTCCTAGGCAGAGACAGGCTTCTCACCACACAGCAAAGCTTGGCAAAGAATTTTTTAAGTTCTTCCCTTTCCTTAGGGAAAACCACCACACACTCTGCCCATGCAAACTGTCACGATCTTAAAGTTGATCACTAGAACTAGAGGAGTTCACTCCAAGACACACATGTCTACATGYTGCCCATCAAAAGGGTTTCCTTTACTGTTCTACAGACATTTTAGGGAACAGCTCTGGCCTGTGCTTACCCAGAACTCCTGCAGCTCTGTTAGGTGACTGATATTCTCAATCTTCTTAATTCTGTTGGCTGCAATATCCAGCATTGTGAGTTTGTTCTAGACAAAGCAAACACAAAAATATTAGATCAGATTTCCCTTCATCTTCTCTGCCCCACTTKTTTCAGGCCCAGAGATGCAAACTGTTGAGAGCAGACACATTATTACCAGCTGCTCACATTCAGCACAACAACTCTCACTGCCTAGATAGAGCAAGGAAGACTATTTTCAATTAAGCTGGGCTACTGACCCCCCAGAAGCCATGTGACAAAAATGAAAGCAGTTACTTGCTGGATGGCAACTGCCAGCCAAGGRCTCCTAAAAAGTGAGCTTCCCTCAAAGTACATTGAGAGGAGGATTAAAAATTGGATTTTAAGTGTCCTCTTGAGCAGCAGAGTTGAACAAACTCTTAGGAGCAGGAAACTCAAAAAAATYTTGCTGGGTGAGAATGAAAATGATACAGGCTTCCATGAAATCCATCCCATCCAGAAAGCTGGACATGTATACTGACAAGAAGGCAAGCTGCATGCCAYGGCTGGCCTCTCTTACTCCCAGCTCCAGTTTTGTCCTATTGAAAAGCACTCATGGTTATCTACGAGCTGTTGTCTGAAAAGCTGTGTCCAGAAGCCTTTCCGTGGCTGAAGATCAGCCAGGCTGCTGTTTCAACCACATCTTGGGCTTCCCTTCCCCATGTCATGAAAATAATTCTACTCCAGAATATCTGGAGGAGCTTCACCCACACAAGATATTTTAACACATAACAAACATTTGGATGTTTGCAGTCTCTCAAGAGACTCAGGACCCCACATGTCACTGGGGAAACTGACAAACAAAAACTTCCAGAAAAGCCACTAACAGGAGTGGCTTAGGGCAACAATTGTGTCGCACACTCAGCAAGAGCCTGCTCACATTGTTCTCCAGTCCCTCGATGACTTCGATGCCATTGTGGCTCAGGTACAACTCCCGCAAATTCACCAAGCTCTGCAGTCCCTCAATCTTGGTCAGACGGTTATTCTGGAAGTGTAGCAGGCTATTTAGTATCACGCCAAACAAACCCAAACCCATGTGACTCACTGGGGAAAAACCATTTCTCTGAAGTAGGGCTGGGAAGGGGAAACAATCTGCTTGGGCCCACACTGATCTTGTGAGCTCAGCTGTTCGATCTCTGCACACTGATGCGTGAGGAAGTTCCATGGGGGTTCCAGTCTCCAAGAAGAATCAGACTCTAACCTTCCCATCAAAAGTTGCAGCCTGGAAGTTTTCCATTTGGTGTCTTTACAAACAACAGGCCTGTGCMTGAACAATGTTCATTCTGCAGATCTTTTTAAACGGGACGGTCAGAGAGGAAGTTACACCACCTTAATCCCACTGCACTCTGCTGTACCTAATTTTTTATGTCCTAGAGAATAATGGTGCATACAGGTACCACAGCATGTAATCASTCTTTTTTGACAACAGCTTTAAGAAATACTACAATGTGCCATCATTGTCATATGGATGAGAAGGAGACTTGGTGAACAAAACTAGCTGAGTATCTTTTATGCCACCTTTTAAAAAGAAAGMAGCTTTTCCAAAGCTCATTAAGGACAGATTGCATTTAGCACAGGCTTGTTCACATTTCTTGCCTCTTCAGGAAGAAGGCAGTGACACAGAGCCACTGTCATTGTACCGACTCCCTGGCRTAACACATTCGATGTTACTGTAACAAATTAGGAAACAGTGTTTCAAGAAGGAAACGGAGGATAATATTAATTTCCTGTTCCTTCTTCCATAAAAATCAAATAATTGCTTTATAATTTTATCTATGTCCGTCAATCTCAAGTAGCATGAAAGGATGAAAAAAGACAACACAGAGAGTATCACACTTCCCTCCTGMTAACAGGGGRCTTACAAGAAGGCTGGAGAGGGATTTTTCACAAGGGCAYGTAGTGATAGGACACGGGGGAATGGCCTTAAGCTGAAGGAAGGCAGGTTTAAATTAGATGTTGGGAAGAAATTCTTCCCTGCGAGGGTGGAGAGGCCCTGGCACAGGTTGCCCAGAGMAGCTGTGGCTACCCCATCCCTGGAAGCATCCAAAGCCAGGTTGGATGGGGCTTGGAGCAATCTGAGATAGTGGGAGGGGTCCCTGCCCATGTCAGGGGAGTGGAACAAGATGGTTTTTAAGGTCACTTCCAATCCAAACCATTCTGGGATTCTGCGATTCAGAAGAGCTGATCCTAAATCACAAGGTGGTTTGTGTCACTGAGGCTTTTCAGAACACAACCAATACCTGTATACTGAGCACAGTCAGGTTTGTCAGYGCATCCAAGTTCTGGAGCTTGGTGATTTTATTCTTTCCAAGGAACAGACTGTCAAGATTAGCCAAGGTGTCAATGTTTTCAATTGCCTGTGAAATGACCAGAGGACACAGTGTTATTGCTGTAATGCAAAACTCCACCTGGTAGAGGTGGCTGTCATTTTACAGCCACATTATAGCCATGTGGTGTATCCAGGGCAGAACATACTCATTTGTGGAAGCAAGAAAAATCTGTCACTAGTGAATGGGTAGAGAATCTGGGAAGAGAAAACACAATTTGTAAATTTAGTCCTGAGCATCAGTGACTGCATAACACAGGGGCAAGTTGTTCAGCCTCTCTGCCATAAGCAAGGCTCACTATCTCACAGGTGTATGTGTTAATAGATTTAACTACTGGCTATAAAGTCATGCTTCTGGCAGAACACATCCCTACCAGTTTGAGTGATGTACACTTTTTAAATACACATGGTACTGGGAGAACACACACAATGTACCAGTTTAACTTGAGCTCAGCATTCAGTAAGAGAAAATAAGGATCTCTGTGAAGCATCAAGGATTATTACAAAGGAAGGGAGAAAGCATGAACAGAATACAGGAAACGGAATAAATTGGAAAAGGGTGGGATTACAAAAGGCTCCTGCAAACAAAAGGAAATACTTTTATTTTGCAGGGGAAAGCTTCTGAATCAAAAAAAACAAGATGTTGTTAAAAGCAACAAGAATTTTAAAACCAGACTTCAGCTCACGTAAGAACAATAATTGGACACAGATACACCCAGAGCTGTGTGTCTGTGCTCAAGCAGGTTGTGACATCTCAGCTTTTCCACATCCTTCTTGCCTGGCAGAGTTTCAAACTAATAGTGCTGGTGAGCCAGGCAACTGAGTCCTAGCACCACTTGAACTACTCCGTGTTTGTGTGTGCATCAACATTTACCTGTGCGTGTATTACATAAGGAAGAAGAAGATGGACACTCTGGAAAGGTAAGAAGCTTTCCAGCCTCTATCCCACAACTGCCAAAAGACAGAATGTACAGTGTTAATCAGCTCAAATTTGGATTCACCCCCCTTCCAGCCTATGGACTTAGCCCTGTTTYGATCTTGCAAGAAAAATTACAGATGTGTTGCTCATTGGCAGCTTCTCCAGCCCTGAGGAGGAAATACTGATGACTCAGTATAGGGAGAGGAATGGAACAGATGGACGTGAGGGGAGAAAAACCTAAGGAACAAGTAATGAAGCGCCTACATTATAGTTGCCTCAGTCCAACTTTAAGAAAAAAGCATTAAATGTGTCAGCTCCAGCATAAAGTTCTGCTCCCCACCTTTCATTAAAAAGGAACAGAGCAACAAGTGCTAAGTCATGAGGGACTCCAATATAAGTGTACTCTGAGAGGTTTGAGTGTGCAGCAGAGTAAGAACAGCCCTACTGCAACAGCTTTAATGCACAGCGAAGGAGTCAATCAGGCACCTCAGAGCCAAGAACGCTGCCTGAAGAGTCTGCAGGCTTGTATCCTAGAGTTAAGGATATGCCCACCTGTAAAGCATACAGCCAAGCCACCCTACACCAAGAGAAAACTAGTACAGGAGTTACAGGTGTCCCCAAATGGCATGAGATTTCTTCATGCCAAGCCAAGTCACAGGATACTCACTCCAGTAAAGTAATTAGAAGCATAGAGCACTGCTGTTTGAAGAAGTCAGAATAGAATTAACAGATAAACAGAAAAAAAACCATTAAAAATAAAGTAATATAAGAAGCTTGTGTTACCCATACAGTGACAATTTCAGGTTTTTTTGGTTGTTCTCAGGCTCAACACTGAGGAAATACACATAAACTAAATCTAACCTCATTGTTAAAAAGCTATTCCTTGGCTTGACAACGTTATTGACAATGTACCAGCTAAGTATCAATTCAGAAAACTAGCTGTATTTTTTTTTTCAGAAGATAATGATGCTTAGATATGGAATACAGTACAGTTTTGCTTAACCCAGCTTTTGAAATGTAAGGATCAGTGTGCTGAGCCTGTTCTGCTTCTGAAAAAAGCCAAGTGCTTCCCTCCATACCTCCTGTTCCCCCATCCTATGAAAACTCTAAGGTTCCTAATCYGTCATCTGACCTGGCTGATGTTCTCACACTCTGGATTTATTCCCCTAAATAATTTCATTTCCAAAGCAGAAATTCCTGGGAAAAAAAAATCAGTCCAATTTAGCTTTAGGAGCAAACCAAAAATTTTCCACTTCAAAAAAGCAGCACACATTTCTGCCTTAAAAAGGCTGTTTATAATAGCTGAAGTTTCCTTCTTTTCAACAAAGAGAAGTGTGCCCCTGCAAGTCCTGAAATAAAAAGGACAAACAGATCTTTTCCTAATCTGTTCYTTCAGCATAACAAGTAATTTCTCAGAAACTAGAAATGGGCAKCACCAATTTACACCACGTTGATTGAAATGCACTCATCTTTTACGAGTATTTTCTAAAGAGCATGTAATTAAAAAAGCTTAAAAAAAAGAGCTTACTTTGCATGTTGCAAATATTTTGTGTCATCTGTCTGACCAATTCTCTTAAGAACTGGGCAAATACAGAGAATCATACCTTAGGGACAGTAGAGATTATTCATAACTGCTCCCCTGTGAGTGGCACAGATTTTAAATCGCCTACATCGAGGAAGTCACAAACTGCATAATAAAACTGAAAAGCAATCAGCAGTACAGTACCAAGTTCTAGGTTCTAAAGGCATTTCAGAGCAAAGCCTCAAGAAAATCTTTCTCGTGAACAAGACTGACTGCCATTGCAGGCTGTCAATTGCACATGCAAATCAAACTCATTTTGCATTCAATAGGTTTCATGGACTTGGCACCAGTCTCTAGAAAGGTAAGAGAAAACAACTGCTAGTTTTGATAGGCTTTGCTCTCTAGCAGGAAGAAACCATCAGCTGCAAAAGGAAACACACAGAGGATACACRAATTCTTTAAAGTCAAAAATTCATAAACGGTGATTGAGCAGCCAGGCACTAATGCATAATGAAAGGATCCAGCACGGACAGCAATAAGCACAGTGAATGATTGGAACAAYAAAAAACAACAGAACTGCAAGTCAAAGTCAATGTGGTGGACTTTCAGAAAATGCCAATCCCAAGCCAAAGAGCTCAAAGCTCTCCAGCTAACATCTCGCAGAGCAAGCCTACCCGAATTCGATTGGATCCCAACTCTAACATCTGTAGCATCTGCAAGTTGCTCAAATTCTCAATTTTGCTGATTTTGTTGTTGACAAGGAAGAGTTTTTTAAGTTGGGTAAGCCGATCTAGTCCTTCAATGTGTCGCAGAACATTAAAGGAGATGTCCAGGATCCTGAGGTAAAACAAACCAAAGGTCTCATCAGTCCATCAGGCATGGATGATTCTGGAAGAGGCACTTGTAAAGTGAGAATCTCACTATCTCCAGAGACCAAGCCTTTGCTAGGCCTTGAAGCTAAAGTCATGACTGTAATTTCTTTTTATCAGAAAATACAACAAATATAACTTTCAAAATACTTCTGTAGTGTGTTAGCAGAAAAAAAAAGGAAAGGTACTTGCCTACAAGATCTGCCTCTGACAGGACCATGTCAAGGCCTCCCGTGGGCAGGAAGCAGTTGTGATTGTGAGAAGTAGGCCAGTTCTTGGCCCAGTGGAAACAGTTTTGTAATGTATCTCCAGAGTGACCCCAGGCAAGTGCCAGAAACTCAGAAACTTGGAAGGGTACTTACTTCTTCCCTAACACCCTCCAAAAAAAAAAAAAAATCATAACCTTACCTGAAATCTCTTGTCATTTTTGCAGGAATAAAAACCTGTTACACAGAGCTCTTGCTGCCAAGAGCAAAGGGGGCCTGAGAGCTCCCCCACCTGCGTGGCAGCTGCAACCACCTGTCATTCTCATTGCCTTACACAGTCCCGGTTTCATTTCCAGCTGCCTGTCCCTGGGGAGCTTCAGGATAATGAAACTAGTTTACTGCACAGGTTAAATATCAATAGAGAATAGACATTATCCTTGACAGAGCACCCCAACGAATTCTGAGAAAGGCCTGGGCAATAAACACTGGAGTAAGTACAGCATGAGTTAACACAGCAAACCACCCCCAGCCTAATCCTGGTGATTCCCCTGGACTCACTCAAGTTCCACCAGAGACTCCAAGTTCTCAATCTTCCGAATTTGATTGTCATAGAGATCCAGCTCCCGCAAGGTGTGCAATTGCTCCAGGTTCTCAATGTGCTTAATCAAATTCTGACGGAGACATAGAGTCTAATTGTTGGGGAAAAGTTTAAAAAGAAACAGGAAAATGGATATGAAGGACTGCATGTAATGCCTTTTGGCTTACAGACAATAAGGTGTGTGTGTGGGGGGGTCCCCATTATGTTTTACTGGAGATTTGTTTGGTTGTTGGTTTGTTGGGGGTTTTTTTGTTTGTTTAGGTATTTTTTAATACAGTCTTTTCTTGGTTTACTCCAATTCTACAGAAGGAAATCTTTCAACTATGATGGTCAGACACTGTAACAGCAGCCCAGAGAAGCTACATAATCTCCATCCTTGGAAATACTCAAGAGCTTAACTGGAGAAGGCCTTAAGCTACATGTTTCAAYAGGGCCTGCTTTGAGGGCTTTGCTAGAGACCTCTGGAGGTCCTCTCCCATCCATGTTATTCCATGTTCAGTCTGCTGTGCAAGTCCAGGATGTCTCTTAGGATGTGCCCTGATGCATTGTCTCTCATCCACTTCCAAAACCAACTTGCAAAATCCCAGGATTTTTATTACTACTTGACAAATGTGTATACACTACCTTCTTCAGCTAAACACAAAGTGAACTCACTAAAATCTCAGCCAAAAAGAGACTCTGTATCTGTCCTCTTACAGGTTAGATCTACAAAATCCCCAGTTCCAAAAGGCATTCTCTATTCCCTAGGACTGTTACCTTCACTTTCTTGAGGACCTCAAATCCTTCAATCTTCCCAATTCGGAAATGATTCAAGTCAACATCCTTTAAGAGAAATGGAAGGATTTAGCAATTGTTTCAAAACAAATCTGGTCTTCAAAGATCAACCCAGTACCTTGTGCTAAGAAAAATTATAGTCTTACAAAATGTGTAGCTCATTAAAACCTCCCTTCAAAGAGCTTTTGTAAATTGGGTTTGGCACATGATTTTACCACCACAGGTGAAGCACGTGGCCTAAGCTTGTCAACYGCAAATGCAGTATCTGCAAAAAGGCAACAGCCCTTTCCTGAGTCTGAGCATTGTTTGGCCAAAATTAGAAATCTACAGAATTTATCAAGCCGGACAAATTCTGCCATCTAGCATAAGGTTTTGCATAAAGTTCTCTTACCTACTTTGCTAGGGCTTAGCCGGAACACAAGCTGCTGTTTCCAGACGAGCAGGAATCACTGACAGTTTGAATAACTGGTGGTTCTGTGAACGTTAACTCTGCACTGGCAATCAGCTGACGCACTTCACATCTGTGCTGCTCAGCCCCAGACTCTCCAGTTTTGCAAGTCAAAGAGAAACAGAGAACTTCTCCACCCAAGCTCAAACTCTCCAAAAAACGGGCTCACGAGGTTGCCGATGCCAAGCCACTGGGCTGGATAAGTCACTGTGCCTATTCCAAATCACACAGCCCACAGCAGCAAACAGCTCATTGAAYGTATTCTCTGAAGCTTGTAGCCCATCAATACCTCTGGTAGCACCGACACGCTTTCAGTGTCTCTATGCTTAATTTAAAATTCTAAAGTACTAAGAAAAGGTTTCAGCTACTGATCAAGAATAAAACACCTCTACTTCTAGTCTAAAGGCTCTGAATGAATTCTGGGGAGGATCACAGTAGCCAGCACCTTCAGAAGAATTAGATCTTTTAACCAGGTTTCAATACTTGCCTTTGCCTACCTTTGCTTCCTGCCGTATAAAGCCCGTAAGGACAAAAATCTGCCTTTACCTCAGCTTCTGGGTCCAGGCTAATAGTCTCCATGTCCACTGGTGTCTCCGCTTCTCCTGCAGGAGAAGCAAATACATTATGCACTTCTGTACCCAATAGCTAAAGGCAGGATAACAGCTAACRTCTGGAGAGACCAAGAGAACAAATGCTCCTCTGGAGAAGAAACACGTGAGATGCACAGTTTAGACATTCTGCTTCATTAAAACCACACTTCACCTGCTTGGTTTTCAATGTGACAGCTAATCATGGAAAAAAACTTTCTTAACAGCAGCATTTCATGCCTAGATGCAAAAGACGCAAAGATCAGCACCTTGCCCAACCAACAACCTGCCTGTGTTGTTGCTGAATATTGCTGTCTCAAGACTGGGCAGCATGCCTTTCCTTCACACCTAGGGCCATCATCCCTTTGAAGATACACCATCCAAAGTGTCTGTGCTTCTCTGACAACATAATAAAACCCTGCCAAGAAGGAATCTAAACTGTCTAGTGAGARCACCACGAATGACCAAGTATCTCATCTCAACAATCCCACCCTTCAGGCATTTTTTTATTAGCACTGCCAGTTTATGTCTCTGTTGTGCACACTTTTGCAATGGATCTCCCTTCCTTTGTTTGGCTAAACTCTCTACTGTGTCAGACAACACTGTTTATGCCACTGCATGCATTTTCTTGGGAAATGCTTTTATAGCTCTGGAAGACAGCCCAGCATTTGCTGTGCTTCTACCACAGTACAAGAGGGAGGGAAATTTACTGGAGAATTTTATGCTGAATAATTCATGCCAATTCCCATTTGTTGAAGATGGTGTGCTGGTTGCACCAATTTCTGAAGAAAAACAAAATCTAATTCAGCTTTGCAAAACTGACATACAACATGCAAACTTTTTTTACTTCATGTGCGGAGCTTCTGTATATACTACCAAAACCCCAAGCAACTTTAATTGCAGTGACATCCCAAAGCTTTTGCACTAACTCCTACATTACTGTATGCAAGCTCATTCCATTAGCCCAGTAGTAGTGACTATTTTCACAACCCAGCATGGTTACAACATCCCTAGTGTTCCTATTTAATGAGTGTTTCTTCTACGGATGCTTGGCCATATTAGTAGTGGTGCAGGCACAAACAGTACCAGCACCACCATTTCTAATACTGCCATTCAGCTCCAAGGGGTTTGATGGTTCACAAATCATCACTGACCRTCCTGTATTTGGGCTGTTGCTCTTSGGGCATTCAAAGAGGAAAGAGACTCACTGAACTGACTCACAGAAATTAAGACAGAAAAGCAATCCTCATATTTTAGTTTTTTTATAGCACAAATTAGGGAACATAAATTATATTTTGGGAATGCAAAATGAGCTGGTAGGCTTGGGGATGYTGAGTGGCAGGACAGGAATGCCACCAAAACCGAGACACATACATATGCCTGTCAGCAATTTAGCAGTGGGCAACGCTTGCATTTTCTTCTTTTAGTTCCAGATCAGGAGCTATGCACTTCAGCAAGGGAGTGGGATACTCTACCCTGCTGCTATCAAGGCTGTACCTCTTTGACCCATTTCTTGGATGCAGAGACTGTCAGTGGCAAGTGCTACACACCAAACAAGCAGCCTTGCTGAATTTACAGCCCACAGGAGCAGTGCCCGAGTTTGGAACAACAGTTATTTGAGATATCACATGAAAAAATCCAAAGCATGCCCCCTTGAGTCGTACTGGCAGTAAGTTAGTGCTCCTGGSAAATGAATTTTTTGAGTTTCAAATCCTTCGAGACTTTAAAGTTGTCTAACAGTAAAGACAGTCATGCACTTGGTAAAAAAAAAAAATCTTCAATTAAAAAACCCCATTCAAGTCAAAAAAATTCTTTGACCTTGTTTGGCTGGCAAGCTTGAATATTTTCATTTATACACATTTGATTCAGGCAAATGTGTTAAATATTCTGTTCTGGGGCCTGCCAAAAGGTAGCTCCTCTTATTTTTGCCATATGGCTTTGAGAGACCACTCATGATAGAGCCAGCATGGGAAAACAGCACTCAAATCCAAAGTTGAAAAACCAAATCACACAGGATACGTATCGAATTCACTAAAATAAATTTAAAACTGAACACACAGGCACTGCTGTTGTCTAATAAAGCAAACGGTCATGAAGTCTATGTACTGTATAAAGCATTCTATATAGCAGAATGAGATGTGTACCTGATATCAGCCGTAAATCAGTATTGATATGAAAATGTTGAAACACATTTTCTCTCAAGAAAAAGAAAAAAAAAGAAAATGAGAAGAGACAAGAGAAAAATGGTTCTAGCAAATTTACAGTAATTTATATGTAATTTTATTTATGAACTGACTGGATATAAAAATCTCTAAACTGACCCTTCTACATGCACTTTACAGCCAGAACTGCAATTTCCCTTGCAAATTGCTTTACTCCACACTTTTCAACATAGCACATTTCTCAAGGGGAAAAAAACCATCGCTCTGGCAGTTGTTTCATAAGTGAATTTTTCTGTAACCTATGTCTGCAAGCCACATGCCYTTGCAGAGGTAGGAAAAAAAATCCACCATCCAGAAAATCCAAATTCCATGGAACAGTCACTACCGAGTTACRTAAGTTCACAGTACCACAAGCATTTCAATCAAAAAGCCTAACTACACATTTTAAGTGCATATGCATGAAGAATATTATAAATAGCTCAGTTATAAGCTTTCTAACCAGAGGCTCTATTCCTCAGAGAATTAGCTAAATGATGAATTTGAAATTTCAGCTGCTCCAGCTCTTTCTACTTAAGATCTTCTGTGAAAAAAAACGTGGAAAGCTCTTCATTTTCCTTTCAGCTCAAAGAGAAACTCAAAGCTGGCCGTGGAAACTCTCTCAAACTATCTCTGTCCTAGCAGAAGTTTTCTGAGGGCTTACAGTTTGGAAAAAGTAACAATACAGTCATTATATTAAACAGTACACAAATGTAATTCAGCAAAAAAATCGGAATGTGTTTTTCTTGCTTTCACTGGAGTAAAAGAAGATCACTTCTGTATTTCCTTTAATAGAATTCCCAGGGGAACAATGTGCAAAATATAATCTCCAATGCACAGCTAAATCACGCCAGCTGAGCAAACACTCAGGATTCCAGGCACGCAAAGAAAAGCTCTGATCTGCATGGTTGTATCAATTGTACAGTGCTTGGGATGCACAGTCTGCAAAGTGTCCTCTTGCATAGGCATCACCACAGCATTTCTTAATTAATATATGGAGGTTTTAAATTACCAACAACAAATTAGACCTATATRGAGTGCATTTAGTTATGAGATGAGATTTAAAATTCTAATAACAATTCACTAGTTTGAAAAATACTTTGGCAAATCCCAATGGGCAAGGTTAAGATGAGGAGAGATCCACTGTAGATGCATAGTCAAAAAGAACTAAAATTTGTTGCATTATCTCCCTTCCAGTACCAGATCAATTATAATCACATGGACATCTCTGTCAAAAGGATGCTGTTACACTTCAGATTGCACCAACAGCCCAGATCAAATCACCACACAGGGTCTGCAGAAATGGATCTGCTGTGACAAATGCCATGCAAGCCACTGAAAACCCTTCYATCAAATATTCACAGGCTTAAAAGAGTCTGTCAGTATTTCTACCCCATGTTCTAACACAAGCAGTAAGACCAGTAAGCAAAGTTTAAACCCAAGAGGATTCAAAGATATAATTTTCATATGTCTTAGAACTTTTAAATTAAAAAAATAAAATTGACTGGTTCCTTCAATCCATCTAGAAATAGTCTTTGCTGCCTTCCAAAGGAACCTAGCAATTCTTTAGGCAAAAAACCACATAAACTAAAGTAGAATTATGAAAAGCTGCTTGTGATTACTTCTAATGAAAATTTCGAGCATCTTTCCACATAAAGTTTCTAAATCTCCATAAAAGAAAAGTATGAATAAAGACGGCTTGCATTTTGATATTAAATATTTCAAAGAGAAACACAAACAGGTGAGTAAATATGAAAAAAATCAAAGGTCTAATACTGGTGCTTCCATAAAAAGCAGGCAACTTTATGCTAGCAATGATAACACTACCATTTACTTAAATTTAAAGAAGATTGCTCTGATGCAGATGCTCATGGATAACTAGCATTGACACAGCCACCATGCAGCCACAAGGAGAACAGGGGACCAATGCAGGCTGTGCACACGTGGCCGAGACTCCTTGAGGGGACATGGTACCTGCGGAGTTCTCGCCGTTCTGCTCATCCCTCAGGCTCTGCTGGCTGAGGTCTGTCACCAAGCGAACTGCCTGTTTCCTCCCTTCCTCGTCTCCTGACTCCTCCGACTCGATCCGCTTATCAACTGCGCAAGACACAGAACAGCAGAATTAGGCTATTTCCAGCAGTGGGGCAGGGAGRAGGAGTAGCAAGCAGATATAATAACCAGGATTCACATATACCACTATGCAGTTAGTAGAAATCCTAAGTTAACTAAATGAAAGGTTTAGTCTTAAATAAAAGGCCTCTTACCCCTTGTTTCTACTTTGATTTTGGATGCACTTTTTCCTCCCATCACATCTTCCTAAAACCAACAGTCTGGGAAGAAGACTGGAGGAAAAAGGAAATTTCTTAGATCAATGAAGTGCAATTCCAAAGATTACGGAGATGGAATTAGAACTATTACATTTTAAAAGCTTTTAGAAAAAAAAAATTACTATCATGTACAATAGTACCAATGACACGAAGAAGTGAAGGCATCAATAAAAAAATCCTTGCAGACAAAAGCAACTGTCTCCCCAGAACAACCTGCCAGATCCCTTCAGGTTTACCTAGTCACAGCTCTGGTGGCCACCCTGGGCCTGGGACCAGAAGCAGCTCCTTGCTCCTCCTTGGCTCCCCCTCAGTATTTGCTCTCGTTTCATCAGGGGACTAAGGAGAACCAGCGCCATCCGGGAGGTTTTTTTCTTATTATCTTTATTTTTTGCGTCACGGCCATCTCCACAACSCCACTTTCTCCCTCTCGCGCATAGAGGCCCCGGGCATCACGTCACATGCCGCGGTAACAAACACCGGCCCCCCCTGTTCGGCGGCCCGCCAGGGCCTGGCCCTCCGGGCAGTGGCCCTCGGAGTGGACACCAGGGGGTTGCACGACCACGGAGGGCCCACAAGCCTCCCCGGCGCCCAGCTGGCAGCCGCCTCGCCCAGCGGCGGCGCCCAAGCAGCCGGCCGCGCCGTTCCAACTCCCACAGCATCCGCAGTAGCCTCTGTGGGCTCTCACCCTCCATCATCTCCTGCGGCCCCGCTCCGCTCTCCGCCGCCATATCGGTCCTCCTCCCACCGCCCCTTCCGGAAACCGCCTCCGCCGCCGGCACAGCCAATCAGAGCCCACAGCTGGCGCCACGCCGCAGCCAATCACCCGCAGGCGGCGCGCCCACGRCGCCYTGGCCACTGCTGCCCGGTGCGCAGGCGGGCCGGCTGTGCCCCGCGGCCTTCTGGGAGCTGTAGTTCTCTGCGGGCAGGGTGGGAGGCGGCCGGGACCTGCTCCCTCTCCACCAGCGTCTCGGGCTGGACGAGTTACGCGCTGCTTTCGGCCTCGTCCTTCCGCCTACAAATCCTTCGGAGGACCACCGTGACCCTGCGGAAAGGCCTTCTACCTGCAGCTTTCCGCCCCCGGAGAATGTCGGCCGCGCTGCYTCGGGCCGATGTCCCGGAGCGCGGGGCACCGCGTGTGGCGGCAGCCGGGAAGGGGAGGAGGGCGGGAGCAACAAATTCCTGGGCCGCCGATCTGTTTTGCCCCCTCCCGCGCTGGCGTCCCGTTTGCTCCTCTCCGTGCCGCTCTTACAACGCCTTTGCTTACTGGATGAGGCTGCTGCTGAGTACCGCCTTCCACTTCCTCGCGCCCTCCGGCTGTGACGGGCCGCCCTGAGGGACCGTGGCAGTGACCGTGGCCGGACCGTCCTGTCCTGTCCTGTCCTGTCCTGTCCTGTCCTGTCCTGTCCTGTCCTGATGGGGGCCGCTGGCGGCGGGGGTCCGGTCGGTACCCAGGGTGGGAGGGAGGCTTTGCTACACTTGCTGATTCAAACTTGGGAATGACTTCGCATATTACCAAAGCTTTTGGTTTCAAAACCAGCAGAAAGGGGGAGAGGGTGCTGGCTGGATGCGCAGCAGCTCTGACAGAAGTATGGTGGCGGCGTTCCTATCGGTCACAGGTATCCTACACAATCACAGAATC
Organism: Amblyornis subalaris; assembly: GCA_018881555.1. Classification (NCBI taxonomy): domain Eukaryota; kingdom Metazoa; phylum Chordata; class Aves; order Passeriformes; family Ptilonorhynchidae; genus Amblyornis; species Amblyornis subalaris. Next base: position 652,432 of record JACAXG010000232.1, read on the forward strand.
GTCTGAGTTGGAAGGGACCCAGTGAATGGTCMGTAGAGGGATCAAACCCTCACGAGGTAGGATGCTAAGTCAATAGTCACCTCTGGGTAACCACACAGACGAAACATTGAGCAGGACACGCAAGAATGAGCATTTTGACGTAACTTACAGGGCTGTGGCTTGGGTTCGAAGGCACGGTAACCTGCCAGCGTCAGTCCCTGCTGTGAACTGATGTCCCATGCTGACTCCATGTCCTCTGTTTCTGTTGCAGATGGTGGCTCCCTAGGTGTGGCGTGGCAACCAGAATGAGATCATGGCAGCTAAGGTTTATAGCCTCTCTGAAGGGGGCCTTCTGTCTTCATCAGCAGACTTAGTCCTTACTGACTTGAATGACTCATAAGCTAAATAGATCCTTCCCCTGGGGCAACAAAAGCAGGAAAAGTCATCTCTCTGGACTCTGTCAGCTTAGAGCATCACTGTCTGGTGAGCACAGTATTGTGAGATTGAGTTCCCATGAAGCTTTCGGGCAGTTTCAGATCTTCCCCTTCCCCAAACCTAGATGTGACAGCAATGAGTATCTGCCAGGATATACTTGCTCAGTAAGCACTTGAGCCATGGATTGCTGCAGGCCAGGAGAGTTTACAGGGGAAACATTAATGGATAGATGCTCTGCATTTGTACTTGTCCCTGGGCAACATTTATTGTCTGCCGTTGGACCACCCTCCCATCTTGTATAATTATCTAAACCAAAAAAAATTTCCAAATGATGAGAAGGATGTTGTTATGTTACCAAATATCCAAATATATCGGATTCAAACTCTCCAACACTAAAATTGTGTTAAAGAGGACATCATTTAATTCAGGCCTGAGGTGCACACAGGAGAGTCTACCCTAACATGCCCACGTGATTTTATAAGAGGGATACTTATATACAGCTGGTACATGCACAGTACAATTTACCTATTACCATAAATCCCACCCCAAGTTCCCAGAGATTCAATCCTTTGTTTTGTCTATCACTGCATTCTTGGGCCAGTTGTCTTCTTATCTCCCAAGCATCCTTGCTGAACACAGCTTTCACAGGCCTTGTTTCTCTGCTAAAAGTTTTCACAGGCACAATAAAAATCAAAGTAACCCTTTTGATATTGGATTCTGTCAGAAGGGGAAGAACTTTGCACCTTACAGTGTGTCCAGATATGGGTCTCCCTGTTTTATCGTGGTGAGCATGTTCATGCTGTATTACAGTGCATAAATGTCCTTGTGATGAGTTGTTCATAATGCTTCTTCCAGTACGGCTAAACCTTCAAAGCTACTTACTGATTTGGGAGTGGAGGGATGGCATTGGGCTGCTGATACCACTTCTCAGAGAAGTGTTTTTTACAGGCAAAACCTTTGAAAATTTCAGTACAATCACTTAGCATTGCATGGTCTAAAACATTGGTGTGGACACAGGTATTTCAATGTCACATATTGTGACAATTAACTGGCTTCCAACTAATGGAGGTTTTAATAAGGGCTTGAGCACTTTCTGCAATTATTTAATAACTATTTCATTTTTAATTGGAGACATTTCAAAACATTTTAAAAACTGCTAAGTAAAAAAAATAGTTAACTAGTCTGGTTGAAACTTATGGATGTTGGCAAGTTTTTTTTAGCCTATGGACTGTGATTCAAAAAGATACATTTATTACAATAGTTTCCGTTTCCTTTAGTTTCACTGATTTTATTTGCTTGTAGTTTCTTTAAAAATCTAGAAGCATGTATTTTGGGATTACTTGACAGTTGATTCAGCTGACAGCTTATTTTTTTTATTCATTCCTCTGATCCTCCTGTGGTAGACTGTTACAGCAACATTGTTGACCTGTATCTTTTCACGGGGGAGAAGTGGAGCTCTTAGTGTTTGTCTTAACTGACAGCTCATAACATTTGTACCAGCAAAATTGGTAACTCACGGGTTCAGTGGGATTCTGCCTCTCTTTCTGCTTCCATTGGAAGTTCTGCTTCTTGATCCTTTTTACATGCCCCTGCTGTGGAGGAATCCAGCCAGCACCTCCCAGCTGCTGCATGCAACCCAGACAAAGCCATCTTTGCTGTGGATGCCAGCACAACAAAGGTATTTGCAGGAGTACTGCAATGCTAAGCTCTCCATAACTGGTACAGGTTGTGTGACATCAGATGGGCTAAAATGACTGTTATTGTTTCGTGTCTCTGCAGGTTATCGGAGTGTCATGAAGGCATTTTGTAGTCTACTCAAGCTCAGTAGTCTTCTAAAGACTGATGAGTTTATTTCCACTGTAGGTTGTAGTTAGCAAAATATACAAGACAGTAGCAGAAGCAAGGATGTCTTGAGTCTGTTTTCAAATACAGGGAGGTTGTGGACTCCCCGTTCCTGGAAGTGCTTAAGGCCAGGTTGGATGAAGCTTGGAGCAACCTGGTCTAGTGGAAGATGTCCCTGCCCATGGCAGGGGTGTGGAAGTGGATGGTCTTTAAGATCCTTTCCAACCCAAACCATTCTGTGATTCAATGATTCTGTAAGAATGCAGCTGTGAAGTGGCATGAGGGAAGAAAGGAAGAGCAGAATGTGCTTCAAGCCTTCTCTCTGTAAAGTACCAACCCTGAGATGTGTTTGTGGTGGCACAAGATTTCTTTATCTGCCCCAGTAAATAYGTCTTTTGCATTGGGAGGGAAAGAATTTCTCTGTTTCTGTCCTGAGAGTAATCTAAAATTGGGTCCTGAAAACTTTAAAGAGCTGTGCCATTTTTGAGCTTGAACTGATAGTTTGGGTTTGCCCACCTTAAAGGCACTGAGTCCTGACTTGCTCCATTACACAGGCTCCAGTGTGCCAATGACTGTGTGATCACTGCACACCTTTAAGTCTGGATACAATTTTGTGGCTTGCCCAGGCTTTGTAGTTTTGCTTCCATAGATGTCATTATTTACAGTTAAAAGAAAGTAGGAAACCTAAAAGGAAAGCAATGTTTCAAAACCTCTTAACTAAAAAGATGTGTGGGCAAGGGATGTCCTAGAATAAGAAGCTTTAATGAACTCAGAATTCTAAAGCACCCCTCCATTTCCACCAAGAGGAAGGGATATTATAAGACATTAAAGCAACAACCTGAGGAGATGATGAGCTCTTAAAAAAAACTTAGAGCTTTTATTCTTTTTTTAGGTTTGGTTTTTCCTGTTTTTTTCTAGATCCTAGTGGCCAATGACCAAGCTTGCAAGTTGCTTGGCTGCAGTAGTCGGGAACTCATTGGTCAAAAGCTGTCCCACTTGATATCCAAATCTGGTCAAGAGGCATGGGAAGCAGTGGGTGAGGAGTACCTAGAAAGTTATGAATGTTCATCGATGGTTTCAGGAACTGTGGTATGTGAAATGTTCAAGGAAATATTCCCCACCACATAAAGTGCTTTTGTAGGCTTTGATTTGTTGTTTTTTTTTTTTTTTACATTTTCAATATAATTTCCTGATATATTTAACTTGGTGGGCATTTGGCAATTATGTCATTTGTAGGACTGTTTAAAAGTTTGCAGATGTGGGAATTCAAAGGGCAAAAGATGATTTAGGGGGACGCCCATGAGAACCTTGCAGCTGTCAACACATATAGTCACCATGACTTGACCAAATCAGAACTTAAAGGAGATTAGATTTTTAAAAAATTGCTTAACATGGAAAAAGTCTATTGTGGAAAAGGTCCCAATTGTCTGGTCCTTAAAAATACATTTTAAATTGTCTTAGATTGGATTGTGCATATTACAAAGTTACAAGCCAGTGAAATACTGTGAAATGTCTGTGCCAAAACACCATAGTTGGTGCAAAAGAGTGGAATTGATATTTTGTGTAGAATGGGGTTGTTTATAAGACAACTGCATAAGAAATGTCTTCAAATTATTTTCTTTTGCTGCTATTGTGAGTTCTCACTAGAAAATCCTTGGAAAATGAGCTCATATTCTTCCTGGTGTATTATTTTTGAACTGAAATTGTCAGGATCTCAGAACTTTATCTTCCTGAATCCTTACTGGCATATGGGGTGGGGGCAAAGATCTAAATTTGATTCAGTGAAACCTGAGATTAAAATTAAATGTCTGATAGAGGCACTAATTCTAAACTGTTCCAAGTACTTTATAGAAAGTCACTGTGTAATTCATAAACCCATTCTGTCAAGATCATATAAAAATGATAAAAGGTTTGATAGGAGCCTTGTAGGCTATAAGATAAATAAACATTTTCTGATCTGAGAAGAATCTCCTCCCACAAGAAATTAAACTGGTGTAAGTCTGATGCTGGTATTTCTGAGAGGCACTTCTCACTGAATGCGAGKTATTAGAGTGGCAGATTTATTGTTCTGAAGTCTTTATGTCTTTAGCCTTCCTGAGGTGGGGAGAGATGATACAAAAGTAATAACATTTTGTGTATGGTCAGTGATTTATCTTCAGACCTTTTAATCTCTATATTAAAACTGTGTTACTTCCCATAAAATACTAGTAAGTACTCAAGAAATGATGTTTTTCTAACAACGACAGGCAAGTGTCTTGGCTCAGTATCTTACTCCTGTTTGAAATTCTTCCTGAATAACYGCAGTCTCAGTAAGTGATGTCTCCATTTCTGCATCCGGTGAAAAGGTGGATGTTATYGGCCGCCTCAGCGAGAAGATCCCTGTCTCGGTCTGGCTGAGGCAAATAAGAAGCGAGGACACCCAGCGTTGTGTGGTTGTGCTGGAACCAGTGGAAAGACTTTCAGCTTCTGTTTCCTTCACAGTTGACKTGAGTGTTTTCCTAACGATTAAATGAGATTGCAATTTGTGAGAGTTTATGTGTGAGTGGAATGTGCCTGAAAGGCAGCAGGCATAGGTTACTGTTTGTGAACATGGAGTGTGTCCGTAGCAGTGCCTGAAACCAGGATGGTGCATGCAGGACCTGTGCATGGATCTCCCGTGCGGCTCACCTTGGCATATATGACAAACCACATAAAAACACACTCTCTCTCCTCAGGAGACATCTTACACTTGAACGGTGTCAGTTTGGCAGGGGGTTGGTTATTTGTGGTATGGATGCCCTTGTGAASGGATCAGCTTGCTGAGGAATAGTTCTGTGAGGAGCGCTGGACTACTCTGCCTCTCCCCCAGGCAAAGGGCAGGCTCTTTGGGAGTGCTGTTTTATGCTGTGTCTGCCTTTACTGAGTGAGCTGTGTCCTCCAAGGGACTGCAGAACGAAATTTCCTGCCATTGCTTAGATAACTGCAGAAACCATTGTCAAAGTTTTGAGTGGACTGTGGCTAAAATGCTAAAATTTTAACAATCCTGTAAATTTTCCTCCCCAGGGAGAGATTACGTCATGTAATCCTTTATGCCCATCTCCATGGCTACCCAACATTGGAAGTAGTTGGACTCCACATAAAGAACCTGATTCCTTCTGTGCAGATCCCTCCTCTAGGCAAAAAAATCCCAAAGGTATAGTGTAAGCACCAACCTCATTCTTCCATAGCCTTCTCATCTGGAATACATGTGCAAGCTATTTTCCCTCACGTAACAGAAGAAGGCCTTTTCAGAGAGAAGCCTATTTCCCCTGGAAAAGGGTGTGCTGCTTATTTTTTGTGGAGCTGCTGTCTGAAGAGTTCCTAACTAGGGATGAGACCACACCCTAACCTCTCACGGGAATTTGTCCCGGTAAATAGACCGTTTTCTCCAATCCTTGCTTTTTAAGACACCATGCTGTCTCTGTAAGCTCTTCAAGATTCCCTTGAATTCTTCAGCCCATTTCAATCATGTCTGTCTGAGGAGTGGAAGAATACCCAGATCTTGCAAATGCCATGAAAATGAGCAGCTAGGGAGTTGAAGGAGGCCTTCTTATGAATGCCTAATTTGCTGCTGCAGCATGGACTAGCCTTCATCATCAGGATATYTATATAGTAGTTCAACACTAGATTCCAAATCCTTAGAAAAACARATGTTCATTTTGATATTCATAGGATTGGTTCCTTTTTTTTTCCTGCTCCTTTTTTCTTTCTTGCTCCTTTTTCCTGAGAATTCCTGTGTAATTTTATATGAATACTGAAATAAAGCCAAAACATTTGGTTAGTTAGAGGTTTTMTGTTTGAGTTTTGTTTGGTTGATTTTTTGGCTTTCCTTTAGAACCTCAGGATCYAGCGAGCTGTAGGCCAATCCAGAGAGGGTAACGTTTCCTCTCAGTTTAAAGCTGGAAGTCAGCCTTCTGAAGGAGGAGCAAGCAGCGCTGCAGAAGGATGGGATGCCACAGACAGAAGGCTCTCTCCCAGGCTATCAGTACTCTGCTACAGTTGTGGTTTTCTCCACCATCAGTGGTCTTATTACTGTCCAGTCAAGTGGAATCATCTGTGGTATCAAGGATAGTTTTGCTTTAATGCTCTTTGGCTATGAGAAGAAAGACCTGTTAGGAAAGGTAAGATAAGAGGTTTAAATCCTTCCAGAAGACTGCTACATGTGGCAGCATATCCACTGGAATTGTGAAGTTGTCTTTTACACTCCTTGCCTTCACAAAACCTCTGTGTTCCACATGTTCGGTGGGTGAAGTGTAGGATGAYGTGCAAATTCCTGTGCTGTAATTGCTAAGACTTGCAGTGCTGAAAGCTAGTATGGATTTCAAGCAGCCCAAAGGAAGCTGCACATGTTCTCCATTAGTCATGTGGATCACTTTTGCCTGGCTATCCATGAGAATCAGGTTCACAAACACGGATTGTTAGCACTTGCCCCCAACCTGTGAGAGTTGGCTTAGCTTTATAAGGTTTCGTTCTTTGTCTTAGAACATTACATTTCTGATCCCTGGTTTCTATAACAACATGGAAGGAAGCAGTGGCTGTTGTTTGCCTTTACCTCCTCTGGATGATTCCACAGGGACAGAAGGTCAGTGCCTTTTTGAAGGTGTCACTGCCTGCCATACAGATGGGTCTGGCTGCTGTAACTAAAGGAAAATGAGCAGAGACAAGAGGTTCACCTACAAACATGAGAAAATTCTTCCTAAAAGCAATGTCCCTCCATGCAKTTTTTAAATTGGGTTTCCACTCTAACCTCAGGTAAAGAGAATTGTTCACCTAAGATTGAACTTCTCTTTTTGTTGCCAAGAAGATGAAACTGAATATCCAATTTGGAAGTTAGAGTGAGAATAGAGAATGCTTTGTACTTAACAAGCAATTCCCCTCCATCCCTTGCTRGGATCCTGTGGTATTTTGTGTAAAATATAGCTTTTGTGACTGTATTGCAGCAGAGCTGCAGATACTTAGGATTAATATTTTAAGGGAAAAATCTAATATTCTGAATTTGCTGGCTAATATTCATTGTTATGGTTGCTGTGTTTCAGTCAGGAAGGCATCACATATTCTTCTGTTGCAGTTYGCAGCACTTACTAAGATTTTATCAAAATTTTACTTCTCTGAACACAGCAGGAACAAACAGAAGCACAGAAGCCTCGTGTTTCCATATCTATCTTCCCAGCTAGCTCTGCCCAACACAGAACAACAGCAAGTTCACACTTCCAGCCATATCAGGAGAGATCTCTTGTGCTGGTTTTGTCTCCTTTTTTTTCCCCTATTTTCTTTTTCTCTTTGCTTAGAAATGCACATCTGCGCTGAAACCAATGCACTCCACTGGAACAAAAAAGAGTTAGTAGACAGTGTACAGTTTCTTAGGTAACTCTTTGATGAAATGATGCCCCTAATCTGGAGTAATTCACTTCTTCAGTGAGGAAGCATTGTTGGCACTCAGCTGTTACTGAAATGGATGTGTTCTAGATTCAAAGGACTGTTCTAGATTCAAAGCTAGATTTGTTTGCTCATTATCTTCTTCTGCAGCAACAATACTTGGTTTACTTCATCTTCCAAACTCATGTTTTTTCTTCTGATCTGTTGTCACTGGGGAAGGAAAGAACTTCATCTTCTGTTCTTTCAAACCTGTTTAGATTGTGTACTTTTTTATCTTACAGCTTCAGTAAGTTATGTAAATCCAGTCCAAACCTTTTCATTATGTGTTTGGAATGGGCTGTATATGTGTGGTTTGGGCTTTTTTTTTTTTAATGCTGCTGCTGGATGATTTTAATTTCAGTTTCTTTACATTATTGGCATTTTTTAGATCTCTGAACAGCAATTCAAGTAGCTAACGTGTGATACCAATATCTGCCGAAGAGCTTTGATAGAAAAGCAAATTTTGGCAGCCCTAAAACATGTAAAGTCCTGCATGTGATGATTTCTCAAACCAGAGTGGAAAGTTCAAATTGAGRCTGTTTTGCCTTAATCAAGCCTTTTCTACTCAATTGCTTAGGGACAAGACAGACCAAGGCAGTTCCAAATTTATTTTTAGTCACTGTAGTCTCTGAAGCATAAACATAAAAGTTTAAGTTGGTGTGGTTTTGTTTCCTATTTGGTACAGAGAGCAGCTTCTTGGCTCCATCTTTAGCACACATTCTGTCCAGAGAAGAAGAACAGAAATTGGAGCAACAACACAAAGATGACAAATTAATACATGATGACAATAAACAAAAGACTGGGACCAGTTTCTTTTCTCCTCCCTCACCTCCTGAAGCAGCATCCACCCCCACTAGTAGGTAGGCATTTCATGGACTGCATATTCACTTGGGAAAATGAAGAGCTGTGATGGCATTCACAGCAAAAGATGTTTTTTTCACCTGTGTGATGTCTGTGGGAAGGTGTAACAAGAGCCTTCCACGCTTTGCTGTCTTTAGAATCAGAGTGCTGTTGGCAAGACAGGCTGAGCTGTGCCTACCTTAGATTTTTATTTAGATCTGCACAACCTACCGTTGTAAAGTTACAGGAATTCCAGCTCTAAACAGGACCAAATGTTTCATCCAGACTAGGGAAGGTAATTAGGCTCTCTCTTCACTAAACATAAATAGTGGATGTTTATCTCCTTCCCGCTGATGCTGCATTGAAGTCAGGTTACCTGGAAGGAATTCTGTGTGTTATTCCTTCTGGTGCTCGGTGTAACTGTCAGGTTATCCAGTAAAACAGGGTACTGAAGTCCAGCCATTTTTTCTTGCACATTTCCAGGTCTTTTTCCTGTTACTGGSTTAAAAATTCTGTGGAAGTACGTATGTGATGCTCATGGTTTACCTTAAGTCAAATTTTATGCCTTCCACGTTAACAATTCTAACCCTCAGTAAGTATTTACTATCTGTTTTAAGATATAGACTATTCCAGCAGAGTTCTTGCTGCTTTTTAAAGCAATGATAGTCTCATTGTTTGTGCTCTCCTGGTTTACATCTCTCATATCACACTTGGATTGTAAGTGCTCTGCTTCATTGCTTTTCTACACTGCATTTTTACTAATGGAAATGTTTGCAAAATACATTGTGCTATGGGCTTCAGGGAACCCTGGTTAAATTGATTGATTGATGGGGACATCCATCTCCTGTTGGACAGACAAGGGGTCTTCTGTTTTCAGGACTGGAAGAAGTATCCTGCCACATGGCTTTTTTTTTTTTTTTTTTTTGTGGTGGTAAATAATTTATAAATGATCTATATTTAGAAATTAAGCTAGAGAAGGAAATTGTCCATAGGGAAAGAGTGCCATTTGAGTATACCTGCTCTTTGGTAAATTTGTTAGGATTTTGGATGCCTGTGCCGGCAGCTTTCTGCCTTTTGCTTTTAAACTTAAAAGCATAACAATTGGTCCAGGTTTTAAATAGTGACCATAGTAACAGAAGAGTGGGTAGTATACAATAGGATAGTTTTCTCATTTTTTGTAGTCATGATGTTGCTGATAACTTTGAATCTTTGCAGTGAGGACAGCCTTGCTGTCAGCCCACCAGAGAGCCTTATCCCAAAAGCTGTCTTGACACAATCAGAGCAGTGGAACAGTATAGAACAGTGGAAACTGCAGGATCAAATAATTCTCAAAAGACGCTCTCTGCAAGGCTCTCTCTCACATCATCTGATTCAGAACAGTTGGATTTAGGTCAGAATGTGGAGATTCCAGTAAGAAGCAGTCATAGTGCAGTATCTCCTGCAGTAACTGTTGCCTGGTTGCCCGTTTGTTCTAGGCTAGAAGACAATCTAAATACATCATCCTATGACCCAATGAAGCTGTCTTCTGAAGTTACCTGTAACTCACCTGGAACATCAGCAGTGGATGAGCCATGGCCTGGGACAGCATTGAACTGGAGACGAGACTTTAAAAGCCACGTKGTTCTAGGGCAGGTGTCAAAAACAAACTCGATGTGTGATGCAAAACATTTCAGCCTTGAGCACATTGTTGTTGAAAACTGCCTGCTAAACGATGCTTCCACCTTCTTTGCATATGAAAGAAATACTGTCTGTGATGTTTGCTTGGGAAATAAAATAGGTCGCAGTGCTTCTGCACCAGGAGTTGCCACAACCTCTGAAGACATTAAAGAATCGAACACTGAACTGAACTGTATTTGCTCTGGTCTTGAGGTACTGGGTCTGAATACTGGTGTCAAGGGGAACTCAGACAATTCTTTAGGTATTACTGCTGCTCTTGTAGGAGCATTTTGCTCTGATGCAGTGGACTCCAATATGCTGGGACAAACGGTGCCTTTTCCACTCGTCAAGGAAAGCAGCTGCTGAGTGGTGTTGCCACAGAATGGATGGCTGGCTGGATGGCTGGCCTCCCGAAGGCATTTACAAAACTCCGAGGAARCCTCCAAAACATTTCCTGAGAAACCTGAAACTCTTGCAGAAACGGTGGAGGACAACTCCAACAGAAATCCCCATAAAAGCAAAGGTAGGTCTGAAGAATACTGTCAGTTGCTTGGGCAGCAAACTATGAAAATAAAAGTAACATCAACCCTGGTGAAACAAGAAGGAAGGCTGAATCCAGCGGCTCCTTTGACCTGGTTGATTCTGGAAGGCAGCTACACTGGGAATTGCTGTCACAGATATGGTTCACAGTTCAGTAAGTTAAACCTTGTCGCTTCCCAAACTCACTCTGGGGTGCTGTTTTGCAGAATGCAGACAGTTCTGGTTAGAAGCTCGCAGTGGAGAGGAAGGAAGAAACATCTAGAAGAAAAAATGGTATTTAAGTCTACCCAGAGGGTATTAGAAAAGGAGGTGATATAAAATACAAAGTTAATCCCTACTGAAGAGTCAGAAATACTCTTAAAACACAATTAAAAAGTTTGAACCTGTTAACTTTTTCTGAACAGAAAATACAAATTCCACTGTAAAACTGTAAATTGTATTTAAATTGTATAATGGAATCTTTTTCATTCACTCCTTCAGCTGCATTCAGTGGCTTGTTGAGTAAAATCCCCATTTTTATGTAATCTAGAATAACAGTGTGAAATGAATAATCACAATTGGACACTGACAAAAGTTTCTGCTGGAGGTGGGAACTCTGGAGGTAGCTGATAGGTACCTCTAGAATAGATATGCTGGTGTCAGCCCCTCTGGTGATTCTTTACTGAGCAGGTGTTCTCCAAATAAATGGCTTTTTGTTAAGAGCTCAGAATTTTGTCCTAAAATGTCTGAGGTCTTGTTCAACACTAAAGTTACATTCTACCATTTTTATTGCCTCACCTGCTCCTACAGGTATACTGTTTGAGGTCAAATGTGCAGAACTGCAGGATCCCACTCTAATTTTCTGTCTGGGTGATGAAAGACATTTCACAGAGCCGAAAGGAAGCTGTAGCAAAGACTCAGCTTTTGCTGGCCAGCCTAGAAAGCTCTGCCCAGTCTGTTGCTGATCTTTCTACTAAGACTCTTGGAGAAGTAAGAAATCCTACCTTTGAATATTGAGCATTTCTCTCCTTGCTTGACTGTTAAGCTGAAGCTAAAGTCAAAAAGTATTTCAAATTAATGTCAAGAGTTGGTGAGGTGGATGTTGCTGTTTCTTTGTTTCCCTACTTTTTTATATATATTAAAAAAATAGTTGCTATTTTGTAAGGCTTCTGGTGTGGGTGCTTAGTGTAGTTACCTTTCCAGCCGGAACAGTGCAGCTCCAAACTGCAGGATACTCCAAGGAGCTTCTCTGCATTGAAATGTACTGCAGATTAGACCTGTAGTTTCCCTCTCCTGTCTTGCTTCAGTGAGCTGGAAGATATTTAAGTGAAAAGCTAGGCTATTGGTAAAATTTGCTCTTTGGAATATTTTTTTATGAGACATTAGAGAGCTGTGTAATAAGGTGGCTCTTGTTTTCCTTTAAGAAAATCGTCTTCCATGTACACACACATGTATGTTGAAATACAAGCAGTTGTGGTCATTTCATGTATAACTTCAAGTTTCACTATTCAAAATAAACGCACCTGTGAGATCTGTTGTGTTTCCTCTCAGTAGGGAATACTGTGTATGTCATAAAGCTGTTCTGTTACTGTGCATTTTAGACACCATCTTTGCTGGAGAAGCCTAATAATCGCTGAGACAAACTGCCCCAAGCCCCGCCCCCAGAGCACAAAAACTTCAGTGGTGGTTAATTTGTCATGCAGTGTTGCAGGCCTTGGTAGGAAGAGGGTTAAAATTTAGGGGGTCTGCATTGAACTTCTTTGCTCCTTGTGTCTGCTAAGAGATCAATCTGCAGAACTAAAAACGTATGTTACCAGAAAGCCTGGTAAACAGTGGTAATTTAATATCTTTTATATACAAACTCTTTCCGGGTTACTGAGGCAAGTAGAAATTGCTAAATATATAGATAGGTCATAAAGCAGCACCTTTATATTTCTGTCCATCCAGAATACACTTACCTGAAAAAACCGCAACATTGAAAGTAATTTACATCATATAAAATTATCATGTGGTGAGAGACCACAGTGAATTCATTTCCCTACTTGCTCAGAGAATTTTATGTGAGCATCTAAGGGTCACATGCTTCTGTTTTCCTATCTTTCTCTGAAGTAAGCAGTATTAGTAGCTACTGAGAGCTGATTGTTGACTTAACTTGTATGGTGATGGTTACAGCAACATACAGTTCTCACTATCAGAACCAAAGATTTCTCCTTTAAGCTATTCTTGCAGATGTGTCTGTTCTTTTCAGTATTTATTAATTTTAGAAATGTGATTCTGTGGCTTGCTCATTTTCTCTTGCTATTGTAACCTATATATATGTACCTAGGCCATCAGCTCAACTTCACTTTTCGAGAATTCCCAAAGAGTTGAAGAGCTTGAAGGATTAAGAGCATGTGAGGGAGAATATGCAAAAAATTACAACACTCTCAGTCTTACTGGCAAAGGCTGTTTTGGCTTCGTCTGGAGTGCCAGGGGCAAGAAAGATCACCAGGAGGTGAAGTATTTCTTCTACCTCTATTGCAATAATTTAGGATGAAACTGAAAGGTTAGAGTGTTCGTATTCTGTCAGCACTACACTGTCAAAAGCTTCTCTTTGGTAGTTCGGGGTTTTGCTTCATTTAAACAGAAATCTGTCATGGAAACAGGATAGCAAAACGTTTGCATTGATGTAGTGTATGAATGTTACCTGAGACAACAGGTGCAGAATGAGATAATGAACTAATGAAGGTAGCTAATTGAACCTGTTGAAACAAGTAGACATTAAGCTTAACAGAATTATAGGTTTTAGTCTTCTGATACTAAAGACGACAGCAAATCTCAAAATCTTTATTGTGCCATGACCCAAGAACATGGACTAGACACGTTGAGATTATGGCACCCTCCTCTTTATCAGCAGAAGTATTTTGGGTGCTAACAGGCAAGCTCTGGTGTTTCTCTGCATGGATGTTAAGTGCTGGCTACTCTCCACTGTACCTGTGTGCCAGATGCCACAGGTAACTGGTTGATAACAGAGCTGGCCTGTCAAAGCCTTTGGAATTCAGAGCAGCAATAAATATATTCCATTTATGTGAATCATTTGGCTTCTAGGACTAAATTAGTTTAAATGTGTTTAAAGATACTGTAAGCTATTCACATTGGATTACTTCCATCCCTCTAGTAATATGAGTCACTAACAGGTTTCCTGCAAATTAACTTACCTGACACTCAAAGCCATGCTTTTGCAGGTCATGCTGAATACTGTTGTCTGTGTAGGTTGTTGTAAAGGTCATCTGGAAGGAGAGGGTGCTGGAAGACTGCTGGGTAGATAATCCTGATCTGGGGAGGGTCACTCAAGAAACTGCAGTCCTGCTGAAGCTGCAGCACCCCAGTATCATTAAGGTACAGTGACTCAGAATTAATGCAGTTTGCACTGCATCTGGTGGTTCCTTTGAGTAGTGGGTGTCTTATGTTCCTGTTTAGGAGTGAAGTGTCCTGTACTGAATCTGCCTTTTCAGAAAAGAAAGGAACTTATTTATCCTGCTTTGTTTTGGAGGGTGTGTCACAGCAGACTATTGCTTGCTTCAACACTTTTACCCCAAACTGATCTGAAGATGTGACTCTTAACAGAAAAAAGCCTGTACACTATTTCAAAATTATAAGATGCATATCTTGGAAGTGTGATATCACATCTGAACATATACTAGTCCAGTAAATAATCTGGACACATATCTTGCTTCATCCTCTTTGTTTTGAGGTTGATGGTTTTGGTTTTGGAGGTTTTTTTTTTCTTCAGAAAGAGAATTCCTCTTGGGTTTAATTCTGCTCCCAGTTTTAATTCTGTACTCTTTTCAAGAAACTTTTGTGCTCAGTGAAATGAGACTTCAAAGATTATAATATCCATCCATTAAATCTCCAAGACGGGAGCAGTGTTTGTTAAAAATGAAAAAAAAAGGCAGTTTTTGAGGATGAAGCACATGATTAAACAGGTCTTTCATTTACATGTGCTGGATGTATTTGAAAATGAATGCTTCTTCCAGCTGGTGATGGAGAAGCATGGATCTGGTCTGGACCTTTTTACATTTATTGATAATCAGCCCAACTTGGATGAGCCGTTAGCAAGTTACGTATTCAGACAGGTGAGAGCAGAATTACTACATGCAGGTAAGAATTGGTTAATATAAGAACCAGGACTCTGTTTCACTCAGTACTGGCTAATCAACTGGCATACTGAATTGGAGTTGTGCTCAATACTTGCAGAATCTTTCCTTACTATTCTGTAGGGTTTATTGAAATGCCGCCTGCAGATGGCTCATTAAGGTTTACCTAGAAACAAGTAACAAAGAAACCTTTCCAAGACCTTACTGCCTGTGAGGGTTTCCCGTGGAGCCGTGGCCCCTCAGCTGTGATCAGGGCAGCAGACAGCCCCTGTCACCTGGATACCACTCAAGTAGCAATTGCATTTCCTCTGAAGGAGGAGGAAAACTCACAGAAACTGCCCCAAGCCTCACAAAAAGCCGCATTTTCACTTAGTTCAGTACTTAGTTTAAATGGGCTACAGGAGTAAAGGGCTCTGCTCTTTAAATCAAAAAATTATCTTGGATTTTAATGTGTCATGATGCAAAGTAACTCAGGGTAGTTTCCCATGAGTCAGGAGCTTGCCTGTGAGCTGAATGGTCCTTTCTTCAGTGAGTTAACCACAGCAGCAGTCCCCAAGTAGTTCCCCCTTCATGAGTATTGGAGTAAATTCCTTGCTCTAGGGTATGCAGGAATTGGTGTGGACATGGTAACCCCCTTACACCCTTGCTATGCCCACCCTCCCCTCACCTGGGGTGCTGATGAAAGATGGCAGCCAAAGCAATGTGTCCCTTTAGCCTTGTGGTGGATCAGCCCTTTTCTTAACCTATCTTGGGGTTTGTAGGACTGTCTTGTTCCTTCAGATCTGTACTGCTGTTCCTGTACTGCAGATCTGTACTGCATTTCTCTGCAGAGGCAAATTTGTATTATAAATAGAAACTTCTCTCCGTCAGCCATCTGCTTTTCTTGTTAAAAGCATTGTAGGAATCACAATTGTCTCCAAGGTGATATCATTCTCATGCTATCCTTAATTATGGCACTACAGCATGAATCGTGCAGGAAGGAGAATGGAGTTTAGGAGTGACTATATTATTTATACCAAACTTCACTCTTAAATGCTTTGTCATCCTGCAGTATGGAAGGCACACAGTAATATCCTTCTGGAGAAACAAAAGGACCCTCCAAATGAAACTGGGATAAAAATAGAATAACTTGCAGGATCGTAGCAGTGAGGTCCGATGCTTCTCACAAAAAAACCAATCACATCATGACTGCAGCATGCCCTCCTCCTGCACATTTGTGAGAGAAAAGCAAACAAAGGCTTTCTGAAGTGTCTCTCCCAAAAGCATTGCAGCACTTACTACAGCAATGCTGACAAGCGGACCTGAGGCCGTTTCCAGTTACCATAATTAGGAGGTATATCTTGTTTAGATAGCGTCAAAACAAGCCAAAATGTGACTCTCAGAAAGCTGTGATGCCAGGTCGATTATCCAGGCCACTTTGTGTAGTAACACCTAGTTCTTTCCTCCTCTTCCAGCTCGTATCAGCTGTTGGGTATCTCCACTGTAGGAACATCTTTCACAGAGATATCAAGGGTGAAAATACTGTCATTGCTGAAGATTTCACAATTAAATTAGTGGACTTTGGTTCAGCTGCCTGGGAAATTGTTTTATACCTTCTATGGGACGATTGAATACTGCTCACCAGAAGTGCTGTTTGGCAAACCATATGTCACCCTCTGAAAAGTCATTTTTGTGCCATCACACCAAAAAACCCATGTGTGCAGGGCTAGAACAGAGAAGCCAAGCTGCTGTGCCATTGGAACTATGCTAGAGTAATCTAACCACAGGAAACCGCAGTGAGATTGAAGGCACTGCAGTGACAGAAATCACTGTGAAGGTTTGAGTGCATACAAAGTAGGGCACTGTAGTGACAGAAATTAGTTGTAAAAGCTTGAATATGTACAAAGTTGTTTCTAAATCTGTTGTCAGGCTTTCTCTAGCAAAAGCTGCTCTTTTGGAGAGGTGGTGTAAGCAAGTATTGCTATGGATAGCACCTGCTTCTTGCATGTCTGTGCTTTGTATTCTCCCACTCTCATCCTCTCTGTTCTTTCCTACATGCTTCCCTGTATTTGAAATTTTGCAGTTTGATCCTTGTTCATCTCCTCAGTGATTTTTGTATTCCTTGGGACTCCAGGATTCTTCGCTTGCAGCTTCTCTTGCTGCTGTTTTGGATGTGCTATGCAAATCTTGGCTCTCGTCCCTCTTCTTTCCCTCTCCAATTGCTCTGTACCTGGCAGCTGGTGGTCTCATACTTGCTCCACAAGGAAGCCTCCCCATCACAGGGGTGGCACTTGCTGTAATTGTGCATGCATATATGTATCTTGCTCCCACATCACAGCTGTTTCCATGGGTCCTTCAGGCAGCTCCTCAATGGAGTGGGGGGAAGAAGAAATGCAAGGAGGAAAGGAAATTCCCACTGGGAATGAGATGAAAGGTGATGCAAGCAGCTCTGCCCTGGGACTTCCACCTCTTACTGTGTGAAGGAAGTGTCATGTATTCTCAAATGGAATTGAGATAGTTAATAGTTATTTCCAAATAACTTTTGTTTTGAAAGACCTGGAAAGACCTGTTTGCCCTTCCAGTTAAATATTTACTTGATCGATTTGGCTTATGATGAAGAACATGGAGGGCTAAGTTCTTGCCACCAGATTACATATGTGGAAGTCTGGATGCATGTTACATACACTCATCAACAAAAACTGGTTGGCTGTTCTGTGGTTGGTTTTATTTTCTGGAGAAGGATAATGCAGACTCCTCAAACCCATGAGAACCTTCTTAGGATTCTCACAAACTTCCTATGTTAAAATAAAAATTGGAAACAAAGGCTGTCAATGCTATTTTTTTACTTTCTTTAGCATATAGATTATGTACTTGCAATCTGAATTTAGGCAAGCTTATCTCTGCACAGGTACCATGGCCCTGAGCTGGAGATGTGGTCACTTGGCATCACCCTTTACACCCTGGTGCTTGGGGAGAATCCCTTCTGTGAGCTGGAGGAGGCCTTGGCAGCCGTCCTGAGTCCTCCTCGCCCTGTATCAGAAGGTGAGCTCTTCCCATTTGCTTTTCTAAAGGAGCAGATCTCTTGGGAAAGTATAAGCAGTGTTTTTTCACCACAAGTAAAGGGGAAGACTGAAAAAATGCTCCCCAATATGGTTCTGTGATGATTTTAAAAGAGTTTGGAGGATTTGTCATTCTTTGAATATAAATCATATCTCTCATTCCCAGCCTACCTAAAATCCAGCTTGAGCCATCACTCTGCTTTCTCTGTCCAGGTCTCATGGATCTCATGGCTGGGCTTTTGCACCCCGTTCCAGAGTGGCGCACGACTCTAGCCATGCTAACAGAGGATCCTTGGCTGTGACAACCTGTGGACCTGGCTGATTACACCTGGGAAGAGGTGTATGTCTCTGCTGAGCCAGGTGAGACCTTGGTCTGAAGGCTTCTTCATCCAGGGATGACTTCTGTAAGTCTGAGCTGTGTTAGCGGAATAGTTCCCATCGGGAGGTCTGACACCTATGTGTGCTCAGTTTATTATTGTTCTTACACAAGACAAGTTTCAAAGATGTGAGGCAAAGATTTCAATGTCATTTAAATTGTTCATAACTCASAATATATTTTTATTGCCTGATTTTACTTTTTATATGTAGTTTATGTATCTTTCTGAAAAGTGAATCAATAAATGAGTGATGTCTGTTGGTTGTCTGGAGTATGTGTGCACAAAGGAGCCTCAAAATCAGATATGTAATTCCATGATTTGTGTGGAAGGGAGGGGTTGGTGATGTCCTTTTTTAATGTCAGAGTCCTGTCTATATTCAGGAAAATAGTCCTCGATTTTTATGAGWCAAAGATATTGGGAAGAAAAAGTAGATTCAATAAAGAGAATTTGATTGAGATATGGGTAACAGGAACATTTTGGACAGCCAAGGTCAGACTGCTTGGGAGGAAGTGCTGGGAAAAGGCAGCAGTTCTACCGCCTGCTGCTGCTGACAGCAGCTCTGCATGCAGAGAAGCAACAGTACTCGGCTTAGAGCTACGAAAATTACTAAAGATTAGCTTTGAATCCAGCTTTGGACTGTGCTATCTCCATCCGAACACATAAAAACCGGCCCTCACGGTACATTGTATTCTGTAGCACGGCGGTGGCGCTGGACCCCGGCTCCGGCTCCGGCCCCGGCGGGGAAGACGATCCGCCTCCTGCGCCGCTCCCGCGGCAGGGATCGGCGCTGCGAGCAGCGGCAGCGGGCGAGGTGCTCTGCCCGCGCTCTCCCCAGGGTGCCAGGCTGTTCTGCCCCGAGCGAGCCAGCCCCACGCGCCCGGAGAGGCTGGGTCCAGGCCTGGCTCCCAGACCGCCTCTCCTCTCGATCCCCCAGCGCTGCCCGCGGCGGGAGCGCGGCCGCTGCGGCCCAGGTGGCGGCCCGGGAGGAGCGCGGCGCGGCGGGGCTGTCCCGGCGGCCGGCCGCGGCCGTGGCGTGCCGGCGGCTGCCGCGCGGGGGCGGGACGGCGAGGGGGGTGGGTTGGGCGCGGCTCGCCGTCCCACGGCCGGGCCCTCGTCGCGGCCGCGGGAAGATGGCGGCGCTGCGGGCCATGGGCTTCAGCCGCGAGCAGGCGCGGCGGCTCCTGGGGCTGCAGCCCCGGCTCGGCCCCGAGGGCCTGGAGGCGGCGGCGGCGCAGCTGCTGCTGCTGGGGCTGAGCGCCGAGGCCGCCCTGGCGCTGCTGGAGCGGAGTCCGGCGCTGCTGCGGCTGCCCACGGAACGGCTCCGGGAGCGCGCCGAGGAGCTGCGGCGCCTGGGGCTGGACGGAGGTAGGGCAGCGCCGAGGGGTACGGGGGGGACGCTGGGGTCCGGCCCGCTGACCTGCTGCCCGCAGGCCGGCTGCAGCGGGCGGTGAGCCGCTGTCCCCACATCTTCGACGTGCCCCGGAGGAGGCTGGAGGCGGCGGTGCGGCTGCTGCGGGAACGCTGCCTCTTCACGGCGGAGCAGCTGCGAGAATTGCTGGGAACCTGCCCTACCGTCCTGCTGGTGGAGCCGCGCACCCTCCATCACCACTTCCAGGTGAGGACCGGGACCCACCTCCCTGCCAGAACCGGCTCCGGGAATAGGGCTGTGCCTGACACCCCCGTTCCGCCCGCAGTACGCCCACTTCAGAATGGGGGTCCAGCAGAAGGAGATGGTGAAGGCTCGGCTCTTCCAAATGCCCTTTGCCGAGCTCCGGAATCGGCACATCTTCCTGGAGCGCCGGGGGCTCTACGCGACCCCACACAAAGGGCAGACCCAAACTAGTAACCCAAAACTGAAGGACATCCTTCAGCTCCCGGAGAAAGACTTCCTGGCCAGTCTGGCCCACTCTACCCCAAAGGAGTATGAGGTCTTCAAGAAGCTGCTGGCTCGAGAGGAGGAGGAGAAGGAAGAGGAGGACGTGGATGCACTATACACAGAGGAAGATGATTTGGACAGTGAAGAAAATAAAACAGCCCGGGAGTGAGGAAGTGAGGCTCCGAGGTGCCCAAGCCCGCCCCTGCTGGTGCACTCCCTGGCCCCACTGCACCCATGGGGGCTTTGGGTTCACACCCCACACCAGCACAAGCCGGTGTGGGTGCAGGGCCCCATGAGTGGGGCACCAATAAATCCCATCTATCAAATACAACACCACTCATTCCTCTTCATTGACCAACTACTTAAAAAAATCCAGTTTCCATAAAGTGTTTTTTATTAAAAAAAAAAATCAAACAAAACCCCCTAATTTATTTCCAAGACTAGGTTAAAACCTTCCGGCTCCATTACATACTGTGCCAGCTATGGGACAGGAGGCAGTGGGCGGCTATGCCGGCTGGCAGCGGGACCAGGCTTCTTGGTGCTGCGGGGACAGGCCCTGTGGGGCCACCTCCACAGCCCGTATCAGCACTGATCAGTGTGGCTGACAGGGCAAGGGTTCAAACGCTTTCAGACCCTGGCCCCAAACCCTCTTGTCTGGGTTTCCCCGTGCCCTGCTCTTCGTGGTAGGGAGGGCTGGCTTCTCCTGCCCTGGGGAGGTAGGGCTGCTGTGCTTGCCAGGTAGCTGGAACAGGACCAAGCAGCCTTGGAGGAAAACAAGGCATGTCTCCTATGGGAGCAGAGCTAGAGATGGTGCAGGAGGGGAGCAGCACGCTAGCCAGCTGGTCGTGGCTTTCCGTTTCCCTGCCACTCACCTCTGCAGCTATGCTTCCAGGCTGAGCACTATTACACTGCTCCCAGGAGGAAGAGGGTGGGGGCAGGAGCGCTGAAACGCCTGGGCCTGTCCTGCTCTGAGAGCATCTTCCAGGCTGCTGCTTGAGACATGTTGCTAAGCAACAGAGCTCTGTGATGCTTGGCACAAGGGGCAGGCCTCCCCCCCAGACTAACCCCACACTGCTGGGGACATAATGCTCTATACCATAACTGCGATATATCTCTGGTATGTGTTAATTTATAATATACACTGTGTACGTTAATACACAAATCTATGTTTAACTAGTGTTGTCATACAAACTCAGAAAAACTAGGAAAATTTCTAAGCTACACTTTTTCCTTGCCTGCCCTGCCTGGTCCTCTTCTCCACATACCCTGCAGCACTGGTGCCACAGGGAAGGCAAACTCTGGGTGCAGTGCAAAGGGATGGCATGTGGGGCTGGCTTTGTCAATGAGCCTCTACTGTGCCCTGTGCTGGTGTGGAGGCAATTGTAAGTGTGGTGGTACGGGCATGCCTCAGCTGACAGACTTCACCTATAGATCACATTTAAAATTATTTTTAGGTGCTCTATTGTTTTCTGAGCTGGAAATTTGGTTAAAACCAGGGATTGTTTAAAAAGCAAAGAAAAAAGGTAGGCAGTAGAAGCTGCCTCGGTTTCCTGTGCTAGAGCAGAGGAAACAGGAACGCTCCTCCACTGCCCATGTTTGCCTCACTGCTCAGAGCTGCTCACCATTTCTAACTCATCTACAGAGGCTGCTCCTCAGAGCAGATATTTGGGGGCCAGATTTCAGGTGAGGGCTAAGGCTTTTTGGTCTGCATTAAACTGTTTTATTTGAGGGTTATAGGTAATTTATAACCTTGGATTACGAAAACAGATTGGTGCAGATGCTGTTGACAAGGAACTGGGCTGATGCCTGAGTGAAGCGGGGAGCCCGTCGCTTGTACATAGTGGCTGGGGTGGCTGAGCAGGGCTGGCCCCCTCAAGGGGCACTGGTGCTCAGCTCCTCAGGGGCAGGGAGACAGCCAGCAAAGGCAGTGCTGGGCCAGCAAGGGGAAGGGTGCACTACTCAGTGTGCTGATGCAGCTGTGTGTCCCTAATGCGCTGGAGGAGAGGGAGAGGTTGACACCAGGCAGGAAGGCTCCCCTGCTGTGTTCAACCCAGTGAGCAGATCTGATCTTCCTGGTGTTCAAAAAGCCCTTAGATGTGGAAAGATGAAGCTTCTACTGCTTTAAACCCTGTGGAAGAGCAGGAGGAAAATGAGCTGGTGTGCAGAGTGTGTCAGATGCCCCCCAGCTGGCCTCTTCCCACCCTGTGCACCCATCTTGGGCTGAGAGAAGGGGACCTGTCATCTCCAGGACTCCAGCCTTTGCCTGGCCCTTTCTGTGCAGGCATCTCTTGTTCATGTTGCAGAGCCAGGGGGAAGCAGAGCATTGCCTCCTGCTCCTCCACCTGTCACAACCAGAAGCCCTCAGCCACAAGCCCTCACACCCCCTTACCACGGCAGTTGTGAGCCAGGGTAGTGCCCTGGCCTCCACCCTTCTCCCCGACTCCCTGCATGGGAACTGCCCCTGCCTGCAGCTGAGGAGGGCTGGAGCAGGTACTTACTTCTACACCTTCTTCAGTGTGTGACTGTTGCTTGGTTTTCTGAAAGAAAAGGGAGGAGAGCACCGTCAGTCCCATGCCCCTTTGCTATTGTTCACAGGTAAGTACATGGCACTGGCATCCGAGCCTTGGTCATGTCTGTACCCCTCTCCCAGTCCACCCCCAGCCTGAGTGTCCCCATGCATGCTGGGGAACTCTGGCTGGCTACACCCTCCTGTCCAGGGTCACAGGAAGGCTGGCACACTGTGCTGCTGCTGGCTGTACCTGCTGGTTGTCCTCTCAGAACCAGTGCTCTCACAGCTCTCCTTGTAGCAGATGTCCTGGTGTACCTTGTAGACTCTCCTGTACCTGCACACAGAGTGGAGATGTGAGTGTAGGGAACAAAAGGGAGAGATGTGCTTTGATGAATGTGCAGGTGGAGTCTGGGTGTTTCCTGTTTCCTTCCAGGCTGCAGTAGCCAACCTTGGCAGGAATGAGGCTCAGCCTGCTGTGCTGGAGGATTGATCCCAGCCAGGCCTTTGTGCCTCCATCGCAAGGAGGCCAGGGGCAGAGCAGAGCCCCCCATGCCCTGGCATTGCATCAGGGCTCCCCCAGCCCCCTGTTCGTGGATGGAGAGGCAGCCAGGAGCTGGATGAGATCTGCTGCTGTTTGGGGGTCACACACATCAAATCCAACCTTGCTGCTACATGGGGGGGTAACACCAGTACGGAGCTGTCACTTCAGCAATACCCTGCCCTTACGCGCAGCGGGTGGGTAGCCACAGGCGCACGCCAGGCTGCTCAGCCTGTGCTGGGGAGGGGGCAGCTGCCAGCTGGGGTTGGAGACGGCCTTGCGCTTGCTCTCCCTTCCCCAAAGCTGAGCTGCAGGGAGACATCCCTGGCTCAGAGCACAAGGGGAAGGGCGGAGCACAACCGGCAGGCAGTACTCACAGATAGTGGCAGGTGCCTCCTTCCCTCACTGGGAATGACTTGGTTTCCGAGTACAGCCGCGTGCACGAGTGTGGCACCTTCTTGCAGGCTGCTTGGGGAATAGGAGAGGGGAGCTATCACTGAGCCTGTCCCTGGCCCTGCCTGCCTGTGCCTCGTGGCAAGGGTCTGGTGAAGGCCCCCCAGCTTCTTGGCTGTGCTGGAGGGCTGGCCTCAACAGAGCTAGCCCACCAGGGGAAGCAGAGCCCCCAGCCTTACAGTGCCTATGTAACTCTGTGGGTAAGGCAGGGGCCTGGCTTGCCAGGCAGAGGCAGAGAGCTCAGTCAGGAGCAGGGAGCAGACCTGCACTCATATCTCCTCAAACTACGAGCAGAGCCCATCCCTCTCTCAGCTGCCAGCATGGCACAGATCTCTAGCAAAGCCTGGGCATCGTGGGAACCCCTGGATGCTGGCAGGTTGTGCTGAGTGACCTACATCCTGTGCGACCTGTGACAGGGACAGCCACCAGCCTGGCACTGCCTGAGGGAGCTTAGCTCTCCAGCACAGTCTGGCACTCACCCAGCTGGCAGAACCGGCCCTTGAACCCTGGGCGGCAGGCACAGTGGTAGGAGTCGTCATCTCTGGTACAGGTGCCTCCATTCCTGCAGGGGTTCTTGGAGCAGTTCTGCCCCTCTCCTGCAAAACATGCTCAACCATCAGACCCTGGGACCACAGCACAGCCCTGCCAAGCCCCCAGCATTGCCAGGGTGCTCCCAGGGAGAGCAGGTGGGTAGGGGTGCCTGCCATGCCCCTAAGGAGGGCACGCTGGTGCTGAGCACCTTGCCTGTAGGGCCAGGGCTGAATGCCCACTGTTGTGGGTCTCCCCTGGAACTTACTCTTGTTCTTTGCCTCACGCAGCTGCAGTGCCAGACTGTCCCAGCTGGACACCTCTGTGTTCTCCAGCTTCACTGGAGCCTCTGGCTCTGGACAATGAGAGGGTCGAACATCACCTTCCAGGCCAGAGCCAAACCCAAAGGCAGCCCCTCTGATGGGATCCAGCCTGCCTGCAGCTTTGGGGCACTGGTCAAGCCAGAGGCAGTGCTTTAGCCCTTCCCAGTTGGCATCCCTACAATTGGGGTGACACCCTTACTCCTCCTGAAAGGCTGTGGGACATGGAGACCTGAGGAGGCAGGGGCAGAACCATGATGTGCAGTGAGGCCAAGGGCTGCTCTCAGGTGTGCCAGGCCCCTTTCCCACCTCATGTCATGGGGTTCACAGGCACGCTACAGTATCTTGGGCTGTCACTTGTATCCCCAGTCTTCTGGGGATGGAAAATCGGGGCTGGGGTTGGACTAGTGAGAGGTTTCTCACCCAGGCACTCTCCTCAGGTGTGAGGTTGTTCTTGACAGCTGGGCAGGCAGGGGCTGCGCTGGAGCATTATGGGGCCACTGTTCAGGCCCCCACTGCTGCTGGCAGGGGAGAAGGGCAGCCGTGCCACAGTCAGCAGCCTCCCATCAGCAAGGGTCTCTCTCTGTGCTTCCCTGGCCAGTCACCCCTCTCCTCAGGCAGCAGTCTAACAAGCAGATGTTTGCCTGCCCAGGGCGAAGTGAGAGGGCTCCACCCTCCTCTATGGCTCCCCCAGCCCTACAGCAGCCTGCCCAGCTGCCACCTCATCTTGGGGGGAGGTGCAGGAAATGGCACTGGATGACAGGAGCAGGACACAAAGGCAACAGAGCACTTACGTGTCTTCACAGTGATGGATTTTCCCAGCACAGTGCCAAACCTGGTGCTGATCCTCCCTCTGCCATCCACCAGCTCCGTGAACCTGGGATAGGAGAACCATAAGGAGAACCTATGGAGCACTGTGGTCCCCCAGGACCCATGTGCTGGGGCTCATGACAGCTGGATAAAGCATTCACTGGTGGCATCAGGCTCTGTGCAAGTCCCATGGGGGACATGCTCACAGGGCAAGAGCCTGCCTGGCTCAGGACACCAGTGGATGGGCAAGAGGCTGCACCCCAGCCAGAGCACGGCTTGACCCTGCACACACCTGGACGTGGAAGCTGGGAAAAGGGGCTGGCTCAGCCTACTGCTTGGGCCAAGTGCTAGTGGAAGAGCCAGCAGTGCTGGAGCAGTGCCTACCTGGGGGCTGGCGAAGACTCCTCAGCTGCGTCATGATCTGCTAGCAGGCGGAGCTCGGGCAGGAAAGCTGGGGGCAACCTGTTGCGCAGAACCCGGGGGTGCCCAGCTTGGCTCCAGCGTCTCTCTGGAGCTCCATCCCTCTGCACTGCAGACCAAAGGATGAGGCTTAGTGGGAGGCAGTGTGAGCCAGCAACCCACCTCCCAGCCAGTCCCATCATCCCATCCCATCATCCCCAGGCTGCCATTTAGGGCTATCTGGTGACACACGGACACTCTCCACACACCAGGGGTGCAAGTGCCCATCACGAAGCTGTAGCTCTGCATCTGCCCTTCACTAACCCTGCAACCCCCACTTCCCTTTCCAGTGGACTTCTGTCTTGTCCCCACAGCCTTCTGCAGACATCCGGTGCTGGGGCAGCAAGGGCTCCTCACTCTGTTGGTCAACTGGTTTCCATCCCCTGCCCTGCTTCCCTGTCATCCCATTGCCTCCCTTGTGCTGCAACAATCCAGCAGAGCCCCATGAGCACTTACAGGTGTTGACATAGAGGTGGATGGGCTCGCTGTGCACCTGACCTTGCTCCGTGTTCTGCACGGCTGTCAAGGACAGGCGGTACTGCTGCCCAGGCAGCAGGTCCCGCACCGTGTAGGACACGAGTTTCCCATTAGGCACGTAGCGGCTCTTGATGCTCTGAGCAGTGGTGACATTGATGATGTACCCCTCCATGGTGCCGATGGGCGGCTGCTCCCACGCCATGGACACGGAGGTGGCGGTGACATGAAAGGCAGTGAGGTTTTGTGGGGGGAGAGGTCCTGCAGCAGGCAGGGGATAGGGAGGAAAGCAGTCAGAGCTGGTGTCCTTCAATGGCCACCACCCCACTTGCTCACACCACCTTTCAAGCGTGCCAGGGCCCCAGTTTGCCTGGCACTGCCTCAGCCAGCCCTGAGCCCTGCTCCAGCCATGGGATGCAGTGGGAGGTGACGCTCAGCATTAGGTCCTTGCCAAGACAGGCAGAGCCTCACTGCATTCTGGCACCAAAGTCTGCCCTCGCCTTCTGGCTCCCAATCAGCAGGGGATGAGTTGGGCCCATGTGGGTGCTGCATGGGGCTGGGCTCGTGCTGGTCTCGGACACTGAACAACATTTGGCAGGGGAGGACATGCTGCTGTCTTTCCTGCCCTTCCCAGGCCTGCCTGCACACCTCCTACCCGCTGTCCTGGCCAGACAGTCTGGCAGCTCTCATGCCTTTCCCTCCCCACAGCTTTCCTGCAAAGCCCCTCCACCCACCAAGCCAGGATGGCAATGGCAACCCCACTCACTTGTCCACACATGAAAAGGGGCTGTGGCCAGGCTCTCTGAGGGGTGGTCTTCCATTCCCAGGCCGCTCAGTGTTGTGACATGGACGATATATCTCTCTCCTGGCTGCAGGTCCCTGTGGAGGAGAAAGATAGGGTGGGAAGGGGTGAGCGGGGCAACCCGGGGGAGCCAGTGCCCTGGCACTGACCACCGCCCCACTCACAGGAAGGTGTACTTGGCCACGCTGCTGTTCAGCTCCACGGTGCGGCCTGCCAGGTCCCCCATCTGGCGGATGGAGACCCTCACYCTACTGACAGTGGAATGCTGGAGTCGGTGGAGAGCCCATTGCACTGTGATGGCACTGGCAGTCACATTCGTTATCTCAAAGCCTTCCACTGGACGCGGTCCTGGCCGGAGCAAGCAGAGAGGACTGCGGTCACTGTGGGTCGCTCCATCCCTTCCCCATGCGCATCCAAGGGGGGGTCCTGCCAGCACCTCTGGATCAGCTTCCCCAGTGGAGCAGCTCAGTGCCACTTGTCCCACTGAACTCATGCTCTCTCATTCTCACAGCCTCCAGGCAGGCAGGAGGCATATCCATCTGCCAGCCCACAGGGCTTTGTGCCACTCAAGGCACCCCTAGGCTGTCCCACTCTGCCTCAGCCCCCCACCACAGGCTCCAAAGGGGCTCTAGTGCCTAGGCCTGGCCCTAACCATACAATCATCAAGGTTGGAAGAGACCTAGAAGATCATCCAGTCCAACTGTCCACCCAGCACTGTCACTRTAACCCCTAAACCACATCACCCAGCACCAGATCCAGGTGCCTCTTGAACACCTCCAGGGATGGTGACTCTACCACCTCCCTGGACAACCTATTCCAATGCTTGACCACCCAAAGAGTGAAAATTTTTTTACTATTATCTARTCCAAATCTCCTCTGCGGAGGAGGCCATTTCCTCTTGTCCTCTCACTGCAGGCATGACAGAAGAGACCAGTCTCCCAGTTTTGGAGAGCAATGAGGTTCTCCCCTGAGCCTCCTCTTCTCAAAGCTAAACAAACCCAGCTCTCTCAGCCATTCCTCATAAGACATGTTTTCTAGACCCTTCACAAGCCTTGTTGCCCTTCTCTGGACATGCTCCTGCACCTCAACGTCCTTTTTAAAGTGAGGAGCCCAGAACTGAATGCAGTGCCAATGCCAAGTCCAGAGGGATGATCACTTCCCTAGTTCTGCTGGCTACACTGCTCTTGATACAGGCCAAGATGTCATTGGCCTTCTTAGCCACTTGGGCACACTATTGGCTCACGTCCAGCCAGCTGTCAACCAGCACCCCCAAGTCCCTTTCTGTTGAAGAGCCCTTGAGCCTCTCCGACCTGGAGCTGCAGGGGGTTGCTGTGACCCACGTGCAGGACCCAGCACTTGGCCTTATTGAACATCATGCTATTGTCCTTGGCCCTTTGATCGAGTCTGCCAAGGTCTCTCTGCAGAGCCTTCCTTCCCTCAAGCAGATCAACACTCCCATCCAGCTTGGTATTGTCTGCAAATTTACTGAGGGTACACAAAATCCCTATGTCCAGACCATCAATAAATACATTACTGGCCCCAAACTGAGCCCTGGAGAACCCCACTAAGCCCATGGCACACTCCAGGTGGCCATCCCGAGCCCAGCTCTCGCTGACCCCAGCATCCGGACGTGGCTTGAGGCCCCACGAGATGCTGTGCTCAGCACTGTGCTGCCATCTCCTCCCCTGGGCTTCACTTGGTCTCAGCCTACTGTGGGAGATGTGGCTCACGGGCTTTACCACCACCATTCTCCTCTCCTGAGAGGCCATCTTCTTCCCTAAGTCTAATTCCCTCCATCCTGTTTGCACTTGATTTCTACATCTGCCTGCCCTAGAAAGCAGGATCACAGCTGCTCTGCCTGTCCATGGCCCAGAGGCATCACTGTGCCCCTTCACTCCACCCATGGAGCAGAGGTCACTGAGAGCTTCTGCCCTCGCTAGTATGTTTCCACACCAAGCCCAGCAGCATGGCAGGGTGACTGGTCCGCAGGATCGCACAAGCCCCACTGCCCGCCTAGCACAGGAGCTCCTCCAGCTCAGCCAAGCAGCACTGGGGGCTCATGCTYTCCTGGGCATAGTGATGAGGAGCAGAGCAGCGTGGCCCCAATGGACAGGATTCAGGAGCAATCCCTGCTGCCAGCTCCCTTACAGCCCCCGGACAGGGTGAGCCACAGTGGGTCAGGCACCTTTTACTCACAGCAAAGAAAAGAGCGATTCTCTGTGCCAAACACTTTCCAGAGGGCCCCAGCTGGATTTTAGGATCTGCACCAGAAACCTGCCAGTTTTGACACCATGCTGGAGCCGGTGGCAGGCTGGAGGTGGCAGCACAAGCCCTGGCACCTTCGGGGGCCGTGCATGCTCACGACCGTGATCCCCCCGAGGACACTACTCACTAGTGCGCGTGGTGAGCATGACGGGCCTGCTGATATCATTCTTGTTGTTCACGTTGCGTTTGACTGAAAAGACAGAAATATTGTAGGCTCTGCCGGAGGTTAGTGCCCGCAATTGGTGGGCAGAACGACTTCGGTCCACAAAATCTGTCCTGCGGTAAGAGCCGTCGAGGGATACGTACGTCACGGCGTAGCCGTCAATGAGTTGCCTGGCAGCTGTGTCCTCAGGTGGGTGCCAAGAAATCAACACACCAGTGTCCTCCACCCTTTCCACCTTTAATGAGGTTGGTGGCAGCAATTCTTCAGGGTGTGAGCAAAAGCAAAGGGGAGAGGTAACGCCATGAATCTTTAGAGAACAGACCCCAGCAGCAAGCGGCAGAACAGCAGCAATAAGAGGCTAAGGCTCTCACTTGTCTCACTTGGCACACCTGGCAGGGGCTCTGTGGGTGCAAGCCACCCCTGGCCCAGTGAGCACAGGAAGAGCCAGGGCACCAGGAGCATTCCCTAGCATCACTGGTGGCCAAGCGCTTGCCACTGCAGGATAGGGCGAGGGGTCCTGGGGAGGCCAGTGCCAGGAGGCTTCCCTTGGACGCCTCTGCCTCCCTTCCTGAGGGCATCCAAGGGATCGCCATTGCTGCAGGGGGGATCTGTTCCCAGTGTCCCAGTGCCAAGCCCGGCACCTGTRGCAGTGGCTCAGCATGCCGGCACCCCCCCACGGCATTGGTGGGGCACAGGCTGCCCCCCTGCAAGGCAAGCTCCCAGCCCTGCCTGCCTCAAGGAGTGCTGCTGGTCCCAGATGGTGTTGAGCCCCTCATGGGTGGTGGGCACTGCCAGGTTGGTGTCAAGCCCCACATCACGTCCTGGTGCCGCTGCTGAGGGCCTTTACCTTTTTCGCAGTTCTTGCCTGTGTAGCTGACTTTGCAGGTGCAGCTGTGGGTGCCATTGCTGGGCAGGCAGTAGCCTCTGCTCCCACAGGGGCTGGAGAAGCACGGGTCACTGGCTGTGGGAGAGGTGCCAGGTTTGGCAGTGTCAGCAGTGCTGCTGGCCCCAGGGCCACCCTGCGCTGCCCTGCCTGCCTCACCTGTCTCACAGTGGTAGCCGAAGAAACCCTCTGGGCACACACAGAGGTAGGAGCCCCCGTAGCTCTCACACTCCCCTCCATTTTGGCAAGGGTCTGACTCACAGGCATCCACTTCTGGAGGTGGAAGAAGGCCGGCAGTGAGCAAGGCCCCCAGCATGCCAGCAGCCAGCCCCCACGAGCGAGTGACAGTAACAGACCCTCAAGGGCGCAGCAGGGCAGATGCGCAGCCCAGGGTTTGGCACAGCTGGGCTGGACACCGAATTCCCTGCTGCACACCATGGTGGCCACATCCCCTGGCAGGGGTGGACACCTCGGAAAGGGAATCCATCACTGGTGGACACTTCATCCCTTGCTCCCTCCCCATCAGGGCAGTTTCAGCTCTGCCTCCAAAACTGCAGGCAAGGAGGTGCAACAGTGAGCACGCGGGTGATGGCTTGGGGTCAAGGTGTCCAAGAGAGTGACGAGCCACCTGGTGTGGTGCCAGCCCTGGCAGTATCCTGGTGCCCACAGTCCAGCCTCCCATTGACACAGGAAGGGAAAATCCCTACCTGTCTCGCACTGGGTCCCCAGGAAGCCCTCCGGACAGTAGCAAGCAAAGGACCCGGGGAGGTCCTGGCAGGTCCCGCTGTTCTTGCAAGGCTCCGACTGGCACTCGTCAAYATCTGGGGACCGGTGGGAAGAAAGGCGCCAGCTCAACACAGAGACACCTGGTGGCTCAGGACAGGGGCTTGGAGAGGCAGCATTTCTCCCACACGGCATGGATCCTTCCCGTGTCACTTGCTTCCCCAAGCCCAGTGGCCAGGAACATCCATGGCTCCTGGATGCCCACTGCCTCGTGCCTGTCCCTGAAGGAGGCACATGGCATGGGGTCATTCCCTCAGGGACACTTGGGGACAACTGGCAGTGCAAGGCTGTGCCAAGAGATCCCATAGGGTGCCTGTGTCATGTCCCCTCATCTAACCTCTAACAGGCCACCTTCTCCTACCACTGTCCTCTGCCAGGTCTCAGAGAACTGGGCTGGAGTGACCTGCCAGAGCCAGAGTCCCACCACCTCCCACACTGCCCATCRTCCCCAACCAGGAGCGGCATCTCCCTGCTGGAAAATCCTACAGCTGGCTGGGAGTCCTGGGAGAGAAGCCCTTGCCTCAGGCTGATCCAAGCACACACAACTGCTGGTAACTTAGCTCCTGGCCACGGAGTTCGCAACCCACTGGTCTTTCTCGAGGGCTGGAGGGTGAGGGATGGACTGCGACAGTCCTGGAGCACGCCTGGCATGGTCTCTTACCCAACTCGCAGTGGGGGCCAGTGTAACCTGGCTCACACAGGCACAGGAACGCAGAAACATGATCCTTGCACTGACCACCATTCAGGCAGGGCTGGGACTGGCACTCATCAATCTCTGAAAGCATTTGAGCAAGGGAGAGATAAAGCGAGAGACATGAGCACAGGGCAGGGGTCCCTGGCGGGGGCAGTAGACAACTGGAGTACATATCCTGGGGTCACCAAATCATGGTCGTGACCACAGCCAACTGGGATGGTGCCCCAGGGCTTGTCCACTCCCCAGCACTCCTCACCATCACATTCAGGGGGATCGCTCCAGACACCTGGCACACGGCAGACACGGGGATGGTTGTGCTGGCTAAGGGTGTAGCCCAGCTCACACTGGTATTCAGCCAGTGAGCCCACCTTGGTGGAGTTGAAAGAGGCTTGGGCATGCTTCACCTCRCTGGGAATGCCACAGTCGACCTCTGGGGAGAGATGGGGGTTGAATGGGGCCCACAGTGGAGCCCCAAGTCCCCAGCTGGAAGGGGAAGTGCAAGGCCCTTACCAAACTGGCAGTGCTTCCCTACATAGCCCATGGAGCAGGTGCAAGCGTAGTCCCCACCGAGGTCCTCGCAGGTAGCCCCATTCTGGCAGGGGCTAAGAAAGCATGGGGAGGGCACTGGAAGAAGAGCAGAGCAAAGAATGAAACCAGAGCCAGGCCCCTTCCCTTTCCAGAAGGGCMCAAGGAAGAGTTGCAAGGAAGGGAGTTCAAAGCAAGCAGCAAGGTTCACTTGCTACTGCCCTGACAGTCAGCCCTATCATCTCCCCAGGCAGTCCCTCAAGTACTGGCATGCCTTCCTCAAACCTACCAATCTCGCAGTGCCGGCCGGTGTAGCCTGGGGGACAGTCACACTTGTACTTGCCGATGTAGTGGAAACAGGTGCCTCCATTCTGGCAGGGCCCTGATGCACAGGGGTCCGGCTTACCTGGGGGCACAGGGCAGGCATGAGCCTGGTGGGCCAGCGGCCACCTCTCCTCCCCGCGGGGGTGGCAGAGGGCCGTACCGATCTCGCAGTGCTTGCCGGTGAAGCGGTATGGGCAGGTGCAGTGGTACTCGCCATCCGCCTCCCTGCAGGTGCCCCCATTGCGGCAGGGTCCCATGCTGCAGAGCCGAGGCTTGGCTGCAGAGAGAGCACCCAGAGCAGAGGTCACCCCGAGCCACTGCCTCCCGCCTACATCCCATCAAACCCCTTGCTGCGGGAAGGCTGAGTGCATCCTGGGCCCAGCAACAGCACAGAAATTACACCTGTGCAGACATGTGCTGGGGCCTTGGGGGCCCACGGGTGCATGATGCTGTTCCCAAGAGCAGAAGCTGTGGCATGTAAAAAAACCACCAACGCTGATAGTGTTGTACAGGAAACAACTAGATCAGCTGCTGTGACTGTTGGGTGTCATGAAGGGAGTCAYGCAATCCCTCCCTCTACCCTGTAGGATGGGATGGGAAAACCTGCACCAACTTCCAGCTCTGCAATTAGCTGTTCATCTCCCAAAAAGGTCCAAGCCCTTCTGCCAACTTCTGCAAGGTGCTGGGGCCACAGGGAGCACTGTGCAGATACCTTTCTCGCAGTGCATGCCAAGGAAGCCTCGAGGACACTCGCAGATGTACGAGTCATCATGAACCTTGCAGGACCCCCCATTCAAACAGGGCTCCGAGTCGCAGGGGGATGGCATCGCTGCAGAGCCAAACACAGGGCATCACCGAGGATGTATGGCCAAGGGTACAAGGCTGGCTTCCCCACTGGTGAGGGTACCCCCTGCTCACCCCCTCCCTGGGCCTGTTCCCGTGTCTCCGTAGAGTCTTACTGTGGTTGGTGCCATAGTCGGTGTGGCAGACACAGAGGTAGCTCCCGCCATACTCCATGCAGTACCCACCATCCGGGCACTGCGTGTTCATGTTGCACGGTGTCGTGGTGACTTCTGCAAACACATAGCCAGTGCCAGCCTCCCTCAGCTAGTGGCAGGAGGACACTCACATAGAAACAGGAGTCCCCTAACTTTGCAGGGTCCAATGAGACAGGACAGACCCTCTGTACTGCATGACACAGACAGTGCAAATAGCAATGCCCAGCCAAGATACCCAGTGAGCTTCAGCGAGGGAGTGCACAAAGGCTGCGACTCCCTCTCCACCCATGGGAGCTGGGCTGAGGAAGAGGCTGGGAGTGGCAGAACTCAAGGGGAATTGTGGAGATGGAAGCATTGCCATCTCACCAGGGGACAATATTTCCAGGCTCAAATTCAGTGTGTGCCCCTGGCACTGTGCTAGGCTCAGGCACAGACAATGTCTCCTTGCTTACCCCCAGACTGCCTGATTCAAGCATCCTGGATGGAACAAAAACACTAAGCAAGAAGCTTTCACCTACCGAACTCACAGAGGAGACCAAAAAACCCAGGAGGGCACTGGCAAACGGTGACATTCCCCTCCAGACAACTGCCTCCGTTACGACACTCACAGCCCTCTGAGAGCTCTGCAAGAGAGGAGACGGGAGCTTCCCAGGACCTCTCCTGCTTGGAGGCTGGGACAGACAAGCGGCCTTGCCGGATGCCACCCACAGGGGAAGTTCAAGTGGGCAGCAGCCCCAAGGCCCTCAGACACATAGGCACAGCCTCCTTCAGCAGGACAGACCTTCTGTTCAATCCCGGAGCCCTTAACAGGCTCTCTGGGGCTGCTGCTTCTCCCTCTCAGGAGCATTAAGGCTCTTGAGGCAGCTTGAGATGCTGCACCCCACTAGCGAGTCCCCTCGGTCGGTACTCACGGTCTCGACAGTTCTGTCCAGTGTAGCCCTCGCGGCACTCACAGACATAGCCCTGCTCCGTCTCCAGGCAGCTGCCCGCGTTTTGGCACGGGTGGGAGAGGCAGGCGCCGGGCATGCGGGGCCCGCCTGTGGGGAACGGGGAGGCTGAGCTGGAAGGGTCCAGTCTGGGGCTGGAACACCCTCTCTCCTGGGGGTCCTGCTGGAGGTCCCAGCATGGTCATGCAGCCCCACAGGAAGGAGTTCCCTCCTGGCAGCACCATGGCCCCTCCGCACATGCTGCCCATCAGTTTTGCCAGTGCCTATGACTGACACACCCCCTTTGCAGCCATTTGCCCATTTCCCCTGACTGCAGCTCCCATGTCAGGCTGGTCGAGGCACAACTCCACGCACCATACTGGCAGTTGTTGCCGTAATACCCCGGGGAGCAGGTGCAGATATAGCGGCCAGGGCGGATGTAGTTGCATGTCTGCCGGTTCTGGCAACTCCGGTCCTCACAGGAAGATGAATCTGGTAAGGGGAAAGCAAGGAAGTTAGCATGGGAGAGGGGCCATGATGGCCAGCAGAACCTGGGGGACACAGACCCTGGTGTGGGTCATCCTGGGGCACAGGCACCTGTCTCGCAGCGCTGTCCCACAAAGGGCTCCAGGCACACACAGGTGTAGTTATTGACCAGGTCGATGCAGTGCCCGCCGTTCAGGCATGGGCTGGACTCGCATTCGTTCACCTCTGCAAGGGGAGGCCGGGAAAGGTGGTCAGGTCATGTGTGGGCACAGCCAGATCACCTGGTGCCTCCCAGCCCAGATGACGCTCAGGAGCATAAAGGTGATGGACGGAAAAAAATAGGTGCCACTGGCAATTCCAACCATTCCCCTCCCAAAACTACATCCAGGAATGAAGCTGAGTGGGAAGGAAGCTTGCCAAGGTATGAAATGTCACGATCTCCACCCTGTACCTGCTCCTGTCACCCACCTGTTTGGCAGTCCACCCCCATGTACCCCGACTGGCACAAGCAGGCTGCTGTCCTGTTCGCCACCCGGCACCTCCCACCATTCTGGCATACTCTGCTCTCACACAGTGATTCTGCTGCAGAACACCAAAAAAAAGAGGGGTGGGGGTCAACCCAGGTGCAGGACCGGCACACAGCACCATCTACATATGTGATGAAATACCAGGGCTAGGTAGAGCACAGATTGGAGCCACCAATGCACCTTCTGTCAGGAGACAGTGGCCATGACCCCCAATCATGACTGTCCCCAAAACCTGTCCTCAGGCAGCTCAGCTCTTTCATCCCCCTGCATCTCCTGGATGTCAGTGTGCCGTGCTGGGCATTTCTCCCTCCCTTCCTCCCTCCCACAAAATTCAACTCCCTTCTCGCCTTTTCCACTGGTGCGGCAGCTTACTGGGAGCCAAATGCTTTGGCGGCATTTCCACTGGCAGGCGGAGGCCAGCAGTGGGGAAAACCTGTCACCATAGCCCCTGCCAGGGACTGGGAGGGTCTCCACTGGCTTTGAAGATCTTGGACGAGAGCATCACCTGCAAAAGCAGGCCCTGCAAGGCTTGTTTGAGCACTGGCTGCCAGCTTTTCTGGCTAAGCAAGTGGTGGTGGAAGAGTGCTGGCGGCAGCGCTGAGCGAAGCCCTCAGACGAGTCAGCAGCAGGAAAGGCTCATGGCCAGAGAAAAGCTGCTTTTGTCTGAAGCAAGCTGAAATCYTAGCTGGCTGTCAGAAACTGCTTGAGCACAACAGCTACTGCAGGAACCCTGGTCTGAAGAGTCCTTCTAAGAGCAGAAGTGCACCCCAAGCCTGAGGTCTCTGCTTTCCAAGTGCCGTATTGCTCACCAGTCTCGCAGTTGTTGCCTCTGAAGCCTGGTGGGCACCTGCAGGTGAAACTGCCGGCACCGTTGAGGCAGGTGGCTCCATTCTGACATGGGTGGGAGAGGCACTCATCCACATCTGAAACAGAGCCCCGAGTGGGGACAGGAGCTCAGGGCAGGGACAGCTGCAGGGACAGACAGACTGCCAGCATTCAGCACTGACACTGGGAGTGAGACCTGCTCCCTTCAGCAAAGCGCTCACCAACATGGCACCTCTTCCCAGTAAAGCCGGCCAGGCAAGAGCAGGTGTAGGAAGGGTTCCCCGTGATGCAGTCCTCAATACACTTCCCCCCATTCAGGCAGGGCCGCAGCGTCAGGCAGACAGAGGCTGTGGGAACAGGCAGTGACCTCTATCAGCCCCCACCCTAGCAGGGCTCACTCACCGCCTTCCCGCCACACCAGTGCCAAGGTCTCTCCCTGCACCCACCCAGCTCCCTGGGGTGCTTGGGGAGCCCACAGGGCTGCCTGCCTGATTAGCGGGGCAGGGTCTGCTCCTCACAGGCTCCCCTGAGACAGGGGACAGTTTTACTCCTCCTGTGCAAGGGGGAGAGGCTGCACGGGGTCTGCTCCACTGGCTGGGTGGACATGGACATGCCCTCACTTATCATTCCGGACAGAGGGAAAGGGGACAGGAAAGCCCAAGTACAGCAAATCCACCGGTAACGCAAGACACACAGATCACAAGTGGGAAAACATGGCTAGGGGGGAGTGGGGATGAGGAACCAGAGTCCAGCAGCTCTGTGGGGGACGTGCCAGGAGCGGGAAGCATGGACCAGGCCCTGGCAACCTAGCCCCACATGGCAGGCTGGCATTCAGCAGCCCTCCACATGGCTCAGCCCAACCTCCCGGGACTGATGGACATGTGCATGCCCCTCATACCCTGCCTGGCAGAGGGCTGGCAGGGTCCCAGCTGTGCACATCACCTCCTCCCCAGCCTCCCTTGTCACTCCCTGCAGGCTTTTTAATCTCAGAACTCTTCTTCCCCTCCCCATTTGCTTTCCCAGCCCATTCCCAGCCGCAGGGCACCCACAGGTGCCATCCCCAACCACAGCCAGTGCTGAAGACGGTCCCGGCATAGCTGCCTCCCCTCCCTCCCCAAAGCCCTTTGAGACATCTCTTTCACCCCGCGAAGGTGGGGGTTGAGGCAAGGAAAGATGGGGCTGGAGAACAGTGTGGGGTTGGGTTGGGAGTTAAGTAAACCTAACTGCTGTCCTCTTACTTGTATTGCTGCAGCCCCCCACTTGCACCTGGGCATCATCGATTCTGAACACCCAGCGCCCGGGGATACCCACATTTGTCGTCATCTCCACGTCAGCGATGTCATCAGTGCGGGATCCGGGGATGTTGAAGTAGCGCTTTCCATCACCAGCGTTAAAACCTGCCTGGGAGGACAAAGGCAGAGGGTAAAGAGACATCACTAGTGCATGGGGGAAGTTGGAGCACCTGGACTCATCTCTCCTGCCACTCGGTGCCACTGGTGGCACCACTTGGACCAACTTTCCCCTTCCATGTGCCACGGGCCAGCGCTCAGCCCTGTCCACATGACAGGACAACAGGGTTGCTTGGCCTGCTCAGTCCCTTCCTTGGGATCCAAATCCCATTCGCTTCCTCTCCACCTGCAGCATCATGGCAGGCAGAGAGCCAAGCACGAATCAACTGTCGGTAAATTCACACATCCAAGTGGGTACTGGGGATTTTGCGGGTGTGGGTGTTGGCTTTTCTTCCCTTTAACACA
This sequence comes from Amblyornis subalaris, assembly GCA_018881555.1. NCBI lineage: Eukaryota > Metazoa > Chordata > Aves > Passeriformes > Ptilonorhynchidae > Amblyornis > Amblyornis subalaris. The sequence continues at coordinate 690,609 of JACAXG010000232.1, forward strand.
ACAACACACAGAGGGATGAAATAAAACTACAAGCAAAAGCTGTGCTAGCTGTGGCAGCTGCTCTTAAAGGCTGAGGTTAGGAAGGAAAAGGGACTGTGAAGCAGCAGCCAAGGCAAAGACCTGTGGTTTCGGGATAACAAAGCCCCCTGTATGATCTCAGCTTTGGGAGCCAGAGCACACACAGATATTTAAGAACTCTGAAAAAGAAAAAAAAAAAAGCACGGGGAGGTTTTCCACCTCCAAGAAACCCAAACAGGAGCCATGAGTTCACAAGGCAGATGTGCTACCCAGGCACCCTGGGGGCCACGTTCGCTGCTTACCTGTGCCGCAATGCCACCGAGCCCAGCAAAGTCCCCCCCACTGCTGGCGTGCATACCCGTGGTCCAGGTGATGGACTCATAGTTGAAGATGGTGAAGGAAAGCTTGCCGTCCGTGATGAGGACAATCTGGAAAGTGTTTACCTGCAGCAGGGAGGTGAAGAAAGCAGTGAGGGAAGATGAACAGGTCAGAAAATGAAGTAACAGAAAGAACATTCAGCAAAGGGGTGTTTCTTTGAGCCCCAGTCCTCCTCTGTGAGCAAAGGCACTAGAGTTTAATTATTTTTCATCCTAACTTCTTGTGATCCCAGGCTAGAACAGTTCACTTCTCCTCTCAAGGGAATGAAAAAAATGGGGGAAAATATGGATATTGGGCATCTGGAAGGCAACTGGCACCTCACTCCTGCCCAAGAAGGCTCATGATGTAAAGCCTCCACGTGGCACAACGAGGAGGCTTTGGTACTGCCAGCTCACTGTTGCTCTATCACAGCAAGGTATTGTGATAGAGCCGTTGTGGTCAACTTAGCCTTCCTGACAGCTCCATGCTGCAAGTGGCAAGTCTGGCACCTCCGTGGAAGGCACAGAGGTGGGGGGTGGCTGCTTTGCCCCAGCTACTCACTGGTGAAAACGAGCTGCCCCCGAAGAAGGTGACTCGGTACCAGGTTGCAATGAAGACCCACTGTGCAGAAAACCCTGGGAATTCAGGGAAATACTGGGCAATGTCCCTGCTTGCTCTCTCCAAGATGGGCTGCTCAGTGCTCTCTCGGTAATACACATCGCCTGCCCGCCGATTATCCACGTCCGCCCAGAAGGCAGCAACCACACGCCGGTCCTTGGAGATGGGGAAGGCCACTGGAGTGAACTGGGAGACCTCCTTCAGAAATGAGATGATCCCATTGTTGTTTACCTGCAGTGAGGGAGGGAAAGAAATGGGTGGTCACAGTTGACTCCTGCTGCCAGCAGGAATCCATGTTTTAGAGGTGCTTTCCATTTCACCTTTCTCTCCCCCTCTCCTTTCCACAAATATTGGAGCGCTTCCCCTTCCTGTCCTTAGAAGCAGAGACGTGCCTCAGCACCCACAACACCCGCAGCCCCCCGCCCCAGCTGCCTGCTCACTGGAGCACGGCTGCGGGCAACCGCCCGAACAAACCCAGCCCTGTTCTCTGGGCCAGGGGAAGGGGAACAGCTGCAAAAACTGCAGGAGTCCTGCGCTTTAAACAAACAGTGCCCAGTGCGTGGGGCCAGCTCACGGCAGTGCTCCTGGCAGGGGTGAGGGCCTGAGCTCGCTCCCTGGTCTCACGGCTTACCATGGGGCTGGGGGACGGCGACCAGGCACCACTGCGACCCCCCCGGCAGGGGGGCTGTGGGCACTGGCCCATGTGGGCACTGGCTCAGGGTGGAAGGAGCCTTGCTGGGCAGCAGTCCATCTGCCGGCATGCACAGCACTCCGAATGAGCCAATGCGGTCTTGATCCCCAGGTGACCAAGTGCCACCACCCCATGCAAAGTCCCTGGTGCTTCAGAAGGCTCTCATTAAAGTGGGGGATGCCAGACCTCCAGGGTGAGATACTCCAAGCTGTTCCTCAGCGCTAACTAATTGGGGCAATTAGGGTTCTGGGATGCATGGCAGAGCTGGCCTCAGCCCAGGGAAGGAAACTGGAAATAGTGGATGCTGCTGCCTGAGTGCTGCCTCCTAACTTGGGGATGCAGTGGGAATGAGGAAAGGGAGGAAACCCCCTGCCTGCCTGAAAAGGCTGTGAGGGGGCAGGGATCAAAGGAAAATGCTCTCACCCTGAGCTCCAAAATTCCCAGGAAGAGACCATGCCAGCACTCTGCTGCAGTGCCAGGGCTGGCAGTGCAGGCAGCTCCCAGCCACTCCATTCCCTGGCCCACAAGCAACAGTGGGACAGCCAGCCCCCAGCCAAGCTCTCCAGTGTGCAATGTCTGGCTCTGGCAAGCCTGTGGGCTGCAAGATGGAAAAGGGAGCCTGGGACAGGCAAGAGGTTCTCAGCTGGAGAGAGCAGCTGTGGCACACGGGCAGGCAGTGCTGTCACACTCATGTGCCAAAAAGGAGCTGGGAGCCAGCATCACCAGGGCCCATGTGGAAGCCAGTGTGCCTTCACCCTAGCTGCCAGCACACCCAGGCATGGGGGGCTGAGCTGTGATGGCCTTGTGCAGTCCCTGGGGAAGGTCCCCAGTCCCTCAGGAGGGTTCACAGCCCCTCCACTTGAACACAAGGCAGTCCTTACTGCGACTAMGGGAAAGAAGATTCTGTTTTCCCAAAGCCTCCGTAACCCCACTGTGTCCGCAGAGGAACATTCTTCCCTTGATTAAAGCAAGATGGGAGAGAACCAGAGCCAAGCAGGGCTTTTTTTGTTGTTGCTGGTTTTTGTGAAGGAGGAGGGGGTGGTTACAGGCAGCCCTCGAGGACAGAGGTTTCCAGGTGAACCCAGTCCTGTGCCAGTCCCCCTGGACAGCAGCTCCCTGGGCAGGAGGGCCCCTGCCACATGGACTTCTGTGCTGGGGGCAGGCAAGCTGGCCCTGCAGAGACATGAGGTCTCGGCTCAGTAAAGGGGGATGTACTGTCCTCTGATCCCTGCAACTCCTCCAAGACCTAGAGCTACACTGTGGATCCTGTATAGGACAACCATCATGCCACCTGGCTTCTCCCAGCCTCTTCTATCCTTCCACGGTGGCTCAAGCCCCAGGCCTGGATCCTTCCCACCCAATGGCAGGGCTGGCACTTTCATCAGGGGAAAAACACAACAAGGTAGGACCAAGGACCCCCTGCCCTAAGCCGATGCAGTGGAATGGTATGTGAGCCCAGCTCCGGGATGGCGCCAAGACAATACTCAGCCCTCTCCTCTGCCATCTGGGTCTGGATCATCATTAAGTCCAGAGCAAACCAGAGAGAAGGGATCAGGAAGCCAAAGGATTCCCTGTGCCCGGTGGGAACTGGCATAGGGAGCCCAGACCTCACTCCAGGATGCAAAGCAGCATGACCCAAAAGACTCCATGGACAACTTGGCACTTGGGGTCGCCCCTCTGGCCACAGCTACGGGGGACACCATGGGCCAGGCATGACTCAAGTTCTCTGGCCACAGTCTTCTCCAGGTGGCTCGGGGGCTGCAAGGGAGTGTGTCACCAGTAGTTCCAGCAACCCAGTGGGTGTGGGGAGAGGCAAGGGAGTTGGATGTGCCAAGGGGCCAGCCCAAAGGGTAGCTGTCTTTATTCTACATCACACTCACCAACATCTCCTCCCTGGAGAAAGGATCACCAGTCAGGGGCCACCATGCCAGGGTTGCAGCACACCAACTCCAAGCTCTTGCTCACCAGATGTATCCAGCTGGGATCCCCCAGCATGTCGCCAGGCCAGTCCCACAACGTGGGGGTATGCAGGTACTGCAGGCTCCAGCCAGGGCTAAGTCCAGGCTCCCCACCATGGCTGAGCACTTTGCCCAGCATTCTCAGGGCAGTGGGGCCAGGATCCTCGCTGGGGACCCCCACACTGAGCCAGGGGTCCAGCATGCTTCCCAAGCCCGGGGCGCACTGCATCACCCTTGGCACACCGCTATTCCTCTGATGTCGCCAGTTAAGTGGGGACCACCTGATGGCCCCCAAGGAAACTCAGATTCATCCAAGCAGGACAGGACAGAGGAAATAAGAGGAAGGGACGAGGAGGAAATAAATAGAAAAGAGGGAATAAGAAGGAGGGAAAAAGAGGGAACAGGAGGAAATAAACAAGACGGAGGGAATAAGAGGAAATAAGAGGGAGTGAATAGAAGGAAATAAGCAGAAATAAACGGAAATTACTCACATAGAGGCCGGTGTGTCCCGCACCAAAGAAGGGGAAGGAGATGGAGAGGGGCCGGAGCTCGGAGCCACCGTCGTCCTGCTTCCGCGTGGCGGCGTCACCCTGGGCAGGCCCGAAGGGGTAGAAGTCTCCCAGCGGCACCTCACCAGCGGCCCACAGCCACTCGCCCAGGGCCACCAGCACGGCCCAGCCTGCCAGGACCCGCATGGCCGCCGGCAACGCCGCTCGCCTTTCACGGGGGCACAAGCCACCCAAGCATGGCGGGGGCGGGGCGGGGCTGGGCGGGGCAGGGCGGGGCAGGACGGCCGCCGAGGGGCACGGGGAGGGCGGCTGCTGCCCGGAGCGAGGCKCTGGGAGCGATCGCCCGGAGCGCGGCCCGAAGCGACCGCCCCACAGCCCCGGCCCGCCGCTCGCCTCCGCCCTGCCGGCCACGCCCTCCACCTCATTTGCGTATTTCGGGTGTGGCCACCCAATGGGCGCTCGGCGCTCTGGGGGCGGGGCGGGGCGGCGGGGCTCCCCTCGCGGGGGGCGCGGGAGGCGAGGCGGCGGCGGGGGCGTCCCGCACGCTGCGCTCCCCCACGCGCGGAGCTGCCCGCGCTTCTCCCCGCGGGGAGAGCAGCTCCCACCCAGAACCACGCGTGGGCACAGAGCCCCCCTCCGTGGCCAGCCGCTGCCCCCAGTAGTGGCTCAGCAGTCTCCTTTGCTCCCTTCAAACAGGGGACTGGACAAGAAAAAAAGAAGTGGAAGACGAAAAACACTGTGTCATTTCCTTTTYCCCCCTTTTTCTTGGGCCTTTTTTTTTTGCTCCCCCTTATCCCCCCCTTTTTTTTTTCAGGTGCTAAAAATATTATCAGGAAATTCTTTTCAGGAATGCCATGTTTTAGGTTATGCTCCAGGCTCAAGGGCTTCTTTGTCTTTACTGGAGAAAAAAAAACGAAGCAAAACAAACACACCCACCCTACATTTATCATCGGGAAACGGTTTTACTGGGAGAGGCTGAGCTCCCAGGAAAGTGGAGGGCTACTCCCAGGGAGACACCACTAAAAGCACCAATGGTTCTGACTAATTATAAATTCATGTGTGCTGCCTGCCCACCATGGGAAGGTGCTGGGGTGAGGGATCCTGCTGGATAGGGGGGCTCAGGGCCCTCTCCCACCTCCTGGTGCCCAACTTGTCACAAGGCAGGAGCATCTGAGGTGCCAGAGGGGATGTGAAGGAGAATCTTGATCAGCCCCAGCAAAACCAAGGAGGCCCATTGCCTGCTCCTGGTGCTGGGACAATGTGGAAATCTGTTCCCACCTCCAGAGATTTTCCATCTTGTTCCACACCCCCGCTGCATAAATATCCTCTGCTGTCAGGATTGTGAGGTACATCTGAAAAAGGGGCCAAGGAACAAATTATGTAAAGAGTGAACAACAGCAGGACTGGGTGAAGACCAGCGAAGGACACTGCCACAGAAAGTCTGCTTCCGTGGGGGCCCCTGCTCTGCCACTGGCATGAGGGTACTCCCAAAATCCTTGCCCATGCACTGCTGGCATGGGGATCATTATGCCTCTGTAGCAGGGGACACAAGCGCATGGGGTGAAGGATGAAGGGCAAAAAGTGGCAAGCAGTGATGCAGCACCCACGGGCAGGCTCTGGGGGCTCTGGAGCAACACGGCACCCCCAAGACCCTGGCAGCTCCAACACCTGCTCTCCCTCAGAGTGGCCCCAAAACTGGACTCCAAGATCAGCCTGGCTCCTGAGATGCCTGCGCACCTCAACCAGCACCAGCGGTCCAGGACCACATGTGCCCCAGGCAGGCAGCCCTGGCTGAGCCTCACTGCCAATCCCAGAGAGGCGACCCTGTCCCTTTAAAAACCTCTAGGAAGAAAATCTTAAAAGGAAAGGAGAAAAAAAAAATGAAATCCAAAATAAATAAGCAGCCACATCCGGATTTCTCCCCTAGGACGCTAATAAAGGTTTTATGGGTTTGATATGAATTACCTTCCCCAGCCATTCATTGCTGATCTTCTGGAAGGCATTAGGCTGCACGCCCCAGTCCCGGCCCCAGCTTTGGGGAATGCCGTGGTGGGATGCAGCGGGGGCACTGCCATTCTCCCCACACAGCCCATCTGTGGCGCTGGGGTATCAGCTGAGACCCATGTCTTTCGGGGAGTGACTGCGGGGGCATCTTCTGGCTGTCACCATCTACCACCTTACACCCATCAGAGTGAGCCCTGTGCTCCCAAAAGTCTCATCTCCTAGCCCTGCCATGCCATGCCAGGCCTGCTGCAAGCTCATTTTCCAAGGAACACATGGATATTGTGGCACCAACCTGCCCCTCTGCCAGGACCATCCCCAAAGGGTCATCCCGGGCTTCTCCTGGTGAGTTTTCCCTCATGAGGGGGGCAGGACAGCCATCCCAAGCCTGAGGGTGTTGTTCCCAGGTTCGAATAAGCACACGGAGACAGCTGTCAGGGTTCTCCAACAGGCAGAGGCCAAAAGGGAGGAAGAAGAGAGAGCCGGCCCCTGCCCTCATTTTATTTATATGTTTTCAAAACCCACCGTGGATTGGAGGATGGGAATACCACCTCCTGCTGTCCACTGGTCAGCAATATTGTCTATCACATAGGTTAGGAATTCATAACAATCTTTGCCATTAGGTCAACAATTCGTGTTTACACAAAAGTGCGTGAGAAACTATTTCGCTGAACCAAAAACACTGCACATCTGAAGAACTGCAAAATGCAGGGCCACATGAGGGGACCACTTTCTTCCAGGCAGGCTTTGCATAGGAAAGCATCACAATGTTCCCCCCATGTTGTCCAGCCCAGCTCCCCAGGACATTAAACTGGAAGCAGTAAATGGAGCTGGGAGAACAGCTGTGGGCCCCGGCTGCAGACATTTCCTCTGGGCCTGGAGCTGGAGCTGGTGCGACGCAGGGCTCTGTGCTAAGGATGCTGGGGGGATCATGGGGGAAAGCAGCCCTTTTCCCACACCATCTGGCCAAGCTCTGTCCTCTGCCACCCACTCCCTCTCCAGGAACAGATGCCCTTTTCTGCCACCACCTTTATGGTGTCCAGCTCTTTGATGGCTGCCAAAATGGGGCCAGGACCTGCCACACCCATCCCAGTGGGTAGGTTTGGTGGGGCTGTCAGGCTGTGGAGGGGACCGTGCAGGTCCCAGGGGTATCCCGAACACTCATCCCAGCTTCCCTGGCACCTGCAGCCGGAAATGCTCCCCAGTGAAATACCACATCATACGTCCCAGAGCGCTTAGAACTGGTGCTTCCTCACAGACTCCACAGACATCCAGCAATGGGATTTTGGAGGCCGGTGGTCACTAGGCATGCTACGGGACCAGCTYTCCACTGCAAAGGAGTGCCAAAGGGAGAGGTAGATGCCACCTCCAGGAGCAAGGGATGGAGGCAGAGATCCTTCCTCTGACCCCAAGCCTGGTCTCTACCTGGCATCACAGTTTCAGGGTTGCCCCAGGCAATCCACAGGCAGTTAGCCCCTGGTTTCCCCTGGCTACTACTCACTGCCTTGTGATYGCCCACTGCCTCCCACAAAAGGCAGCCCTAGAAAATTATTGGGAAAGAGCACAAAACCCTACCCACCCCCTATCCCAGTCAGGCCCCGTGCTTGGGGAACAGGACATGTGGAAAGGACCTGGGGAGCTATTAATGATCCAGAGCGCATTCAGCACGAATGTTTTCAGGCAGAGGGGACTGCAGGTCAGCACATGGTTTGGATTTGGCTCTCCCCTCCCTTCCAGCTAATTGGGCCAAGCCCAGAGAGTGTTCCCTGTGGATGCTGAACACGTGTGCGGCACAAGCATCACCTCCTATGGGGGAGAACCAGTCCTGGAAGCTCCCTCCTCAGGGTGGGAGAGGCAGCCAGGTAGACCAGGGAGGTGTGTGGATGTTTGAGGGGAGCTGAGGTTTAATGAAAGGGTTTGAACTCGTTATCTGGCCCAGGCTCAAAGAATGCAGCAACACAGATCACGTGCACAGATGTGGGTGGTGGGAAGGGGACGGAGGGTAGACAGGAGGATGGAGGTTACTGCAACACCCAGCTTCCGCTCCCCYGAACCCCCCAGCGATGCCTGCCTCYGCTCTACAGGGCTATAGGAACAGGGGAGACCTCTTCCCCTCTCCCATACTTTCACCTCCTCCTGCCACCCTGGGACCCCTTCCAAATCACATGGCCTATGCATCTGGTGGCCACGTGTCATCTGAGCTATGGTGGCAGCAATGTCCCTAAGTTGCAGTTGTGTCCACTCCCCCCTACCAGGGGAGTTCCAAATGAGCAGAAGGACATGGGCCTGGGGGGCTCCAGATGCTGTTCCCCTGGGAAGCTCAGGGCTGTTCTGTGCTGCTGGGTGAACGTGGTGCCACCGGGACACAGAAAAGGAGCTGCGGCTCTGCCAGCAACGGCTGACATCAGCACAAACGGGAATGTGCAACCATTGAGATGGACACAAATCCTCTTCCCTGGGGGAAGCCCGGGCTCAAGGCTCTCGCCCCACCACTGCAAAGCAAAGTTTTGAAATGCTGAGGGTGCTGCTGGCTCTGAAAGGATGGGGATGCTACCGGGGCGTGCCCCAGCACCCCATAGCACCAGGGGTCCCCCTACCAGCTCAGCTGCCACCCTGCCTTTTCCCACACCAGTCCCTGACCTCACCACTCATCTCAGGGAAGGATAGGGACACAGCACGTCACTCAAGGATATTCCCAGCTTCTGGGGCAGTCCCAGTGCAGGGGACAGTGCTGAAACCAGGACATGAGGCTGAAACCAGTGCCTGGTGAGGTCCCATGCCTGGCTGAGGCTCCTTCAACAGGCGGCTAAGTTAATGCAAGTGAAAGCCAACCCGCCACCAGTTTTAATGAAGACTTCAAACCTGTTGCAAACCCACATCGGTGAGTCTGGGATCACACAGGGCTGAGGCTGGCCGTGAGCATCTCCAGCATTGCAGCGGAGCATCAGAAAGCAACATCGGATTTCCCAATCCAGCTGAAAGCTCCTTGGATGTTCTGCTGCTTTGATTATTTGACAGACCATGTTTTTTAAATTATTCTTGTATAAATATTTATGCATTTATACAAGAACCATGCTTTGAGCAACAGGCTATGGCAGATGAAGGGCCAGAGGGGAGGCAGCTGGATGCTGGGTTGCTCCATCCCAGTTCCACAGGTCAGCTGGGAGTTGAGCAGGACTGGCAGGAATGCAAGGCTGCACCCATGCCTGGGGCCCCAGGGCAGTGCGTGCTGGGTGCTGACAGCCCCTCTTTCCCCCACCGAACAAAAGGTGGCTGTGATCCTGCCCCTTCCCCTCACTCCCCCCAGCAKTCCCCTCCCCAGGGAGCAGAACCCAGCTAAACAGGGGACTGGCCAGAGGCCAGACCGCCTGCTACTGGAAAACATTGCCAGCTGCTGCAGGGGAGCCCCATGCCTCCCCATACACCTTCCTGGCTTTGTCCCTGATCAGGTCCGAAAACCACTTCCCACAGATACCCTGAGCCAGGAAAGCCCCACTGGGCAGCAAGCACTGCTGGCAGGATGGAGGTTACTCCTCCATTCCCCACTCCCACCTCGGCACTGCACTCCAGCCCTTGCACCTCAGAGCAGGCCAGGGAGAAAGGAGTGGGTGCCGGGAGAGAAGGGGATGGGGTGGGAGGGCTCTGGGGCCCTCATATCTGCCCCCAAAGTCTCTGGTCTGCAGGGACAGTGGCTGCAGCAGAGCCTCTTGCTGGACCTCCTGGTGGGGACCCTCTTCACCAGCCCCGTCCTGCTCCCCAGGATTGTTGCTGTGGATTTTGGGAAGGATAAGGGTGAGCTCCCCCCCTCCCCCATCCACAGATGGGATCCACAACCCAGCCTCGAGTTTTCCACCGAGCTCAGCAGAAATTCACCCAGAAGGTCAGTGACCAGAGAAAGGGACGATCCATCATTAAATAAATTGTTTTCATTTCCCAGGATAAAGGGGAGGAAAAGGGGAGGAGGGGAGGTGTTGTTGGATCAGGACTGGAAAATAAAAGAGCACAAGGCAGGAAAACCGCCCCCTGTACTCCCTGCAGAAAGCAGCCCCAGCTCCTTCCTGGTGCTCTCACAAGGGTTTTACAGCCAAAGCTCTTAATGTGATTATAATAATTATTTCTTGCCTAGCATTTTTTTTTTTTAATAAACAGCCTCTTTTGAAATGTTGCTGGGGGAAGCCAAGACTCCAGCTGAGCCCTGGCCTGGAGGAAGAAGCAGGGGCAGGGGGAGCGTGTGAATGTGTGTGGGTGCATGCAGGCAAACATGTGTGCGCAGGAGCATGTGGGCGCCCATGGGGGCACCCTGCAAGGGGGACACCCCACTGGAGCATGCAAGCACACCCAGGGCTTTGAAAACCTGGTGGTGCCCCAGGCACAAACAGACGGGGGATTCTTCTCCCTCCCTCTCAGTTTGGGTGCCCCATTGAACCCCCCATCTCCCACCCCTCATCTCCCACCCCTGTGTGGTCCCCCCAAGCCCCAGGGCCAAGCTTTGGAATCTGTCAAAAAGAGACCCTTTTTGCCAAAATAAACAGCCTGTCATGTTAAATTACTCTCTCTTCCACTCTACCTTCCCTGCCTTTGTCCTCCCTCCYCATCCCAGGCGTTTTGTCAGGGGCCATGCCACTCTGGGTGCTTGTGGGGTGCAGAAGTGCCGGCACAGGGGCTGGTGTGGAACTTGGGTGCTGGGGCAGAATATCATCTACCTCCCGCATCCCAGTGCCCCTGTGCCCTGCCATCTCCTCAACCCACCAGCTCAGCCCCACAAAATCTTTCTGCTGGGTGATGATAGCATCTTGCAGGGTCTGGGGAGCAGCAGTGACACTGCATGGTCCTACATGGAGGCAAGATAGGTGAGGGACACTGGGGGCTCATTGCAGTGTCTCTCGCCCACCTCTGCCGTGCCAAATGCTCCCGTGTCCCCAGGTTTTTTCCTCTCTTGCTTGTACTTGTCCTTTATTTTTGGGTTATTTTCTCTCTCCTGTTTCTAACAGCAAAAATTCATAGAACCGTAAAACACCGAGATGGAAATGGAGTGATTAGCTCATTCAGGCCAGACCCTCTGTCAGTACCAGGACACTTGCCACCAACCTCCAGTGACTTGTCCAGACAGAGCACTGCGCACTCCAGCCATAACTTTCACAGCCTAACTGACCTTCTTGATAGGAATTTTTTCCCGCTGTCTTCCTGCCAGTGGAGGTGTGCTCAGTTTGGGCTGATTGCAGGGTTGAGTGTCCAGGTGCTGCCTCGAATGCCCAGTCGTGCACTGTGCCTGCCCCTGCAGCTCACCCCATGCAGCACAGTCCCAGCCAGGGCTCAGCCACCCATCCATGTGGGATGAAGCTTCTGTCCCGCACCACCTGATCTGCACCATTCCCTCTTCTCACCAGCTCTGCTCCCTCCTGCTCAGAGCATTATGCAACATCTGGCAGCACCTTCAGCTGCATCCACCTCTTCTGGCTGGCCAGCTGTGTTGCCAGTTGTGGCACTACTCAGCATTGCTCTTCCTTCTCACGCTGTGCCTGCAGCAGGGTCACTGTGCTGCCTGTGCCTGGCAGCATCCAGGAAGATGCTCCTCCAGGGCCTGCCCCGGCCCCTTGCCTATGGGGGAGAGGAGGGAATGAGAAGGGGAGAGGAAGTGGTAGAAGAAGTGGAAAGGGGAATAGGAAATGAGAAAAAGAAAGGGTAAAGAATGGGAAGGAGGAAAAGAGGAACAAAGAAAGAGGAAGGGAAAGGTGGGAGGGGGAAGGAGGAAAGGGGAAAAGGGGAGGTCCCAGCCTGCACGAAGGGGCAGAAGGCAGCATTTTGCAGCACTAATCTCTTGATTGTGACACCCAGAGGTCCAAAAAGTGCAGGTGTCAAAGGCAGAGGTGAGCCGAGGGGATCACATCACGCTTGCTCTTCCTGGCATCACAGCTCTGGAAGCAGGATGTCAGGATCACACTGTGGGTTCAGCCAGCACTGTGCCAAGAGGGCACAGTTACCCTACTAACATCTGGGGGGACATCCCTATTTCCCTGCCCTCCTGCCCTGACCAGCCTTACCTTCCTATAGTACCACTCCGGGCTCTCAGTTCAGCTTCTGCATGATGCCCACAGCCTCCACCAGCATTCCTGTTGGGCACTGGCAGAAGGAATGTCCTGGCTGCTGCTGCAGCAGGAACTCCTTACATGACAAAATGATGCTCCTAGGGCACACAGCAATCCTGCTGGCAGTGAGCCATGCCCCACCACTCCCAGAAAAGTGGTGGCCTGCATCTCTCTGCCCTCTTTTTCCCATATCAGCGCATGGAACAGTAATCTCTCTYGCCTGGCTTGCATTCAGCATTCTTCAGGATGAGCCCCACTCTGATGGGGGTCTGTTGCTTTCAGTCCCTCTCTGGGACACCAGTCAGCTTGTCTTCCACACATGACGGAGAAGGGTAAGATCTGCACACTCAGCCCTGGCTGAGACAGCCACTGGTGTGGGGGACTGAACATCCCGTGCTCAGGTGGGGTGAAACCCGAAGTGCAGGGCTCAGGTAAGGAGACACAGAACCCATCACCCGCTGTCAGGACTTTACAATCTGGCTGAGACTCCCCAGCCCGGAGCACCCCCAGCCTCCTGGTAGTGAGAAGACCAGTGCAGGCTACTGCTTGCTTAATGACTTGAACTGCAGGCGCTCAAGGATGCTCTGCAGATTAAAGCTCTGACCCTGTGCTCTCTTGGAAAGCAGACAGAGCTCCTTCAGTTAGGTGGCAGAAGGACAGATGACCATGAGGGACAGACTCCTACCTGCAGGGCAGCTCCTCGGCCACAGGGAACTGAAGGACGCCGAGGACAAACTGCAAACAACCCTGGGGAGTTCTAGAAATCTCATCCCTGCTGTATAAAAGGATAAGCATGAGACGCAGGAGGTGTGAGGACCAGCCATGAGCCCCATGGCACTCTCCCTCCCTTCCCCAGAAGCGGTCCTCATGCTCATCCCGGGCCCCCTTGCCACACGTACCCCTGCTGCCACAGAGCCTCCCCCACTTCCCCACCCTCTTCCTTGCTCTGACCAAGGGCAGAATCAGTTTGCAGGAAAGCCTGGGATGGCTGAATCACGCTGTGCTGCTGGGAGAGGCCAGCCTTCCAGCCATAATCATTATGAGCTCCGGATCCRGGCCTGCGAAGCTGGGGAACGTGCTCCTGGAAGGGGACGGCACTCAAGATAACGTGCCCGGAAATCTCCGTTCCGGTATTTATGGGAGATGGGGAGGAGAGGGGGCAGGTGTGAGTCTACGACCGCAGGCAGCTTGAGATGGCGGGATGAACCGAATCCCAAACCACGAGGAGGGGGCGGGCGGAGGGGACGGGGGATGGCAGCTCCTGCGCCCCATGGCAGCAGCCGGGCTGAGGGACCGTAGGGACCGGCCCCGCCGCTCCCGGAGCCCWCCGCCCGGCGGGTTTGGGGTCTAAAGCGCGGCTTTGTGCCTTCTCCCGGGCCGATTCGCCCACAGCTTGGCAGGAAACCGCGCCCCGGGTGGGGCCCATCTGTGGAGCGCGGCGGGCTCACTCGTGGAGAGAGGCGCCAGGGGCTGCCCGCACCTGGAAAGCTGGAGCCTTATGGAGCCTGAGCCTGGTGTTTATGGAGTTGCACTGGGCCTGCAGGGCTGCTCTCAATACAGGCAAGGCAGGTCCTGCAGCCCTTCCACAGCCCCGCAATACTGCCCAGCTCCCGTGGGCGCCACACAGGTTGGGAGCAGCCGGGCCGCGTGAGCTGAGCTGGGTCAGGGCGGGAGGACAATGGGTCGCCTTCGCCCGGCACTGGCTGTGAGGGAGTGCTGCCAGCAGGTAGACCCTGTGCCAAGAGAGGTGCGGGAGACCACAGCGTTACCCTGGCATGACCCACCAACTGAGCACTCCCTGTCACCCTTCTGGAGTTCCGGAGGAGGGGCCACTGTGTGACTCAATCCCCCGCCCGGGGTTTGCCCTAGTGGGACACGCTGCTCCCAGAACCGCTCCCTGGGAGTTGCCCAGCACTGGTGCTTGTCAACGCCCGGCTGTGGCTTCCCTCCGCCCGTCCCACGCCGGCACCCAGCCCTGCCCTTCCTGCCTACTCATCTTTACTCCTGCTCGGAGCAGGGTAAGACGGCAAGCAGAGCTGCCATGGAAGCCAACACTTCCCTCTGGCACAGCTACCTCGGAGTGATCATGTCCCGTGAGAGGCAGCGGCTGGAGCATTTCCAGCGGGCTGAGAACATCCTGCTCACCCTGTTGGAGAGTGTCCACGCCAAGGAGCCCCGCTTCCTCGTGGACTATGCCAGGAACCTGGAAGCCTTCGAGTTCGGTCTCTGTGCCTCCGAGGATGCTGTCACACTAGAGATGCCCCTGCATATCGACGGAAATACCCTGCAGGTGCTGGCATGCCAGCCCAGGGACACCCCAGCCAGGCACCCTCCAGACCTGAACACCTGCTATCTGGAAGTGTCTTCTCCAGGGACCGATTTGGAGGACTGGACCGGTGTTGTGGATGTGATGGAGCACAGAGGTGGTGCGGGGTATCTGGTTCCAGGCAAAGTCCTCCGGCACCTGAAAGAGCTCCTTGTTTCAGCCATTGTGCACTGCCAACGCCTCTTTCTGCTTCAGCCAGGTGCGTACACTGACAAGGTGCTTCCCAGCCAGGAGCTGCCCCCAGCACCGCTGTGCAAACATGCTGGGACATAGATTCCTGGGCGTGTGGCTCACCCAAAGCCTGCATGAGCAGATGACAGAGCACCTTGCTGTGTGCTGGGATGGGCTTTGAGGCCCCCTCAGTTAAGGCCCTCTCAACTAAGGAAGGGGAGATGCAAACTATTACCAGCCATTGCATGGCAGCAGAGTCATCCTCAGGCATCTTCGCCTGGGGCCGATGGCACCCTTCTTGGTGGATGCAGGGTTCATGCAGGGTTCATCCAGCCCTGCTGTTAGTCCCCAGAGAGGGTTTGCTCAAGGACTTGGTGTGCTTGGCTTACCTCAACCACATTCTCCCCACCACCTCTTGGCCTCCAAGTGCCCCCTGCTCCCTGGAGGAGGCTGTTTGAAGAGTGAGCTGGGAGTGCATCAGAGCTGGACCAGGACCCTGGGGCATGGGTCTGACCCTGTGAACACATAGGCCCCAGCTGGCAGCAGCATCCTTGGGAAAGATGTGGTGGGAAGAGACCCTGGGAATGCCCATAGCAGTTCCATAAGCTTCTGCATGCATTTCCATCTCCCAGTGTGCTTCTTGAAGTAAAGCTCAACCCTGGTGAAAAGGTGATGCGAGAGGACCAGTGGGTCTGAAAGTCTCTTAACCCAGCCCCAGCCAGTCTACCATTCCCTCCTTCCTCCATGGCCAAGCCAGAGACCTTCATCTTCCTCTACTCCTACAGTGCAATGGACCTTTCTTGGTCCATTTTTCTTGGACCACATTGTTTTTCTTGGCACTGTTCAGCCACCCAGAAGCACAGCTCAGTTTGATTGCTTGAGCCTTCCTGCTGTGCCTGACCTTGAGCCCCGTGACGCTTCTTCATGTAAAACCACCTCAGCCTGGTTGGGAGAGGGGTTTTAGCTGGGGAACTGCAGCCAAACTGCAGCATTGGAAAGGGATGGGGTGAGTAGAGGGTGGTACGTGGCCACAGGCGTTGCAGCATGTACCTGATTCAGCCTGCGGGGCTGGCTGTGGTAACCTCCTTCTGCATCTAGGTGATATCAGTGCTGAAAATCTGCAGGAAGATGCCATGGTGCTCTCCCTGCTGATCCGTGGCAGCTGGAAGACCATTCGCTTTGACATTGTTCCTGTGGTGAGAAGGCAGCAAGAGCCGCTCTGGCTCCAGGGGTGGCAGAGTGACAGGGGCTTCCCTGAAGGCAGCCTCAGGAAGGCCACAGAAGAGGTGCATTTTGTCCCTGCCTCTCCCCATTGCTGGAGGTGAGAGACTTGGCTGCATGCATAGTGGGGTGGTCCTGCACCAGGGATCCCCCCTGGCTTGCAGCACTGCTGGGTGTAGGCAAAAAGAGGTTGGGAAAGGGTGGGGACATGTTAGCAGGCATTGAAGTCACTCCCTCATGATGCCCAAACCCTCTTCCCTGTGTTGGATAAAAAAACCTCAGCCGAGTTTCAGGCAGCTCAAAGAAAGAAGGGGGATGCAACTGAAGGAGCCCCCTGAAATTATTCACAGGAGCTGAACTCTGACTGTCCGGAGGGTGGCAGCTCTCAGGTCCCTGCTTGGGCTTCAGAGACAAGCCTAGGCATCTGGCAGCAGCAGGGTGATGAGGTGCCTCGCAGGATGGGCTGCAGGATGGAACAGGGCTGGACTGACATGTATCTTGCCTGCCAGCACAGCTACCTGGCCCCATAGAGGGGTCCCCAGCTGGCAGCTGGACCGGTCCAGATTTATTTTGGGGACAAGGTGGTCCAGCTGGATGCTCAGCCTCTCATTGGCAACCAATCCAGCCTCGCCTCTGAGGCAGCCTGCAGCTCTCCCCACTGCACATAGAGGAGCACAACCCCACTTCACCCCACTCTTGTTCCTCCTGGGAAGGCAGGAGCTGCTCAGCAGTGTTCCCATCTCACTCTACACCTCCCAAGTTCTGCTCTGCCAGAGGCGAGTGCGGGAGGTAGATCCAAGATACTGTGTGCCTGGGGCCATGCATGGGGCATGGGAGGATCCCCACATACACCGGGTCACTGCAGGTACACTCTCCCCAGCCTGGGAGGATGCAGGTCTCCGTCTCCCCTCCCACCAGATCCCACTTTCTTCCTCCAGATCCTCCACTCACCTTCCCATCCTGAAGCTGCTCCAAATAGTGGACACACTGACGGGACTCCGTCTGGACAGCCTTCGCCTGCTTGACCAGCTCAGCGACCAGGACTGGGGAGGGGAGGGTGGGAAACGCAGTCTCACTTTTAACCACCTGAAGGTAGGTTGTTTCTGCTGGTTGGGACCATGACCCTCTGGGCAAGCAGAACCAAGGCTGCTCTCCTGCAGAAGAGCAGAAGCAAGGCGAGTGCCTGCAGTGCTTTGTGATGTACTAGCCCATAGCTGTGTCTGGAAAGGATGCGTGCTGCTGCCAGCCATGGTTAGAGGGCTTTGATCCTTCTTCTTTGGATTGAACCAGCAACCTCCAGCTGGAGACACTTTGTGCGTTCAGAGCTGGGTCTCTGCACTGATGTGCAGGACATCCCCTGGCACAGGCTGCCTGTGTCTGCTGGGGATGGCATTGCAGTGCTGCCATGCTGCAGGCTGCCCTATGCCCTGGTGTGCTGGGGCATGCCTGTACAGGACTGAGGGTGGCGTTTCTGCTGGCAAAAAACCTTCTCTCCCCACCCAACCTGTTTTCAGCACTCTGGAGCCATGCCAGCTGGTGATGCTGGTTGGAAAAGGGGCCATGCTGGGGACAGCACCTGGTGGTGCAATCCAGGTGCGCCCTGCCTTTCGATGGCTCTCCAGGCCAAGGGTAGAGAAGGATGCAGGGATGTTTTGTGCTTACAGAATGGCTCCAGCTCCAAGTAACCCAAATCCTGTGTTTTGCTTTGCGTTACATTCTGTGATGTTTTGGGTTTTTGGGGGGGAGGGTGTTGGGGTTTTTTTAAAGAAAAAGGGCACAGTGTGCATCTGAGCTTCAGAAAAGTATCTTCTGCTCCAGCCTACACGGATTCAGCCCCACAGGTTGTTGCATGGTGACTTGCAGGGTGTGAAGGGACAGCCTTCCTGGAATCAGGCCTTGTGCCTGATCCTGTGCTCTTCTCTCCCTCCCCACAGATGGTGATGCTGTGGAGCACAGAGCTCTTCCCCTCCCCGGAGGACTGGCAGGACCTGGAGGGCTCTGTCTACAGGCTCTTGGTGATCCTTCTCCGCTGCCTGGCCACCCAGCACCTGCCCCACTTTCTGAACCCAGAGGAAAACCTCTTCCAAGGAGTGGCCCCAGACCTTGCTTCCCTCTACTGTAAAGTAGAGAGCTTTGCCTGGGACCCCCGACGCTTTCTCCACTTCCATTTTGGCCTCCCTGTGCGCAGTGACAGCTGCCAGGCAGATCCCGATACCCGAGCTCTCCTACAGCTCCCCACCGAGGATGGGTCCTACTGGGACACAGCCTACTTTGACATGCTGCTGAGCCAGGTAACCCCAGCCCTCCTGCTGATATCACGAGGCAGCACCAGAAACCACCTGGGCTGGGCAGCTTGGGAGGCACTGGAATTGGCCCATTAACCAGCACAGCCCCACAGAGTCATCTGGCATGCTGTGGAGGCTGTGGTGGCTGGCAGTGCTGGGGTGTGGAGCTCAAGCAGAGTGGGGAGCCCTCTCCCCTCACTTCCCACCTGCCTCCGCTTAGTTTCAGGTGTACCGGATCCAGGACAATGCGCGCTGCTCAGCAATGTCCCAGCTCCTCTCCAAGATCCATCGAGAAATCCCTCAGTAGAGCTGAGTGGGACCCTGCTCCTGCCCCACTGGGGTGTCTTGAAACTCTGGGGGATTCAAGGAGAGCTACAGGGCCAGAGAGCAGCATGTCGCTATGTCATTTTATTGGGGAAAGGTGGTATGGGAGAGTGASCATATGTGCTGCAGCTGGGGGGGATACACAGCCTCTTGGCTGCCCTGGTAGACCTAGGCGTCAGGTGTTTCATCCTAGGGTACAGAATCTGGAGGGGGTTGGCTGGTATTCTGTACCAAAGGGTAGGGTAGGCTAGGCTGAGGTTGTTGGTGATGGGAAGGGAAGGGACCTATGGTCAGATCCTGCATCCAGCACTCTGTCAGCTTGCTGAGGGTCACTATGCCCTGGGGCCAGGGGAAGAGAAAGAGCTGAGGGGCCGGGCCATTGGGGTGATGGGAGAAGGGGTTTTGAGCCATGTCTCACGTCTGCTAAGCGCAGTCTTCTCCTCCACGTCCCCTGCTATCCTAGATTCTTTCCACTGTGGCTTGGCTTGCTGGGTGCTGCTGTTTCTCCTGCCAGCACCCCAGGGAGGCAGTGSAGTCCCTCTGCTGCCAGCTGCCTGCAGCCAGGCATGGCGGGGAAGTGCCATGCCGCCTCCACCAGGCCCCCCTCAGGCAGGGGTGCTCACAGCCTGCTGCGGTGGCAGTGGCTGAGGGCATCTTGCAGGGCTCGAAGTACTCGATCCACGTTTCCACTGGTTGAGTTGCAGCCCATGAGGCCGATACGCAGGACCTGGGAGGAGAACAGTGAGCGTCTCCCTGCAGCACCCACCTTTGCATCTGTGCCTCAGCAGTCTCTTGCAGAGTGGTTGTGCCATTCAGCCAGGCATGAGTGGTTGTGCACAGCTCCCTGCTTGCTCGTATTTAACACATCGTTCCTCTAAAAAGGTGTCACCCCGCTAATTACGTGCGTAGTTATTCAAATAGGCGGCGATTGTGTGTGGTTATGCCTATGTGTTGCTGCGGGCAATGGGACACAGCCAACCACACACACTGTCGGCAGCCAGATAGTGGCAGTGAATATGGAGTTCAGTGCCCAGCCATGGGCAGCAGGAGGGGAGAACTCTGCCCACCTTGCCCACCGTAGGGCCCAGGCCCCCGGCGATCTCCATGGCATGCTTGTCCATTAGAAAGGCTGTGATGTCCTTCCAGTTGTAGCCCTCAGGCACCCTGACAGTGGTGATGGTGGGAAGTCTTACCTTCTGAGGAAGAGAGAAACTGAGTTCAATCCCCCGGGCCCTGGTGAGCCCAGCAGACTGCCAGGAGAGACCATCACTGAGGGGGAAGTTTTTTCTCCAGTATCAAAAGCTGCCCAGGCACATCTCCAGCTGCACAGGGCTGTGTCTTCATGCTGCGCCTACCCTGTGGTGGTGGGCTTGCCCTGCACCCACCTCTTCCTTGACAAAGAGCTCAAGCCCCAGGTCAAGCAGTCCCTGGCACAGCTGGGCGCAGTTGGCCCGGTGTCGCTCCCAAGAGCTCTCCAGACCCTGTGGGCAGAAAGGAGAGAGAAGGTCTCTGCTGCTGACAGGCATCTCCTGGCACCCACTGCTCCTCCAAGTCCCACCGGCACTGCTGGTGCAGCACTGCCTGCCTGGTGCCACTCACCACTTCTGCCAGCACGGCCAAGCCTTCCCGCAAGCCGAAGAAGCTGTTAATGGGTGCTGTGTGGTGGTACCTGCAAAATTCGAGGGGCACCCATAGGGGTTCAGCCTGGCTGTGGCACAGCAGCCCCTTGCTTGTGGTGGGGGAAATCGAGGCACAGCATCCACCCTCCTCATCACCCAGTGCAGAGGGTTGTAACCAGCAGACCAGGGTGACGGGGAGGCAGGGTCTGCGCCCTGAAGGGTAGGCAGTCCGTGAGCCAGGGCAAAGGCTGGGCGGGGAGCAGTTGCAGCCATCTGTAACCAAAGAGCCTGCCCTCACCTCCGTGGCTCCCCATCACAGCCCCAGTAGTTTGCCAGCCAGCCCATGTCCAGGTAGAAGGACAGAGGCTTCGTCTTCCTTCTCAGCAGCTTCTCCCTGGTGAAACAGAGAGCTGGGGAGAGGTCGGACCCTGACCCCACCAGCTTCAGCGTGGGATCAGTCCTGTGGGAGGGAGGACTCCCCTAAAGTGAGTGCAGAGATTGGCTCCAGCTCCCAGTCACTGCCCAGGGACGGACTGGGCTCTTCCCCGACAGTACTGCTGCTGGGCGTACTCCCCACAGAGCGGGAGYGAAGCAGGTGGCTGGTAAAGGAGAGAAGTGACAGCCTTCCCCAGCTCCATTGCCTTCCACCCCGGTGAAACTGGGCTGCTCTTACCTGGCTCGCTCACTGAATGAGATGGGGGCACTGCCAGGGGGGACGTTGAGTACTTTCTGGGACCCCGAGTATAGGACATCGATCTCTGCCAAAGAGGGAAAGCAACTCCTTAAGGATCAGAGGCTCCCAGTGAGAAAATACTGAGCCCTACAGCCTAGATGCAARTGGTGGGTGGGAAGCACAAGGATGGTACACGCTGCAGGTCTTACTTGTGTTCAGGCTGCCTTGGGGGGCCCCTTGGCACTGCTGATAGGCCCCCAAGGGGAACAGGCGCTCTGGCTGCAGCTGGACCAGTTTCTAGTGCTGCTAGCCCAAAATGCAGGCGGAGGGGCTGATCCCACTGCTCTCTCTCCCTGTCCTAGGCATGAGCCCCTTTGTCCCCTGGTTGCCCATGATGGCACTGTGACTCTTACCCTGCTGGTCCATGAAGATGGGGGCTCCCCCAAGCGATGCCACCGCGTCCACAAGCAGCAGGCAGCCATGCCTGTGGGAGGACAGAGGTCAGCCTGGTGTCCCTGCCACCTCCTCTTGCCACCCCTCTGACTGCAGCCTGGTCCCCACAGGGGCCACATGTTTCACTGGCATGGACCACTTCCAGCACAACAGAGCCAGAGAAAAGCCCAGGAGATGTAAATCCCCAGGTCCAAATCCCCAGTGGTGACCTTGGGGTGCTGTCAGCCCCCGTGGGTGCCTGCTGTGCACTGACCAGTGGCACAGCTTGCCCAGCCCTTCCAGTGGCTGCAGCACCCCCGTGGAGGACTCGCCGTGGGTGATGAAGAGCACCGAAGGTTTGTGCTGCACCAGGCCCTGCATGACATAGAGGGAAGGTGACTGCACTGGAGCTCAGCTTGTGCCCACTGCATGGTGGCCAGCACTCACCTGCTCAATGTCCTGTGGAGTGAAGTAGTCGCCGGGGGGCTTCAGCAGCTCATAGACATTGGCTCCTGGAAGGAATTTGGGCAGAGGAGAGTGAGGTTTGGGCATGCTTCCCAGTGGGCAGTCACCTGCTCCATGGGGCAATTGGTTACGTATGAACCAGCAGTGCAGCTGCTTGCCAGGGTCTGGCCTCCTGCAGATTTGCCCAGTGGAAAAGTCATAAAGCACCACAAATGGAGGGACATCACCCTTGGAATAAACCTGGAGCGCTCTCTGGCTGAGGGGTCTCTGGCTGCGTAAGCYGTGTCACTGGTCACCGCCAGGACTGGGACAGCAAACCAGGGCATCTTGCCTTCAAGCCCAGTCCCCTCAGCCCTGCCATGCCATCTGGCTGTTCCCAGCATACCCAGCCTCCTGGCAATATCGGCAGCACGTAGTCCCCAGATGCCGTTGATGGCCACCAGCACAGTGTCGCCATGCTCGAGCAGGTTGAAGAAGGCAGCCTCCATGGCACAGTGGCCACTGCCGCTGATGGCCAGGGTCAGCCGGTTCTGCGTCTGGAAGGCATACTGAATACCCGCCTTGATCTCATCCATCACCTGTGGCAGCAGGACACTCACCAGCACTGCTATTGCTCTTCTTGCCCCAGCAGAGCTGTCCCAGCCCCTCCTGGGGGTGAGGAAGAGGAGGGGAGGGAAAGAAAGCTAGGCTGGGGCAGCTCACCTGCAGCACTTCAGGGTGCATGTGGCCCAGGAGTTGCCGGCCGCCTGCAGCCTGGATGCGGAAAGGCACGTTGCTGGGCCCTGGCCCAAGCAGCAGCCTCTCTGGCACAGCCAGGGGCCGGAGCAGTCTCTGGGGTGGGGGGATGTGGAGCAGACTGGTGGCCATGGCACGACGTGCTGTCCCCAGGAGCTGAGCGCAGAGAAGAGGAGCAGTGGAGGCTGCCTGAGCAGCAGCCAGCACTGCAGCACACTGCATCCTGCACCAGCAGTGTCCAGTGTGCCCATGGACCTTGATCTGGAGTTCAGTGCTCCCCCTATCAGTTTGGACTCTACCCCTGGTTGCCTCCTCTGTCCGGTTAATGTGTCACTAGTGCTATCCCTGCAGTCTTGGGCCCCTCATTTTGGGGGGTGCCCCCTTGCTAGTGCTCAGGGCATTGCTCCCCAGGTATGCCAGCCTCTAGGACTCACAAGCACCCAGACAGACCCTGTCCCCGGGGCCAACATGACACCAGGGCTGATGTTTCCCAACAGTATCTCAGCAGGTGAGATCCCTGCTCTGGGCACCTAGATCCTGTGCCACGGGATGGTTGTGATGGAACTGGTCTGGCACAGCTGCCATGGTCTTAATTCGCCTGCAACACAAAGCTCCTGTTGACCAGGGCTCCCTGACCAGGGACCTGCCTTGCAGAGGGACGTTTAGCTGGGTGACAGCCTGAAGGAGGCTGGCCAGTGGAATGACGTGCACCAGAGCAGAGCTATGGACTGGGACACAGATGCAGTCCCTGCTACAGCAAGCTGTGCTCTGCGGGGTTAGCCTGGATCATGAGTATCCCAGTGTATCCTGATGATGCCACAGGCCCCACATGGCAGTTTGATATGATGTTACCTGCCACTTGTGCCTACAGTCCATTGCATCATGACCATTCTCTGGCACATTCTCTGCCATCCATAGTCTGAAATGCAAACAAGCTGTCCACTGCCAGCTCTAGCAGGTCCATGAGTGGGTCCCTGCCCAGAGGAGACCCTCAGTGAGAAAAGCTTTGGCTAGGGATGACAGAATAGGGGTGAGAATTCCCACCCAGCAGAGCTGGCACAAGTGGCTGGTGCTGAAGACATATGGGACAGAGGCATGGGGCTGGCAAGGGTGCCAGGTGAGAGCACATCTGCCCAGTAGCTGAATGGCCATCACTGAGAGGAGCTGGGGGCAGATGTATTTGCTACCACACGGATGATGGAAGCCACAGTCAGCCTGGGCACTGCCGCCCAGCCATCATCTGACCGAAGTGATGACGACATATCGGGTGAAGAAGACCTCCCAGTTGCCTGTCCTCTAGGGAGATTTGGGGCATGGCTGGGGCGGGGAGGGGACGGGTGGCCTTGGGGCCTCCGTGGGGTGAAGGTGGCTGCGCTGCTGGAAACAGCTAGCGGCAAAGGAATAATCCGCTTTCTGCGCTGGCTCTGAATTCCCGGCGCAGATGGGCAGGAGCGGCCGTGCCCCAGGCTGCGGGCGGGGGCTCGGCGGACGGAGGAGCGAAAGAACGGCGCCGGGGCCGGAGGAAGCCCTGGTGGGGGCCGCTCCTCGACGTACCGCGCCGGGGAACAGGGGTAGCGGTGTACGGGTCCGGGGTACCGGGTTACCGAGACACTGAGGTACCGGGGTACCGGGCCGGTGCCGGTTGCCAAGCGACGGCTGCCGTGTGCCGCGAGGCCCCGCCCCTCCCCGCCCCTGCGGCGGTTCCGCCGCACGCCCGGGGCTGGGGGATGCGCTGACGTCACCGCTCCATCCCGGCGCGCGCCCTCCCGGTCCCCCTCCTCCAGGCGGCGGCGGCGGCGGCCGCCAACCAGCGCGTGGGGCGGGGACCGCAGGGGCGGTGCCGCTGCCACCCGCACCGGCACCGGCACCGGCACCGGCACAGCATCGCACCGCGCGGCTCGGCCTCATGCCGGCGCCCCCCGCCCGCGACTGAGCGCTGCGCACCTCCGAACCGCGCACGGCCACGGCCATCGCAGGTAGGGGCGAGCGGCATCGCGCGGGACGGAGCAGCCCTGCCGCGGCCCCGGGCGCTGGCCGAGGGGCGGCGGCGGCGCCCCTCTCGGCCCCGGCGGGGGCTAGGCGTGGCAGGTGGGAGCAGGATGCCCATCCCCGAGGGTCCGGCGGGGCGGGGGGGCTGCGGCCGGTGGCCATTTTGCGGGGCGCCCCGATGCTCGAAGTTGTGTGTGGGGGAAACTGCCCCCGGGTCCCCACCGCGGTGATCGCCGGGTGCCGCCCTGTCTTCCAGAAGGATCCAGCCGGGAGCGGGGGGGCTTGCCCGCGGACAAGGTGACGCCTCTGCCGCCTCGACCCCAGCCGGGATGTGAAGGGCGAGAATGCCATCCTCGCAGCCCATGGCGGAGGGCACAGGAACCCCTTGTCACCCCAGAGCACCCCCGCTCTCCCCTTCGGGGCAGATGGCTCTGGTCATACAGCTGAGCCATCTTGCGTCATTATGCTTCAGTTAACGACGGCAGCGCTGGAGGGCGTGGTGGATGCCCCACCTGGGGCTCTCGCCGCAGGGTGGCTGGCAAAGGTGCTGCGATGCTGAGACTCGTCTTGCCCCCCAAGGACGAGCAGCTGCCGCTGACCTTGCGTTGGGGAGTGGCTGGACAAGGGCCGCCATGTCACTGCGGACCAGTGCGGTGGCTGCTGGCTGTTGAAGGGGCTGGTCCCAGGGTGCAGGGCTGATGTAGAGCTTCACGCTTGGTCATCCAGGCTCCAGGGAGCAGCCCTGCACCTGCCCTATTGTCTTCCTCATCTGCTTCCTTCTCTTCCTCTTCCTCCTCCTCCTCCCCCTGTTCGCTCACGGGGTAGTGACCCCTCCCCCAGATCCTGCAGACCSCGTGTGAGCCGGTCTCCTGTCTGCTCAGGTCCCATGCGACAGCAGCAGGGCTCGGGGAGGACAAGGAAGCAGCCGAGCATCTCCCCTACCACCCCACAGCCAGGCATCTTTCCATGCCCCAGCACCTACAGCAGCCCCATGCACGTGGCCTCTGTGGCACTAAGGGGGCAGGGAGGCGGCAGACCCTCCCCCTCCTCTGGGTACAGCCAGGGGTGTGGTGGCTCTGCCATCTCTTCATGCTGCTGCTGACCTCCATTTTGACTGGGAGGTGGCAGCTGGCGCTGGCAAAGATGCTGCCACCACCCTTTGCCTCCCTTGCGTGTGGCAACAGCTGCAGCCTCCCAAGCTCTGGGTGGTTTGGGAACCTGGTGTCCACCCCCTCCCTGGCTACCCTTCTCCATGCCTAGCAACGCTGGGCACCCACCAGGGCTCACTGCCTTTTCTGTCCGGTTTTTCCCCGCTTTCGGTTTGAGTGTGTGGAAGAGAGGATGGAGGGAGCGGTGATGGGGGGTGGGGTTACTTTGCTGCAGGGATGGGAAGCAGAACCCCTCATCCGCGTCCTTACATTTGCCACCTGCAAACTGAATCCACATGGAAATTCTCAGGGAGCTGCAAACCCTGCCCTGAAGCTGTGTCCCCCATTGGGGTGGGCAGGAGGGGAGGAGGCACAGGGCAGGGTGCCTGTGATGGCACTGGGGAAGCAGGGACTGGATTTCATATGGGCGTGGAGGACACTTGCCCTGGTCCTGGGCTGTCCTCTGAGCTGCTTCCCTGCCTGCAGGTGCTGCTCTGGAGAAAACTGCACTGTCACGGCCCCTTTCCCTGTGTGGGGCGGGATGTGGCTGGGGAGCACCCGCAGCTTGGCTGGCAGGCATTTATGGTGCCATGTCATGCGGCAATGTGTCCCCTGCTGCCCTAGAGGCAGGGCAGGGTCCCGTGGTCCCAGTCAGAGCTCGGGGGCCCCAACAAAGGGTGCAGGGGAAGGGCTCGCCAGAACAAAGCCTGGTGGCTGCTGAGAACACAATGGTACAGCCAGATGGGGTGTCTACCCTTGCCACTGAGGTGACATGGGGTTGGATGCATGCAGACAAAGAGAAACTCACCTTGGATTTCCCTGGGCACAGGCAGCTTGGCATCTGCTGGAGCTGGGRGACCGGCAGCATGGCGTGTTCCTTAGCATCCTCCAAGGAAGAGCTTGCTGTGGGTGGCAGCTGGGGACAATGCTCCCTGTCCCATTGGTCACCTCTCAGCAGGAGAGGCTGCCAGTTGGTAGCCCTTGGACTTAAGAAAGGTTTCGTTAGCTAATCTCTGCCCAATTAATTTTAGCTGATCCAGTTAATCATGGCTCTCTAGGCCTTTTGCTCCTCACTAGGGGTGACCAGTGTGCCATAGCGGTGCGCTGCACAGGACGTGGAGGAAGAGATGGCCTGCAGAGCTGGGGGACAGGTCCAGATGTGCYCTCTGGCTCCCCGGCCCTGGGGACTTGGTTGTTCTCTTCTGCCACCTCCCTTGTGTCTAGGGTAGCCCTGGGAGGCGGCAGAGGGGGAACAGGGAGCAGGGCTTCATTGCTGGCCCGCTCCCAGCAAAAGGCTGGTCATGGCTTATTGAATTTCTCTCGATGGCAGCGGATTAAGCAGGCGGTGGCTGGCTGTCCCCAGGCAGAGCGAGCTGCTGGACTCGAGCTGCCCACGGGCCCAGGGGGGCTGACTGGCCCTGCCCCTGGCCCTGCTCGCTGCAGCTCCGCTCCTTTCTTTACAGGATGCTGAGTGCCCATGACCAGTGATGCCACGGCTCGTGGTGCTCCTGTGTTATGTGAGTGCAAGGTGAATTCCTCTCTGCAGTTGAGTCAGGGGAAGGAAAGTAGCCTGAGAAGCAGCTGGGTCATCATCTGCTGGTGGTCCCCAAGGGGACACAGTGTTGCCTGGGGTCCTTGTGCTGCCATGGCAGAGATGGAACTGGAGAGCTGCAGAGGAGCAGAGGGAAGCAGTGCATTGCTGACCGAGGAAGCTGAAGGAAATGGATGGAGCAGAAAATGGAGCTGGGGCTCTGCAGCAGGGAATACTGGCAGGGAGAGGAGCTCCTACCACTGGGCAAGGAGAGCCAGATGGGAATATGCTGGGATGTGGCCTGGGGACAGCAGGGAGAGAGAAAAGGTCCTACTGGTGAGGAGGGGGTTTCTCATGGCCAGCGACAGTGGGCCGTGGGAGCACAGGGTGTGGGGCTGACCAGGCAGAGGAGGGCAAAGAAAGGCAAACAGCACCAATGGAAGGTACACAGCAGGATGAGGCACATGGAAGAGTGGTTCAAAGGGAAACCAGAACTTCTTCATGGGAAATGATAGGGCTGGAGCAGCTGGGAATGGCACACTCTCCCATAGGGATGGGAGAGAACAAGGGCAGGGGCTGAGGTGGCCCATGGCAGGCAGCAGGCAGTCCTGGGGCTGGTGGGCTCACTGATGGGTGTGCTGTTCTGGTGACTGTGCAGGAGGCAGGAGCCCAGGAACCTGACCCACCTCTTCAGAGCTGTGGTAGCTAGAGAGGCTGCAGAGCTGGGGGAAGGGGGAGGAGAGGAAATTGTTTGGCATGGGCGGTTGTCAAGTGCTGATGAGAATTAGCCCAGCAATGAATCCATCTTCCCTGAGTGGTGCCACAGGGCAGAGCAGCTCAAGCTGATGGCCTCGTTAAGATGCAGCCCTTCCACATAGGAATAAATCCCATCATTTCATGGGAAAAACAATTTTTTCATTCCCCTATAGCAAGCACTTCTGTTTAATTTTTCCTTTCCCCCATCTGAGTGGGGAGGCAGAGGCCGCTGGCATGCAGCAGCCCACTTGCTGGCTTAGGGATTCAAGGGTGGTGTTAAACACCTGCTTAAAATAATCCAAGCTCAAGAAAGCCTGAGACCAAATGCTTGAACTCTGGAATTTACGGATGTGATCACTGGCTGAGCACAGTGGGAGCTCCGGAGCCATCCCAGCGGGAAAGTAAGAGGAGGGTTTGGGAACTCCAACAGAAGAAGCTTTGTCCTCCTCATGCAGTTGGACATGCCAGCTCACTTTTAAAGTAGGCAAAGGGTTTCTGAAAGGCAGTGCCAAGCTTGTAACACTTTCTTGCTGCAAATTTTTCCACTGTGCCATGAGTACACCTGCCTGTGGTTTCCTCTCACCCCCTTGGAAATGAAACCAGAGCTGTCAAACCTCAGGTAGTTTTAAAGCCATCTCCTTCTCTTGGGATACTTTCAATTCTGTGGATTTGGTTTCTTCTTCCCTTTCCCCCCTCTTTTCCACAAATTCTGCTGAATTTTTCACTTCCACTGTGGGAAAACCCATCTCATGTTCAAGATCCATCCTTACTGYTCCACTTCGTTCTGGTCATGGCCCACATAACCAGAGCTGTGCCATTGCTTGCTAAGAATCTCATTCCTCCCTGATTTTCCTCCCGGAGCGAGTATCCTGCTGGCAAAACCCAGCCTTGAAAAGCCCTAGGGAATTTGCAGACACTCTTGCAAGTGGGATGCCAGAGGAGCCAGTTCCTACCCGTAATGAGAAGTCCTGAGGTCCATTTTCACCAGCAGGCTCAGCATGGGGAGCCAGGGAGCAGGAACAGGAAGGAAAAGGCAGGAATGGATTTTGTCATGTCTGAAAGGATCCCAAAGGCTGTAGCAGTTGGAGGAAGAATCCTAGTATCATTTTCTAGCCAGTGCTCATGAGGCTTAACTGCAGCTCAGGGAAGGTGTGATGGGCTGAGGAGCACCTGGGCACCAGAGCTGGGATGGGTGACTGCTCTGGGAGATATTGGCAAGCAGTTTGTTTTGTCTTGTGAGATTCGTGATTAATAATTTATCAGCAAAAGGAATGGAAAAATGATGGTAAACTGGGAGCTGAGTGCGATGGCCACCGGCTTCCCAGGAAGGGCTGCTGGTGCTGACGCTGCACATTTGCTTTGTGGGAGCTGAATGGGAGGCACATGCCAGTGACTGTGTTCAACAGCCGTCTCCTTTCTCAATGGAATGCCATTGGTTTCCCTGCCGCTCCACCCTGTTCTGCTGCCCAGTCCCTGCTTCTCTGGGGTTGGAGTGGAGGCGAGAGGCTCAGGTACTGGGCAGCAGCCTGTGGGCTTGCTTGCAGATGAGGGGCTATCTGCTCTGCAATTGGCACTGTGGGATGGAAAAGCCGCTCCTTGGGGGTTATGCTGATGCTGACGGTGCGTACAAGGCTCTGTCCACTGCTGTGGGTACCCACCAAGTGATGCTGCAGGGTGATGGAGGCTCCAGGTGCTGCCCTGGGGTAAAGGCAAGGATGGCACCTGGGACTGAGCTGGGGGTCCTGACCTGAGATACAACAGGGAGGAGGGACAGGTAAAATGTGGGCGGATCAAGGTATGAAACAAAATGTCATCTTTCGGGCAGAGGCAAAATAGTGTTCCCAGGAGGTTGCTTTGCACAGGCTTTCCATTCATCCTGCGCAGTCGTGAGATGTGGATTGGAATGCAAGTTTTCCTCACGCCCTTTTCTTCCCTTCTTGCAGGACAGCTGCTGCTCCTCACTAGCAGGACCCACCTCTGGCCAGCGCTATGGCGGGAGCATCAGTGAAGGTGGCAGTGCGCGTCCGGCCCTTCAACTCCCGGGAGATGAGCCGGGAATCGAAATGCATTATCCAGATGTCGGGAAGCACCACTAGTGAGTACCTCAGGGGCAGAGGGGCTTTGTTTGCTGCCTGGGAAGGAGCATGTGTGGTGTTCCCACACCAGCAAGCACTGGCCTGTGGAGATCCTTGGTGAGGATGCCTGTAGCACCTGGAGTCATTTGGAGGAGGAAATGTGGAAAGTATGTTAACATTTCCCATAGGGAAATGCAGTCCTGCTGTTGAAATGGCAGTGGTGGGATCTACAAGACACCAAGCCCTCGGATTTTGGTGATAGCAAAAGGGGCAGTATTCCCCAGTAGGCAATGAGGGAGGAATCGTAGAATCACAGGATGGTTTGGTTAGGAAGGGATGTTAAAGATGATCTTGTTCCAACCTTCCACTCTAGACTAGGTTCTTCCTAGCCTGGCCTTGAAGCTGTGCATGTACCAGCAAGGGGTTTGTGATGGCACTGCCTGTCCAGGTACTACTCACTGCAGGGTGCCAGGACCCATCCCTGCTGCTCTGGGGCTTTTGGAAATGCAACAGCAGCAGGATGAAGGGGCAGGAGTGGGATTTGCCAAGGGAATGGTGCGCTCAAAGTGGGGGATGTAGCATGGGGGCTTGGGGCTGTATGTCCTGTCAGGGACCTGTCCAGCCTTTGCCCCTCTTTAAATAACAGCTGCTGGCGGTATGGTTGGGAATGGCAGCCAAGTCCCTCCTCTTTGGCTCTGGAAGCCTCCAGATGGGACAGTGTCTAAAATAACTCCCTGCCTGCCCGCCCAGGGCTGCCTGCGTCACCAGTGGTGGGTGAAACACAGCGCCAGCCACCCCCGCCGTGCAGGCTGCTATGACAACCCTGGTGGTGAGGAGAGGAGGACACCTAAGGGTGCAAGACAACTCTGAGACCCCACTGGACCCCCTGGTCACCCCAGGCCTAGGGAGCAGGAATGGGAAGTCTGTGGGGCAGCATCTGCTGGTCTCTGGCACCCTGTGGGTGTTCGCCCTTCATGGTTGGGCAGGGATTCTTCACTTGCCTGGGTTGGAGAGCTTCTGCCCTCATGGTGAGGAAGCCTCTGGGCTGCGCAGGAGCTTCCCACCTGCCCAGGGCCAGGGCACAGGCAGGGTAAATGTGCCGTGTTCTGGTTCTGATGGCTGAGGGGGACCTGCTGTGCCCCAGTCCCAGTCAAGAGCATGAGGCATCCCCCACCTCCAAAATGGCCACGTTTGGTCAGGGCCATCGACCCTTGCTCATCCTGCACACCCTGGCTGTGCCCCGAGCCCCTGCCTCTGTCTGCACCAGGGAGGGCAGCAGGGCTGCATGCAGGAGCCCTTTGCTGACAGTGAGGATTTTCTCCATGAATGGAAAAACCACTAGCTAATCCCCTTGGCCAGGGACTGGGGAGCAGGCGCGGGGGGCTCAGAAGCCTGCTTCTGGTGCAGCTGGTGGAGGCAGGAGGATGCCAGTAGTGCCAGCAGAGCAGGACTGTCTCAATCCCCCCATCTCCTTGCAGAGAAGCCAAAAATAAACATGTTTTGTGGGGAGTGAGAGCAAGTTTTCCCCTTCCCAGGATTATTTGCAGAGACCCTTGCATGTGCTTGGTGGGGGGGGCAGGTTCTTTTCCTGCCTAATGCACTGACCTCCATGGAAGGCAGCGGGGGTCAGGAACCAGGGTGGAAAGGGATCAGCCTTCCTCTGCTGTCCTTTTCCCTGCAAACTTCCACCTGCTTGCCAACAGTGCTGCTTTGTTCCCGTGGTGTCCCGCACTCCATGGGCCCCATTCTGGGGACCAAAACTCCTGGCCCCTCTCCTGACGGCTCCCACCAGGATGGTGAGGATGGGACCCCTGGCTTTGATCCCACAAGGCCATTAATATTCTCTGTCTGGAGCCGTGCCTCTGCCAGCTTTAAAATCTGCTGATTGTTTTCTATGTTGTGTGTTCTGGGCTTTCTCCTGCTCGGTGACTACCCTCTCACTGGGCTCTGCCATGCTGCTGGCTCTTCAGGGCAAGGCAAGGGACATCTCCAGAACTTTTCCTCCCTTCTGCCCCTTTGTCTGTATGTTTGTCTTCACCTCCACACCCCTCCTTACCTTTCAAATCCCATTTGCCCAGAGCATGAATCTTTTGCAGCAGCTTTGCAAAAGCCCTTTGTGCCTGGTCACAGGAAAGGAGAAATTCCACCAGCAGCAACCATCTGCCTGCAGGCAAATAAATGTGAATGACATGAGTATGGGAAGAGTGTTTCAGCTCAGGACAGGAGATGGCTGCTCTTGGGTTGCTCCCTTCTCCCCCGTGTCCCAGTCTCTGGTTTCCCGTGCCAGCTGGGCGGCTGCAGCTGGGATGCCTGGAGCCACTTGGTGCCATCCCCGGCTGCTGCTCTGATCCGTGCCCAGCATGGGCTGGCACTGGGATGCGAAACAGTCACCTTGTATGGCCCCGTCCTGCCCGCTCCAAGACTCATTTTTGCTCTTGATAACTGTGGTGAGGGTCACCTCTGCAGGGCAGAAACAGACCAGAGCTGAGCACAGGTGACCAGATGGCATGGTGGAGCTGCCAGGTTGAACACCAGGAGCCATCAGAGATGCTCCATCCCACTTCTTGCATGGCTTCTACACCTGCTTCTCTTCACAATGCCCTCAGCACAACAGCCAGGCATTGACAGAGATCAGGGATGGGCAGCTGCCATGGCTGCCCATGCTGTCCACAAAGACCTGCTCTTCCAGAGACCTCCACATCCCTGTTCGCTGCTGCAGGATTGCCAGTTGTTACTTCCCAGCCCTTTCTCCTGTTAATTAGACTGCCTGGAATGCAGCAGGTGTCCAGATCATTAGATTCAGACTGCCTGCAGTGGGTAGGCAGGCAGGGAGCCTGTGCTAGCCCCTCTTTGGTGCCAGAGCTGGGCTTCTGTCCACAGTAAGGAGTGCCTGAGCAGCACCATGCTGTGGTTTTGTGGTCGGGGCTGGATCCTGGCCCCGCTTCCCACCTTTCCACTGCCTGTCTCTCTGCTGTTGCAGGCAGGACTGGGTTGTTCTCAGGCTAGAAGTGGTGGACCCTTCCCGGGGGAGTGGAAGGAGTATCCGTTGTGGCAACAAAGGAGGAATTTAGAGCAGAAAGTATCTGTATGTGTAACACCATGAAGTGGGCAATACCACACCATGGTAGCGAGCTGCACCATGCCTGGGGCTGCTCAGGAAGGTCTCAGCTGGAATCTGGAGTGGGTTCAAGTCCTGGCTGAATGCCAGCTGCAGGGCAGAGCAGGTTGGGATGGAAAAAGCTTGGGGCTTATGGCTTCCTCATCCGTGGTGGTGGCAGGGAGAAGCTGAGGCTGTGGGCATGGGAACTGTGCTGTGCAGGCCTGCAAGGTCACCTCAATGTCACCTAACATGGCTGGTGGCTGGATCTTGTGATTTCCCGCTGGTTTGAGCTTCTTCTGATGCATCTGTTGTTTCAGAAAAAAACCCATCGTAAATGCTCTACAGGAGGAAAAAAACATCTCACGAGGAAGAGCAGTGATGCAGGCTCCAATTTCCATGGCAACGTCCTTTTCATCAGGGGATGACAAAAGCAGGCTCTTGTTTCCGCTGGTGGTGTGACATGAGGCATTAATCACCCTGCTGGGGCTGTGGACCTGGAGAGGCAGGAGCTGGAGGGGCTCTAGGGGAGCCCTGACAGGGTTGCAGCTGCTCTCACCCCACAGATGCCAGCATGGGGGCTTTGGGCATGCTACCCCAGCTGTGGAGTGAGGAAGGCTGTGACCCTCCTGTGCCAGTGCTGGGCTCCTAGGGGCAGGTGCCACAGCTGGAAGAAACCCGAAGGAAGGAGTCATGTCCCCCACACTGTGTCCAGCAGCATGTTTGGGCAAGGCTCTGCCCTGTTCTCTGGGCTCTACTGGCCATGGCGCCCACCTCCTCTGTTTTCATGGTTGGGGTCTGGGGGTTCTGGACCCATATGCAGGGCTGGAAGAGTCCCAGTCCACCTTCCAGGACCGTTTTGGACTGAACCCCATCACTCTTCACCCCTCCCGCATAGGGGCAGGGGGGCAGGGGTACAACGGGTGGCTGGTGGCCTCATGTTCCCGTCTGTTTGTCCCTAGCTATCCTGAACCCGAAGCAGCCCAAAGAGACACCAAAAAGCTTCAGCTTCGACTATTCCTACTGGTCCCACACTACGGTAGGCATTGGGAGGCCTGAGCCCACCTGGAGGGCTGGGCTGGGGAGAGGCAGGAGGGCCTCCTTGCCAAATTTCTCCATGTCCCTCTCCTCTGTGCAGCCTGCAGACATCAACTATGCATCCCAGAAGCAAGTGTACCGGGACATTGGCGAGGAAATGCTGCAACACGCCTTTGAAGGCTACAACGTGTGCATCTTCGCCTATGGGCAGACAGGAGCTGGAAAATCCTACACTATGATGGGGAAGCAGGAGAAAGACCAGCAGGGCATCATCCCACAAGTATGCCTGGGGAAAGCTACCTGTCCCCCTGGTCCCAGAGGGATGCCCAAAGGAAAAGCAGAGCTGGGAGGAAAGAGGGCAGCAGGGTGGGAGTGGGGCCAGGTTTTGCCAAGGTCTAATACAGCACTGCCATGACAGTGAGCCGGCATGACTGTGCTGTGGAGTGGGTGGCCAAGGAAGGTCATCCAGACTCTCCAAGACTAGATGGACTACTGTCTGGCCACACAAGGCCAGTGCACATGAACAACAGTAGTCCAAGTGCTGAGCTGCTTACCAAGAGTTGCTGCATGCTGGCCCAGCAGGACACGCAGGGGCCCTGGGGGTTCTGATTCCCCATATCAGCATGGGGGGCTCTGCCAGCTACCCAGGAGCCATCCCAACATTCACTGGCTGTTTTTTTGGGGGTAAAAAGGTAGAAATCCCTGTGGCCTGGGCACCCCGGGCAGGAGCATCCTGCTGGCGGGGGGCTGAGCCTGGCTCTTCTGTCCGCAGCTGTGCGAGGACCTCTTCTCCCGCATCAATGACACAACGAATGACAACATGTCCTATTCTGTGGAGGTAGGCACCCCACTGCCTGCCTAGCCCACTTCCGGCCTCCCGCCCACCTCTACAAGTCATGCCGATGTGCAGACCCCTCTTTGGGGAGTGCCTGGGTGGCTCAATCTGCTGGCTCTGCCTGTGCCCTCTGCTCTAGGTGAGCTACATGGAGATTTACTGCGAACGCGTGAGGGACCTCCTGAATCCCAAGAACAAGGGGAACCTGCGGGTGAGGGAGCATCCCCTTATGGGTCCATACGTTGAGGACCTTTCCAAGCTGGCTGTGACCTCCTACAATGACATCCAGGACCTTATGGACTCTGGGAACAAAGCCCGGTGAGTTAGAGGAGATGGACAGGATTTGAAAAGCTTGCAGACACTTCTAGAAGGTCCTGCTTCACCTCCTTACTTTGCCAGTCCAGCTGCTCTGGAGGTGGCAGTCACCTTTCTCTCTGAGTGTTGGGTACCCCCATTTGCTTTCACTTTACCTTCTTCCTGCTTTCAAAATGCACTGGAGCCAGCAGGAGAAAGCCTGAACTTGTGCACATCTCCTCCCAGAGTCCTCTCTTGTCCTCCAGACTTGCCTTCCCACCATGTACCCTGTCCTGGCATGAGCCCTGGCCCCGTCACCAGCTGCTCCAGTGTCCCTCACAGAGTGTCACACCTCCCTGTCCTACTCTCCCTGCAGTACTGTGGCTGCTACCAACATGAATGAGACCAGCAGCCGCTCTCATGCTGTGTTCAACATCATCTTCACGCAGAAGCGGCATGATGCCGAGACAGACATCACCACTGAGAAGGTAAGAGCAGAGCTTGAAGGACTCAGGGGAACCCACATGGACCCAGGAAGGGCTTTTGTATGCTTTCGTCAGCACTTGGGATGAAGTGGTGAAGCCTGATGGAGAACTGCAACAGGAGGGAGATAAGTCCCAAGCACATGCTGGGTTCATGGACCCTCAAGGGACTGGCCCCTGGACAGGATATTTAGCAGCTAGTGCCCCTCAGCCCTGCCTGCAAGGATATGAGCCCTGCCCCTGACTAAGTCCTGTAAGGATGACCCTGCAGAGCCGACTGCTGCCCTCAGAGCAGTGTCATCCTGCAAGAGGTTTTGGTTTCGTGCTGGGCAAGGTTTGCTTGCTGACAGCCTCCCTCTGCCTGCAGGTCAGCAAAATCAGCTTGGTGGACCTGGCCGGGAGCGAGCGAGCTGATTCCACAGGTGCCAAGGGCACAAGGCTAAAGGTGAGAGCAGATGTGAGGTCCCCTTCTGCCGGTGGGGACACCATGTCCTGCTCCCTCATCCCCACCCAAAACATCTCCTTTTGCTTGCCTGGTTCCTTGCCCACTGCACTGCCAAAATCCTTGATAAGGTTGTGTTTGAAAGCTGCCTAGTGCCAGTTTCAGCAGGGTCCATGAGTCCCAGCTGGGAGGTGCTGGTTACCCAGTAAGACCAGCTGCTCTTTGTCCACCCCATACTGGATATTCCCCATTCTCTTGGGCTTTAATGCGGCTCTGAAACGGGGCCTGAGCATCTGGGCTTTTCTTCTTCTAACCAGGAAGGAGCGAACATCAACAAGTCCTTGACCACTCTGGGGAAAGTCATCTCTGCCCTGGCTGAAATGGTAGGTAGCCAGAGCACAAACAGCAGCACCGAGGGGAAATGGGCTGGGGTCAGCAGGGATGGGCTCAGCTCCGAGGGATGGGCAGATACATCCCTAGCTGTCTCTGTGGCTAGGACAAGCTGGGCTGGTGAGGGTGCCCTCTCCATGGGGACCTATGCCTGCCACTCTCTACTTGGGGACCAGAGATCTGTGGTGAGCACCAAGGAAAGAAGCAGCTTCCTTAAACCATCTCTCCATTTCCTTTGCAGGATTCGGGGCCGAACAAGGTAGGTGCCCAGGCTAGGTGGGGAAGGGGGCGTTGGTTTTTAGCACAGTGGGAGTGGGTTGCAGGGTGGTTTGGGAGTGAGACTGCCTGGACTCAAGCCATTCTTCTCCTGGGGGCTGGTAGAACCTTCAGCCTCCTCCTCACCCTGTGGCTTTCAGTACCCAGCCTTAAACAACCTCCTCAGCTCAGGGCATTTCACAGACAGGACCTGTGGACCCGAGCAAAGATGCCCAAAGTTGCAGTGGCCAGGCAGAGCCATCCTCCTCCACGTCCCCATGGCTGGGGACCAGTTGTCACCTTCTCTTTGAGGAGAGCAGGCAGCTTGACAGCCCTTCCCTTTGCTCTCCATCCCCCAGAACAAAAAGAAGAAAAAGACGGATTTCATCCCTTACCGAGACTCAGTGCTGACTTGGCTGCTGCGGGAGAACCTGGGTGAGGACAGGTGGGGGGGTATGGTCTGGTGATGGGTATGGCTGCCAAGCAGAGTGTGACAGCTGGCACAGGGACCAGCGTCTCCCTGATGTGGGTGTGTCTTACTGGGCAGGAGGCAATTCCAGAACTGCTATGGTCGCTGCTCTCAGTCCTGCGGACATCAACTACGATGAGACCCTCAGCACCCTCAGGTAGGAAGAAGTGCCCTTTATTCTCCCTGCAGCGACCAAGGACAGGGCAGGT
Source organism: Amblyornis subalaris (assembly GCA_018881555.1). Classification (NCBI taxonomy): domain Eukaryota; kingdom Metazoa; phylum Chordata; class Aves; order Passeriformes; family Ptilonorhynchidae; genus Amblyornis; species Amblyornis subalaris. Next base: position 728,108 of record JACAXG010000232.1, read on the forward strand.
GGCAGGCTCTCTGAGGCCCAGGCACTGCCACATGCTCTCCTCACCTCTGTGGCATCCTTGCCTGGGTGTGTGGGTGGGGGGACCCTACAACCCCAGACAAGAGGCCAAAGGATTGTCCCAGCACTGGGATCCTCCAAAGGATCACTTCCTGGAGGGGCTCTGTAGCACTTTTGCTTGCCCAGCAGCTGGGGTTTTGCCCCTGTTCTTGCTGGTGTTCAAGACCCTGCCCTTCCCTAGGTATGCTGACCGCGCCAAGCAGATCCGCTGCAATGCTGTCATCAATGAAGACCCCAACAACAAGCTGATCCGGGAGCTGAAGGACGAGGTGGCACGTCTGCGTGATCTTCTCTATGCCCAGGGCCTTGGGGACATCATTGATAGTAGGTACCACAGTTGCTCTCTGCCAGTGGCTCCAGGCAATGATGGTCTGAGGACCCCCAACCTGCAGGGCCGATGTCCCCACAGCCACCCTGTGTCCTGCTCCACTGGCCCCACGGTAGCATCATGCTGCCTCTGGTGAGCCCCTGCATGCATGTTCACAGCCCCCAATCCCCTCCTGTCGCAGGAGGAGCTGCTTTCCGCTCAGCAAACCTTCCCTTCTTACCTTCCACCCACCATCTTCAGCATCCGGCACCCAGCAGAGGTGCCAGGGTGTTACCGGGGCTGCACATGCCCATGGGCTCCCCTCCCTGTGCTGTCGGATATCCTACTGAGATGAACCCCTTCTTGTTCTGTTCTCTCTGTCTTACCCCCACTCCCTGCCCTCTCTTTCTCTCTTAGCCCATCCTGCTGCAGGAGGATCCAAATGTGTGTATTCCCCATCACTGGTACTCTCTATTGCTTCACAGCTTTTGGGAGGCATAGGCTGTGCCCAGGGGCACCTGTGCAGCATGGAGAAGGGCTCCCGCAGCCAGCCCCTGCTAGTGGAGCAGTGCGTGCCTGCAGGCTGGCCCTCCCCAGGGAGCTGGCAGAGGGGACGGTGGCAGAGTCGTAGTTAGCACCTGGGCTTGGGATAGCACTGAAGGGACCAGTGTCCTTCCACTTGGCTGTGCCAAAGGCCCAATCCACACGGGAACCTCTTCTTTCATGCTGTCGTGATGTTTCCTGTCGCTGCTGCTGCTGCTGCTTCCGCTGGTGCTGTGTCTCACTGGGACTGGAGCCTGGCACGGCACTTGAGTGGGATGGAATGGCGCGCTACTGATGAAGTGGTGGGTGGTGGTGGCCAGGAGGATTTTGCCTATGGATAAGCACTATGGCCCCGTCCTGCCCTGGGTCAGGCAGTGCAGCCAGGCTATGGCGAGCCTGCTGAGGAGACAGGAGCCTGGTTATCCCCTCCTGGCTTAGCTGCCCTGGATGTGGGCTAACAGAGATGGATAACTAAGCCTGCACCCACTAACCCATGCCCTGCCTGCCTCCAGCACAGTGCTCTGAGACCCAGTAACTCCTCGGGCGTGGAGGAGCATCTCCAATAACTGGGTTCTAAGCCACCATAGCTGACTCTTGGGGTGCCAGCTGGCAAGCACCACTGCCTGTAGTCCTGGCTTCACTCTCTGGCTGCCTGGCCAAGGTGCTGCTCCAGCAGGCCATGGGCTTCCTGTGAGCAGATCCTGTGAGGGAGTCCTGCCACTTCTCCTGCCCTGTCTACCTGATCCCTTTGTAGGGCAGAGGGCCAGCCCTTCTCATCTCCTTCCCTTTTCATTCTCTGCTTCCAGATCTGGCTAATCTGGGTCATCTGGGCAGGGAAAACCACCCAGGCTGTATGAGACGGGGAGGATGACAGAGCCAGTGGCACATACTTGGGGAGGACATTTGGTTCCAGACCTGATCTGGTGTTGCAAAAAAGTGTTCCTGGGAGCCCAGTAAGGCTGCTTCCAGCATCTGCTTCACCAAACAGGCCTGTTCCCTGAAGGGCTGTTGGGGCTGGGGAAGAGAGTGCCTGCTCTTGCCCCGTTGCTGTCTGCACTGCTGTGCTGTTGCCTGTGCCTTTTTCTGTAATTCCTGGCTTTCTTCTCGACGCACCAGCCACTTTTTTTTTTTCCCAACAGCTTTTCTTGTCTCTATCTTTCTCTTTCTCTGTCGTCCTGTCCATGTGTCTTTCCCTGGCCCATCCCTCCTTCCGCGCCCATAGATGTGTCCGACTTTGAGAACAATAATGATGCTAGAGGGGCAGAGCTGAGTCACCGCCATGACAATCTCTCCACAGTGACCAATGCTATTGCTGGGATCAGCCCGTCTTCCTCCCTCTCCGCCTTGTCCAGCCGCGCTGCCTCGGTTGCCAGCCTCCACGAGCGCATCATGTTTGCTCCAGGCAGCGAAGAGGCAATTGAAAGGCTCAAGGTAAGAGTCTGGTGCCCTGTAGGACGAAGGGCTCAGCTCAAAGCACTGTGGCTTGCAGGGAGGACTCGGTATTTTCTGGAAACCCATGGAGGGTAATCCTCATGGGAAGCAACACTCGGATGTGCTCTTACAGAGCGGACAGACTTAGAACTTGCCCAAACTGCTGGACGGGCGAGGGTTTGGCATCGTAGGGTCTTCCTGGTGCTGCCTTGCAGGGGATGGCTGCCTTTAGCCTGCAGGACGGGTGCTCCCAACTTGGGATGGGCACTCCTGTTGGGGGATGAGCACTCCTGGTTCAGCATGGTACAGCAGTAGGCTGGCAGCAAGGAAGTGGAGAGGCTGGTCTTCCTGCCTCACTCTTTGAAGACAGGGCTGATGGAAAGATGTGGGTGAAATGCTGCTGCAGCTTGTATAAACGAACCTGAAACTGGGACCAGTGTCCCACTGCAGCATGCTGGGCAGAACTGGGCAGAGTGGTCGGGTGTGCTGCCCATGGGAAACACTAACCCCCTGTTCAACCTCTGCTTGCCAGGAAACAGAGAAGATCATTGCAGAGCTGAATGAGACATGGGAGGAGAAGCTCCGGAGGACAGAAGCAATACGGATGGAGAGGTAGGTGGGTTGTGGTGGAATGGGACAGGATGGGATGGGATGGGACAAGATGGAATTCCTTGGGCATTTCCCGTCCTCTGCACTGTGCTAGAGCAGTTGAGTCCCTGGGGCAGCCAGACAGTTAGAATGTCCAGCCAGACCCTGGGTTGCCCCCTGGGCACCCCAATACTCGCCATGTCAGCCTACACAGAGGTGGGCTGCTCTGAAAAACCCACCTGAATTACAATGAGAGCTGTAGCAAGCCCTACGTTGCAATACATGGGACAAACCATGGACTTCCATCCTAGTGCCGGCCCCAGGGCTGCATGGGGCTTTGACAGGCTCTTCTTTCCCTTGCTCCTTCAGGGAAGCGTTGCTGGCCGAAATGGGGGTGGCCATGAGGGAGGATGGAGGCACCTTGGGTGTTTTCTCTCCTAAAAAGGTAGGATCATCGTATTCTCTTCATCCTGAGAACTGGTCTGTATGCCCACAGCTCCCATCTGATCTGCTCTGTCACAGCTGGCGAGCCCCACGTACTTTACTAGCTTTTTCTTGGCTCTGAAACCTTTGGGGGAAATCCCAGCATTGAGCCTGCTGGGTACAAACATGGGTAGAAACACATGGCTAAACGTCCAGCCCCACTGCTAGGGTGCTGTCTCCCTTCATGAGAGTATTTCCTGATGATCGCTCTGTTGGACTTCGGTGTCAACTTATAAAAATCCATACTTTGGGATATTTAAAATTGCTGCCCCTAAAACCAGCAAGTCCTTGCTAAGAAAAGTGGGTGTGCAAATATTCCGTCACTTTATTGCTTGTAGCCTTTGGCTTGGCCAAACCTCTTAAATGTGTGTGTCCTTGGCTCAGGTGGTGATAGGCTTCACAACCTTCCCCTTATGTGTCCCAGCTTGACTTTTAAGATAAATTTGTGTACTGTTGTCTTTGTTTCTTGTCCCAGCCGCTGCCTGTTAGGATCCGAGACCTTTGGGTAGGAAGCATGGGGGTTTATTCCCCGAAGCAGGTTGGTCTTGGAGATGGGGCATTGTGGTGGTCTTGGTGTCTCCTTGCTCTTCAGCTATCTGGCAGGTGGAAACTCTTCTGACTTCTCCAGTGGCTGGTGAGGAAAGTTAGTGTTGGTAGTGTGCAAACCCCATTTTGTTATGGACATTGCAGGACAGAACTTTACTGTCCTGCTCTGTGCCATGGCTGGGGTGGTTACGGCTCTAGGAACTGAGTGGAAAGTCACCACCAGCTTTGCAAATCTGGACAAAAACTGCAAGTGAAGGAGTCTCAGCCCCCAGGGCCATATGTCTGTCCAGAGGGGCCAGAGGTTAAATGCCAAATTCTGCCAGCCACCATGGAGATGAGCCCACCTTTCCCTTGACCTCCAGCTCTGTTGCCCTGTTTGGAGTGAGTCTCTACTGTCAGCCAGGGCTTGTGGCACCATGGTGAGCAGACCCCTCTGCATGCTTGGTTTCAGCAGGTTGATATGGTGTTCYTTACAGTCACTATTGTTCTGTCTGGGAAACTCAGAACTTCTCCCACTGATACTCCTGGGACTTCCCCTGTTCCCTGAAGGTGTAATCCCAGCAGCTAAACTGGCTGTGGCCAGAGAGGCCTGTGGCTGGGGGAGAAATTTCCCTCTCATCAAGAACAAAGTGGTTTGTGACCCAGCGGAAGAAAGGGATGTGAAGGACCTGTTAGGAAGAAGACCAGGGAGTGAAATTCAGCCTGCAGATAGAACTTTAGGTCTCCACTGCTTTTGGTTGAACCTCTGGGACCTGCTCTTTTGGGTGCTTCATCTGGTGTACAATCACTGGAGGAAAACAGGCACTTATACTCTTTTTTGACCTGGCAGAGGACAGGGTTAGATTAGATATTGGGAAGAAATTCTTCCCTGTGGGAGTGGTGAGGCCCTGGCACAGGTTGCCCAGAGAAGCTGTGGCTGCTGGAATTGTTCAAGGCCAGGTTGGACAGGGTTTGGAGCAACCTAGTCTAATGGAGGTGTCCCTGCCCATGGCACAGGGATGAAATAAGATTTGTTTTTATGTYCCTTCCAACCCAAACCATTCCATGATTCTATAATGCCCCAAGAGACTGAGCCATATCAGGGATTCCCCATGGGAAGGTTTTGGCTTTGTGTTGGGCCTGTTTGGAACATGAATTTTCAAAGGTGGCCAGAGGAAGTGTGACTAGGACTCAGCCCTGGGAGGAGGAAAGCAAGGAAGCTTGTGGAAGCAGGSCATCCTCATGCCAGCCTTGCTGTTCTCTGCAGTCCTCTGGAAAAGTACCTGTCTGGACATGTTGCCCTGAAGATACAGAGGGCAGGGGAGCCTGTGCAGAGGCAGCCTGCAGTGCTGCTGGGCACTCACATCTCTCCAGAGCATCCCTCAGTGCCTGGGTAGACAGAGTGCACAGGATGACTCCTTGTTTGTCTCTCCCAGACACCACACTTGGTCAACCTGAATGAGGATCCACTCATGTCCGAGTGTCTTCTATACTACATCAAGGACGGGATAACAAGGTGAGGGCCAGGTCCCGTGGAGCAGTGAGAGCCTTGTCCATATCTCAGTGCCTGACTTCCCCAGGTGGGCAGTGGGATGACAGCTGCCTGCAGGCTGGACACTGTTCCCAGGGCATCCCCAAAGTGCCACAGCCACACGTGTTTGTGTGGGAATCTCATTTGAGATATTGGTCTTGCAGTGCACCAAGGTTTGCTCCTGCCAGCTCCAAGGATGGGGCTGGAGGGAGACTCATGAGGGGCTGCTTTGAGGAAGAATCAAGCTAGGTTTCCCCTGCAGGGTTGGCCGGGAAGATGCTGAGAAGAGGCAGGACATTGTTCTCAGCGGGCACTTCATTAAAGAAGAGCACTGCCTGTTCCGCAGCGACACCAAAACCGGTGGTGAAGGTATTGCTTGTCTGGAGGGGCTTCATTGCCCTGGGGACCCATCCCTCTGCATGTCCTCAGCACTTGCCCCCTTCCGGATGTCCTGCCCTCCTCAAACTAGTGAGCCTTTCCTACATGGCTGTGGCCTCTCCATGCTTCCGGATGAGCTACAGCGCTCCTGGCTGGGAGGGAAGCTCGTGCAAGGCATGTGGGAGCAAAGCGAGGTGAGGAGATCAGGGCAGGATGGCCGAGCAGACTAGACGATTCCCCTGCCTAAGATATGGAGCAGAGTCCACCCCCCAAAATGGCAGGAACCTGGGTGTGAAGGAGCTGTGGGAGATGAGCCTGGGGAAGATGGAGTTGCCTTCTGGAGGCTCTGGTCTCCTCTCACATCCAGTCTCCAGCTGCCCGTAGTCCTTGGGACTGCTCTGATTAACATCGTGTTGGCTGAATCCTGTTAGCTGCCCAAGGTGTGGGTGCTGCTGGTGGGTACCACCCACACTTGGGGTGCTGGCTGGGGTGGCTCTCCCTTTCTGAGGCTGCCGGAGCAGTGGAGCAGTAGGATTTATCCCTCTGCTTCCACCTTACCTTCACCCCCCACTCCCCTTCCTTGCATCTCCACAGTGATAGTGACCCTGGAGCCCTGTGAAGGTGCTGACACCTATGTGAATGGCAAAAAGGTGACGGAGCCCAGCATCCTGCGCTCAGGTGGGTCCCTGGGGCTGGCACCCCAGCGCTGCTCCAACCCGCCTCCCTCTCTCCCATGGCGGGGCCTGCACTTGTCCCGTGTTAAACCTACACCTTTCCCCCCACCCCATGCGCATCCCTGCAGGAAACCGCATCATCATGGGGAAGAGCCATGTCTTCCGCTTCAACCACCCTGAGCAGGCTCGGCAGGAGCGAGAGCGGACCCCATGTGCTGAGACCCCTGCAGAGCCTGTGGACTGGGCATTTGCCCAAAGAGAGCTGCTGGAGAAGCAGGGCATCGACATGAAACAGGAGATGGAGCAGCGGTAAGAGCATGAGCTGGAGTGCTGGGGAGTTGGGTGTCCAATTCCAGGTTGGTCATCCACTCCTTCTCCATTTCCACCTAGGCTCCAGGAACTGGAGGACCAATACCGGAGGGAGCGGGAGGAGGCGAATTACCTTCTGGAGCAGCAGAGGCTGGTAGGTGGCCAGGACCTGGCTCGTTCTTGGGCTGCCCGGGCATGACTGAAGTCTTGGCCTGGCAGATGTTTGTGTGGGGTGGATCTGTGTGTCCTAAAAACAAGGGCAAATCTGTTCTTCCTGAAGTCGTGCTCACACTGACCCAGAGGAGGGAGGAGGCTGGGTTCCTGTGCGGAAGAGAAGTGCAATGTGGCAGCATGGAGGAAGGTCACACCAGTGGATTGCATCACCTCTCTTCCTGTTTCCCCCAGGACTATGAGAGCAAACTGGAGGCTTTGCAGAAGCAGATGGACTCTAGGTATTACCCTGAAGCAAATGAGGAGGAGGAAGAACCTGAGGATGAAGGTGAGGGCTGAGCGCCACCACCAAGTTTCGATGCTCTCTGTAGGAGCATAAAGAATAAACTGTGAGTCGCCTGGGTATCGATGCCCTGGCAGTGGGGTGACTGTCCTTCCATGTCCCCACAGTGCAGTGGACAGAGCGCGAGTTTGAGCTCGCCCTCTGGGCCTTTAGGAAGTGGAAGTGGTACCAGTTCACCTCCCTCCGTGACCTGCTCTGGGGCAATGCCATCTTCCTCAAGGAAGCCAATGCCATCAGTGTGGAGCTGAAAAAGAAGGTGGGTGGCTGGGCTCCTCTCTGGCTTGCTGCAGCACCCACAGCAGAGCCACGAGAACGGGCAGCCGGGAAGTGCTGAGGAGGGGTTGCCAGAGGCACCAGGTGAAGCCCTCTGCACTCTCAGGTGGCTCACCATCCCCTCCGCTCCTCTCTAGGTCCAGTTCCAGTTTGTGCTCCTCACAGACACGCTGTACTCACCTCTCCCTCCTGACTTGCTGCCTCCTGATGCTGTCAAGGACCGGGAGAAGCGGCCATTCCCCCGGACCATTGTGGCTGTAGAGGTGCAGGACCAGAAGAATGGGGCAACACATTACTGGACCCTGGAGAAGCTGAGGTGAGTGAACGATGGCTGTGCAGAGAGGGTTTGGGTGCCCGCAGTCCCATATCTCACTGCCACCATCGGTATCCCCTCCGCCTGCAGGCAGCGCCTGGACCTCATGCGTGAGATGTATGACCGAGCAGCAGAAGTGCCTTCCAGCGTCATCGAGGACTGTGACAATGTGGTGACTGGCGGAGATCCTTTCTACGACCGCTTTCCCTGGTTCAGGCTAGTTGGCAGGTGAGCGCTTTGGCTCCTTTGAAGTGCAGCTGGGACCCACAGATGGTCCTGTGGGAGGACACACTGCCGGTGCTGCCCACCATGTGCAGGGCATTCACCCCCCTTCGTGGCTCCGGTGTGATGGCTCTCCTCCGTGTTGGTTCCCGGGACCCCAAGGGACCCGCGAGCTTCTGGCAATGCTCCTGCTGCCTGCCCCAACCCAGTGCTGAGAGCCGCAGGCTCCAGGCTTAGGGGGCGCAGGGGCTGTGGCTGTCCAGCAGCCTGAGAGCCCATGCCATTGTGACCTCCACCCCAGTGGGCATGTGTCCCTGTGCACGCGCTGGTGTCTGAGCATTTGTCTGTACAGTATGTGCCGCGTGTTTCCATGTGCTTCCTGCACGCTGGTTGGAAGGGTGCAGTGCCAGCAATGAAGATGGGCCACCCTGAAGAAGGGGTCTGCCCTGGTGGGCAGGGGGAGCAGTGGGCTGAGCTGCATGGCCTGGAGGCATGCCCCCATACTGCAGCACATGGAGAGATTCCCTCCAGCAGCAGGGGTAGTGGCGAGCCTTGTGCCCCCCACTCTGTCACTACATTCCCTGAAAAGCCAGCAAAGGCAGTCCCCAACATTCACACTGTTTCCTTGGGTTGCTCTTTTCTCCGGCCATTGGTGGCTTTAGAGATGCACCAGATGGGCAGGTCTTTGTTCCCGATGTCCCTTGATTTAAGCAGACAAAAAGCCCACCCCAAAACCTAACCAAGAAAAAGCAAAAAAGCAAAATTCCTGTTCTTTCTGTTTGGAACAGCTGGTGTTAACATGTGTTCTATCTTGTTGTACTAACCTTAGTTCAGATATCTCTGGCTGCAACAGCTCTCCTCTTTTCAACACATGCATGAGCGAGCGCATGGCTGATCTCACCCCCTCCCCTACCTTCTCGAACCCCGACTCCGACATCACCGAGCCTGCTGACGAGCAGCACCAGGGGCAGGAGGAGGAGGAGGAGGAGGAGGAGGACCTGGAGGAAGACATCTTTCCGGAGTGCCCACTGTGTGATGGCCGGGATCCGTTTTACGACCGCTTCCCCCTGTTCAGTTTAGTAGGAAGGTTGGTGAGGTTTTAGGAGAGCATGCCGGGAAGGACCTAGCTCTTTCGCATGAGGGAACTGCTTTTGGACACGACTCCCACCTCCGGGGTGTCCCGGAGGTGCAGGGGGTGGCCGGCTGGGATTGCCGCCAAGCCCGGGCACCTGGCGGGGTGATGAGATTCCCGCTGAGGTAGTGCTATGAGAAGCACAATGGTGGCAAGGGATGGCGAGGGAAGGCAGATGGTGCTTGTCTTTAGGTGGGTCCCTTTTTGGGAAACCCCTGAGAAGGGGAGCTATGCTGTGTCTTTATCACTGAAGGACCTGGGGGAGCCACCTGGGGGTCTTGGTCCTGGGCATTTCTGTCCCAAGGAGGGCCACTTCCCATCCGGCTCAGGATGACCCTATGGTGCTGCTGACTGGGGACACACAGGCACTTCAAAACCTTGTGTACCTCTGGGACTGGCTTGGCCATCCCAGCTGCGTTGGTCGGTGTGAGCCCCCCTGAATTCRGAGGCTTGGATGTCCCCAGGTGGTTGGGGGGGATGAAGCTGAGGGGAGTGAATGGAGAGCCGGGTGCAGGACAGAGTGCCAAAAGCAGCGTTTGCTGTTCCCAGCTATACCCAGTGCTTGGCTTGGGGCCATACCTGCCAACTTGGCATAGGGAGTGTCCAGGGGCGTTATGGGGACCTGGGTGTAGGCTCCAACTCCTCTTCAGCTCGGACCAAGGAGAAGAGCTTTGATTTCTCATACCTGTTGGCTGGGAGACCCCCTTGGCCTCCTTCAGTCTTGGCCCGGAGAAGCCCACCAGCTGCCCCAAAGCTGGCTGTGCCACCAAACTTGGGGGCATCTGCCCATGCCTAGAATGGTATGCAGAGCTGCCAGCTTTCTCGGGGGTTTTCCCAGGAGCTGTTCCCAGAGCCTTTGCCTCAGGCGGGGGCTCCCTGACTGGAGTGAGCTGGGGCTCCTCTTCCTTGGTGTGCCAGAGCCAGGCAGCGTGGTGGGGAGGAGGGACCAGAGCAGGCAGAGAGGGTGGAGGTGGGGTAAGAGTCCTGCAGCCTCAGACCGAAAGAGCTGGGTTCTTCCCCTTTTATTTTCTTTTTTCCTTTTTTCCTTATTTAAAAGAAAAAAAAAAATATCAAAACAACCCCAAATCTCTCAAGGGCACCTCAAAAAACCAAACAAGGCCCTGTGGCAGCGGCCCCACTCCATGCCGGGGGCATGTTCCCCAGAGCTCGGTGCCTCCTGACTTCTTTTGAGTCTGCCTAGGGTTTGGCTCCTCGCGCAGCAGCTCCGCCGGCCACATTTCTTGTGAAGTGTGCTTGGATTGGTTTATGATTGGATCCTTGTCTTTGATTATTTTTCCCTTTCTTTCTTTCTGTCTTTCTTTTTTTTCTTCTATTTTTTTTAATTTTGGTTATTTTAGGGGGTTTTTTATTCTTTTTTTAGCTGCTGGCTCTATCTCTTCAAAGCTTTAGCAAAAATTGGGGTTATTTCACTTTTGTCTTCCTTTGGAAAGGCTTTTCTTTGATCTGAGCATGCCATCTTTGCACCTCACCAATCTTGTGGTTAGTGTCCCTGCCCTCCTTTCTCTAGTGACACACTTGTCCCCCTCCTCCCTGCCTGCCCCACCTGCCTTCCGCTCTTCCTTGCCCTCTCCAGTCCTCTGCTTCCACTCCAGCTGCCCTGTGATTTTGGGTGGGTGGGTGCATCCAGATCCCTGCACTTCTGAGAGTTCCCTGTGGTCACAGAGCTCCGCCCCAGGCATGAGGTCCTGCCCAGAAGCCCTGGCATGGTCTGGCCACTTGTCCCCAGTGGCATCTGAGAAGAGACGGGTTGAGACAGGCCCATCAGGAGATACTGATCTGGCATCACCTGCTTCCACAACTTGGGTCCTTTGAGATGCTTTGGGTGGAAAAAGCCTCGAGGAGCAGTTGGAGGTCAATAGGAATCACCAGAGCAGGGGGAATCTCTGGACTTCGTGGTCAGGGTGCAAGTGCAGGGCTGCAAGAGCCCCCTGGGGACTTTGGGGTGCCGTTGAATGTCTGCAAAGATTCCTGGGAGGTTGGGATGCCCTGAGCAGCACTGCAGCCACCTGGAGATGCAACCTTCATGGGAACCTCTTGAAGTGGAGGTGTCCTGGCCAGCCCCAGCACCATCCCACCCCGCAACACCCAATGCGTGTCAAGACGCTGGTGGGTACCCCAGGGAGAGGTGCCAGGCACCCCACACCCCCTCTTGCTGGGAATGGTGCTGCTAGTTTGCACCTCTTGGCAGAGAGCTCCGTGCCAAATGTGACTTGTCACTGTGGAGGGTGCAGCATGCCACCATGGCCAGAGCTGGAGGACTGTTTGAAGCTGGYAGTGATGTGGAAGGAGGCAGAAAGAGGACCCAAAACGCTTGAGAAACAGAGAGCTGTGGCCTGACAGGAGGTGCTGACAGACATGGTGCAGCCATCGTGTTGGACTCTGGCGTGGCACCTTGCCATGGTAGCATCAGTGACCTGGATGCTGCAGAGGAGAGCAGGGAGGCTCAGACATGCCAGGCATGCCATCCATCCCTGTGACTTGCTGGCAGGTGGCCTGGGATCCTGAAGGGGTGTGTGAAGGGATTGGGAGGGGGCATGCACACCCAGATGCTGCCAGCCACACTGTGCAGCCTCCCTCCCARTGGTCCTGCAACCCTGTGGGCAGAGCCAGGGCCATGAATCCCCCGCAGGTTCACCTCTGGAGGTCTAGGACCTCATTCTCTCACCTCCTTCACTCCTGACAGCCTCCATCTCCCTTGTCACCCTCCCTTCTCCCATCTTGTCCCTGTCCTCCCCATGGTGACTCCTAGTTGTGTCGCAGCACCTCCTGCCCAAGTCCTCCAGCTCTCTACCACAGAGAAGGTCCTCTTGCCCTTCGGCTTCATGGTGGCACCAGCGCAGCCCTCTCCCCTCCTGCCTGCCATGGAGGTGACAGCTGGAGAGGTCCGCGAGTCTGGTGTGTTCTGTGGTGTTGTCCACGGTGTGTGCCACCCTCCTACCCACCCTCCTGCCCGCGGCACGCTGCCCGCTGCCCCCAGCCCCCTCGCCTGGCCCTGGCTGCCTTCTCTTTAGTTTTGCTTTGCAGCGCCGCGGTCGTGCCCTGAGCAGTGACCTGGGATCCCGGCCGCTGCCGGCCACGCCAGCCGTGCCTGGGGACTCATGGGTGGGAGCAGTGACCGCTCTCCCCCCTGTTGTGTATCCCCCCCTTCTCTGGCAGGGCCTTTGTCTACCTGAGCAACCTCCTGTACCCTGTGCCCCTGGTCCACCGCGTGGCCATTGTCAGCGAGAAGGGCGAGGTGAAGGGCTTCCTGCGCGTGGCTGTCCAGGCCATCTCAGGTAGGAGGGAACCGCCCCAAAATGTGCCCCTTGCATCCCCTGCACCTTCTGTGCTGGCTCACCCCCATCCCTCCTCCAGCGGATGAAGAAGCCCCTGACTATGGCTCTGGTGTGCGGCAATCAGGGACAGCCAAGATCTCCTTCGACGACCAGCACTTTGAGAAGGTAAGGTGGGGCCGGCTCTCAGTGAGTGCCCATGGACCCCAGACCCCTGCCTGCCACATCAGTGTTCCCCACGGGGACCCCCAGCCTCCTAGAGGCGCAGGCATCRGAGAGAAGGGACTGTGCTGTTGATCCACCAGGCAGACCCCAGGCCTCAGGTATCTGCCGGTGCATCCTGCTCTTGCCCATGTGCCAAGGGGGCTGCCATGGGGTGGGAGAGGAGAGCTGGAGGTGCCCAGGTGCTTGGGTTGCTGGCGGTGGTGCAAGCAGGACCACATTGGGGACCGCCAGCATCCCTGAGCCCCATTCCCGGCACAGTTCCAGTCAGAGTCGTGTCCAGCTGTGGGGATGTCTCGCTCGGGGACCTCTCAGGAGGAGCTGCGCATAGTCGAAGGTCAGGGGCAGGTCAGCGACATGGGTCCATCCGCCGATGAAGTCAACAACAACACCTGCGCAGGTGAGGAGGTGTGGCAAGTAGTTTGGCAGTGGCCCCCTGCCCCAGCACCCAGCCTCTTGCACTCTTCCCAGCATCAATAGCCCACTGCCCCAGTGTGGGGCTGCTGGCAGACAGATTCACAGAATCAGCTAGGTTGGAAAAGGCTTTGGAGATTTAAGCCCAACCTGTGACCTGACAACAGCTTGTTAACTATCATGGCACTAAGTGTCACATCCAGTCTTTTCTTAAACACCTCCAGGGGCAGTGACTCCACCACCTCCCTGAGCAACCCGTTCCAATGCTCAATCATCCTTCCTGTGAAGAACTTCCTAATGTCCAACCTAAACCTCCCCTGGTACAGCTTAAGACTGTGTTCTCTTGTCCTATTGCTGGTTGCCTGGGAGAGGAGAACAACCCTCATCTGGCTACAACCTCCTTTCAGGTAGTTGCAGAAAGTGACAAGGTCTTCCCTCAGCCTCCTCCAAACTAAACAACCCCAGCTCCCTCAGCTGCTCTCCATAGGACTTGTGTTCCAGACCCTTCACTAGCCTTGTTGCTCTTCTCTGGACATGCTCCATCACCTCAACATCCTTCCTAAATGTTCCTAACACCGAGGGGGTGACACTTTGCCTTGCTAAGGGCCTCCCCCTCCCTGCAGTGAACCCAGAGGACCTTCTTCTGGACAGCCCGGAGAAGCCTGCACCAGACGGGCCGCTGGAGGTGGCTTTGGACCACCTGAAGCTGGGCAGCATCTTCACTTTCCGTGTGACGGTCCTGCAAGCCTCCAGCATCTCCGCAGAATACGCAGACATCTTCTGCCAGTTCAAGTGAGCCCCCAGTGTCCCCCAGCCCTGCATCTTCCACCGTGCTCCAGCCATCACCTGGGGGTTCATGGTGAATGTTGGGAAGCCTGACCCCTCCACCTCTGAGCCCTTTGTGGATGGGGAGACAAAACGAAGGGCTGTGGAATGTGCCCAAGCACTTGTTTGGTCACTGGCAAAAGGCACGGAGAGACTCCCATCAGCTTCGGTGGAGTCCTGTGCCAGCCAAGGGTGCAGGCAGCAGCTCCAGGGAGAGCAGGCTCTTGTTCTGGTCCCTTGCTTTCACTCCCCTCCCTACTCCAGCATGTCCCCATCCCACAGCCCCTGAGCCACATTCCTTCCCTCCACAGCTTCATCCATCGCCATGATGAGGCCTTTTCAACAGAACCCTTGAAGAACACTGGACGAGGGCCACCACTGGGCTTCTATCACGTCCAAAATGTGCGTACCCCTCTTCCGCCACCCCTTTGCCCCTGCGACTACTGGGGTCTCTGCAGGGCCATTGGCTGGATYCTGTCCCAGGAAAGCAGCTTCCTCCTGGCTTTCCCAGCCCTTCACAGCCACCCAACTAAGCCAACCTTAGACATGGTGGACATGCGGGATAGAGAGCAAAAGCCACTGTCGTGCACCTGAAAAGGCTGGGATTTCACGGCAGTGGTCTTGGTAGGGAGAGAATCCCTTAATGGGTGGGGGACTGGGTGAGGGATGCAGGGGACTGACAGGCTTACACCCTCCCACATCCCAGGTGCTGTTGCTGGCTCTATCCCCTTTCCCAGCTAAACTGCACTGTCAGTGGCTCAGCAGCTCTTTCTCTTCTAGATTGCTGTGGAGGTGACTAAGTCCTTCATCGAATACATCAAGAGCCAGCCAATTGTGTTTGAAGTGTTTGGCCACTACCAGCAGCACCCTTTCCCACCTCTCTGCAAGGACGTCCTGAGGTGGGCACACCTGGGCCACCCCCAGCCCCTGGCTGTCCTARGGGCTTCTGGTACAGCAGGCTGCCTGGGGACCCAGAGGAAGGGGGCAGCTGGTGGAGGGGTGGCCGCAAGCCATAGGTGGGGCTGGCAGGGTTTGGGGGTCCTTGGGGAGGCTATAACCAAGCTGGTTCTGTCTGCAGCCCGCTGAGGCCATCCCGGCGCCACTTTCCCCGTGTGATGCCACTCTCCAAACCAGGTAGGGAACCTGGCCTCCTACTCCTGTGCACACCCATAGTTCCCATGCTGGGTGGGCGTCCCCTTCCCCAGAGGGACCAGTTAGGACCCCAGGGGCACCACAAAATGTTCTGTGGGCCAGAGCGCCCAAAAGTCCTAGACACCCATTTCCACAATACTCCACAGATGCAAAGCCCCCATCTCACCCCCTGCAGAGCAGCAGGGAGGAAGTTCCTCACCCTGGGGGGCTCAGATGGCCACCTAGCCCCACCGTCCCACAGGGGTGGCAGGATTCCCACCGTGCACTGGCTGCTGAGACCCCAGTTGTTGGGGTTTGGCCGTGCAGTCAACACACCAGCACTGGGGGAGCCTCCCTCTGGTTTTCCCGAGCAGCGCCTGGAGCAGCACTATGTGGTTTGGAATGCGTCTGTGCCAAGACTGCAGGCACACTGTGTGCATCCTGGGAATGGGTGAAGCCAGTCTCTTGCTGAGACCTCGTGTTGGGCAAGGGAGAAGGCACACCAGTGATCAGCAAGGTCCCTGGGATGAGGCTCTTGTTGCTGCCTCTGCATGCGCTCTGAGGTCCCTGCCTGTTCTGCCCTTTCCCTGCCATCATGTGCCTCACTCCAAACACCAGTGGCAGGCTCAACCTCTTACCTGACCAGTGGGTCTTTTCTGACCCACTGCAGTGCCTGCGACGAAGCTGAGCACTATGACTCGGCCCAGTGCTGGCCCCTGCCAGTGCAAGTACGACCTGATGGTCTTCTTTGAGATCTGTGAGTTGGAGGCCAACGGCGAGTAAGTCCTGCTGGGAAGGGGAGAGGGAGGCTGTGGGGGTTTTGCCCGGTGCTCAGCACCTCTGGGCAGGCTAGCAGGACTCTGTGTCATGCTGCAATCCTCTCTTCCAGCTACATCCCTGCTGTGGTGGACCACCGTGGAGGCATGCCATGCCATGGGACCTTCCTCCTCCATCAGGTACTCTCTGCCCAAGATGCTGTCCTAGCTCTGACTCCTGCTGGGACCGCTGGGACCTGTGTTAACTACTGTCCCTTCTCTCTGTCCTCGTGGCTCTCAGGGCATCCAGAGGAGAATCACTGTCACCTTGGTGCATGAAACGGGCAGCCTCATCCACTGGAAGGAAGTGCGGGAGCTGGTTGTGGGTAAGCCAAGCCAGTCCCCAGCCCACTGAACTCCCAGGCATCTTCTCGGGCTGTCTCTTGCTCACATTCCCATGTTCCCACATTGGGCTTTATGCCTTGTCCCCCTCCTGCCTTGCCATAGTAAAGCAGCGGCTGCTTGGCAGGTGACACTGGGACACTGCGTGGGCAGGATGCCTCACCCCTGCCACTGTGTCCAGGAGCTGGACCAGGATCTCTGGTGCTGAATGGCGAAGTGCTGGGTGACTGTTGCCTCTGACAGGGGGGCTGCAAGCAGGCAGTCTGCCCCTGCCTTCCTGGTAATCCTCACAGGGCCACTGCCTGTCACCTCAGAGGCAACTCTGTGCCATGTTTGCAGGTCGAATCCGGAACACCCCAGAAGCAGACGAGTCACTTATCGACCCCAACATCCTGTCCCTGAACATCCTCTCGTCCGGATACATCCACCCCTCCCAGGATGACCGGTGCGTGATGCTTTTCTTCTTGCTCTTCCCCTGCTGTGGTGACGGATGGAGAGGGGCGAGTAGCTGCCCCTCTCTTCCCTGGAAGGCCCTTGGCCCTTCTGCTGACCAGTTGCTGCCTTGAGGCAGGGTTTTTCTGGAGTTGCACAGTGTCTTGGAGTTCAGGGCTGCCAACTCCCTTCCTCCTCCTCCCCAAGGCCTTGCTGTGCTGGGGAGGGTACTACTGGGAATTTGTGTGTGGGTCTTGCTCTCTGGTGCTGGCTGTGACTGCCTGGCACAGGGAGGCAGTGCTGGTGCCAGGAGGATGTGCCAGCTCCATGGCTAGAGGGGACCTGCCACAAAGGGCTATTTGTCCTGTGTCCCAGAAGACTTGCTGGAAGGGCCACTTGACACCCACGGCAGATCCCTGTCTGTATGTGAGTGATGCAGGAAAAGACTTTCCCATCAGTGTGGGTGACTTGAGGGATGCCCATGACTTCCACCCTGTCCCAGGGGGGCTGTGTCATAGGACCACAGAGTGGTTTGGGCTGAAAGGGACTTTAAAGATCATCTTGTCCTAAACCCCCTGCTATGAGCARGGGCACCTTCCACTGGACCAGGTTGCTTAGAGGTGTCCCCACTGTAGGTTTGGCAGGGTGTGAAAGTAGCAGGACCAGAAGATTTTTATCTCCGAGATCTCCCTGTGTGAGTCCTGCAGTGACAGGGGGAGTTGTGGGTATGGAGGGCAGAGCTCTCCTCTAACCAGGGCTACTGGTGAAACTCTGGGGACTGGTGGGGATCTCTGGCCACAATGTGTGCATGCAGGCAGCTGCAACAAGATGGGGATGGTCATTGCCAGCACTGGGAGCAGCAGGACCGGTCCTTGGCTCTGTGTGTTGTGGTTGCTGGTGTAGGAACATCCTGGCGAGAAATGGGGACCACTTTTTCCCTCATTTGCTTTTTGGTCACCACTGCTCCAAGGAGGCTTGTCCCAAGACCGAGTATTTTAGGAGGAATGGTGGGGTTCTGGATGGGAGGTGCTACCCTGAGCACTCTCAGGGCAGCTCCTGGACCTGGCAGAGCAACCTGCATGGAGTACCTGGGCAGCAGAACCAAGTCCTGGAGTCAGTGTGGGTGCAAGTGTCAGACCAGGAGACTTTGTCACAGCCTTGGGGATACAGAAGGAGGCCAGATGGGCATGGTCAGATGAGGAGGGCCTGGCCCAGTGGAGCGGTGGTGGGTTTTTTGCTGGGAGCTGGGTGGCTGTGGCACCCACAGGCTCTTGGGGCTGCACAGGTTTTCGTCAGCTCCTGATCTGGCTGGTTGATCCCAGGTGCAGCCAGATGGGATCTTCAGCAAGTCTAGGGTAGCCTGGCAGGAGGGATGTGCCTCCTGCTCTGCCTTCCACCCTGTGAGCCATGCAGGACAAGGGGACACAGCTCGGGCTGGGGACATACTTGGGGTGTGAAGAGAAGTGTGGAGCCTAGGGGCCTATTTGAGGTCACTGGCCAGTGTGCATGTCATATCCGTCCCATATCTATTCCATGGAGCCTGCCTAAGGTCAGGCAGGGGGAGGAGAGGGCGGCCAGCTGCTCGCAGGGTGCTAGCCGCAATGCCCCCCATGTCTACTCCACATGCAGACACGCATGCTTCACCCTCCAGCTGTGAGGACAGGCAGAAGGAAGGCAGAGAGCAGAGCCGCTGCCCACTTCACTCCTCCCGGCTGCTTGCGCTCCCCGCTTTGCTGCCTTGTGCCACGCAGCCTCCATTGCCTGGAGCAGCCCTAGCTTCCCCCCTGCAGCTTCCCCAGCGCCCTGGAGCCACTCAGGAGGAGGCTGGGAGAGTGGTTCAGCTCTCTCCTCAGCACGCATCCATCTCTGCATCAAGTGCCCAGGGCGGAGGCGCGGGGGGCAGTGCCTGGTGTCCCCCCTTGCTTCCCTCAGCTGCTGCTGCCCATCTGAGCCCACACTAACCATGTGATTGTTTTGTGTTTTCGCAGGCAGTTTCTTGATTCGGATATGCCTAGGTATTATTTGTTTCCATTGGTTTTTTTTCCACCCCTTCTTCTTCTCTCCTTTCTTTCTTTTTACCCCCTTGCCTCGGCACGCTCACTCCTGCCAGAGGCAGCACTTGGACATCCAGCCCCTCATTCCTCCACATGCCCCATCCCTCCTCCCTCCTGCGCTAGCACCTCTTGCTCACTCGACCCCTTTTGCTGTTCGTTTGGGCCACGCTCTGGCTGGCTGCTGCTCCCCCTCGCACGCCTACGTCCCCATTGCCTGATTTGGGTTTTATTCTTGCTTTTCAACTTCACTACTCTTCCATTTTCTCTGGCATCTGGCACCAAGCGTGCTGGACCCTCCATTGTCTCCCGCCCCAGCCCCAGCTCAGCCTCTGGTGCTGCTTGGAGTAGCTGCAGGGCTGGTGTGGACAGTGGAAGTTTTGAGGTTTGTTGTGCCCTCTCCTGGGCACCTGGTACCGATGGCAGCACTGCAGTTGGTGTGGCAGTGGCTGCCCACCCCGTGCATGGTTGTCCTGTGGGTGTAGGTGCAGCATAGTGCAGTGTGTGTCTGTATGCAGGTGTGACAGTGGGTGTRCGCACGCATACATGGCACAGACTGTTGTATCCCTGTGTAAAAGGGAAGTGACTGTTTGGGGACTGCAGGCTTCAGCTGGGACCATTGGGTGAGCTTGGCGTACGGGCAAGAGGTGCCAGAGGTGTGGACATGCCACCAGCCTCTGGATGGGAGCATCACCAGGGCCCCAGAGGAGGGGCCCACCACTGTGCCCCATGGCAGAAGAGGGGCATGTGTCTGGGAGACAAGGGATGGGGTGCCCTGAGTCCTGGTACATACCTTTGTGCCTGAAGGTTGTCCTCCCAGCAGCAACTCAAAGCTGGTCCTGCTCAGAGATGTCCAAGGGCAGAGCTGTCCCTCCAGCAGCATCCTGTGCCCTCCCAGGGTGCAGGGAAGTGGATACAGCATTGTTGCAGCCCCCTCACTGCAGGAGAGGTGGGTTCACACTGGCATTGCCCATGGTCTCTTAGCACGGTGATGCTCTCCTTGTGGACCAGGGGAAGGGCCAAGAAGTCATCTGCTGTGTGAATGGCAGTGGGACAGCTCATCCCCCTGACTGGCACCATCCCAGGGGACTGCGCTGGGTGGGAGCTCCTTGCCCTGGGATGGCACAAGGGCAGAGTTAAAGGGATAGGGAGCACATGTGCTTGGTTCCCAGCTGCTGGACCATGAGGAAAGTGGGAGGCAGAGGGTTTTCACCCAGGCTGGTAAGCCTCTGTCCGCCCTCGCTGAGCTCCTTTTGGATTCCCGTTTGGGGTCCAGCTAGGCAGGAGCTCCATTGGCCAGCGGTGCTAATACAGGCGAGCCCTTCGAGAGGGGCTCTTCTGACCTGTCGTTTTTCTGTGTGTGTACATGTGTGTGTTTGTCCTTGGGTCACCTTCCACTTATAGCATTTCGCTGGGAAATGACACTAGGTATTTCACGCGCACCTGCTCGGTCTGGTCCCTCCTGCTTTTCTCTTTTTCCCCTTTGCCTCCTCCCTTTGCTTTTTGCTCTTTCTCCCCTCCCCTGAGTCTCCTCTTCTCCTCTTCCTTGGGGAGCGCTCTTTTTTTAAGCAACCTGTGTTTGCAAAGCAATCCTTAGCCTTGGCTGTGTCTCACAACGGGGGGGGGGGTTATGTATTCTATACACCTTTTGAAAGTGTCACTCTCCCTCTTCTTCCAACGTGGGGGAAATCACAGTCGGGAACCTCTCCCCGCTCCCACTGGCTGCCCCGGCTCTTCCTAAAATTGCTTCTCAACTACCTGAAGGCTGCTTCAGGGATGTGCTGAAGTGTTCTCATTGAGACATGGCTGAACCACACCTTCCTGAAGATGCTCAGGCAGGAGCCGTGGCCACAGCAGCTCTGGGTGGTTTTGGGGAGTGGGTGTACCATAAAGCTAAGGCTGACCTGGGAGGGAGCCAAGGAATGGGGCAGGGGTTGAAACGGGGATCCCCCATGCTCTCTCACTGGAGCCACCTCCTGCTTCCTCACCCTCGGTTGCTCAACCCAAGGAGGGCAGCTGCCACTCTTGGTCTGGGTGAGCTGTGCCGTTCTCTTTGGGATCCTGTAGGCATGGGTGAGTGGGACCAGGTGTCCCCTGCTCCTTCTCCCAGCCTGGGAGCCATGGAAAACACAGCAAAGGGGCCCGAGGCAGCAGAGTGGGAATGGAGCTGGCAATGAGGCTAGAGCAAGGGCCAGGGGAGACAGCCTGACAGGGGCCAGCCACCAAATCATGGTCTCTGGCTTCTCACTGGAGCCCAGGGCTGGCAGACAGGGGCAGCCCTGGGGAAGGGGATCTGGCTGGTGAGGGACTGTGCTCCCAGAGGTGGGCTGGCAGCACCCTGCCAGTGTTGAGCATCCTCCTTCCTTTCCTGTCTGGCCATCATCACCCAAATTGTGACAGCTGCTCCCGGCAGGGACTGGGGGGTGCTGTGCCCCAGACTGGATAGTGGGGACTGACCCAGGTGCACTGGGGGTGGCAGCCCCACTCTGAGCACAGGGATGGGGCATGAACCCTTCCTTTGCCCTCCTTTGCCTTCCCAGCCTGCTCTGCCTTGCCTGCACCCCATCTGAGCCCCCACTCCTCCCGTGATCCCTCCTCCCCACAACCCCTGTCCATTGGCCATTTCAGGGGTGCTGTGTCCTCCTCCCACCACGCCTTGTGCCCTTTGCCTTGAGCCTGTGTCCTCTGGAGTGGCTGTCCCCATCTGTCGCCACCGCGCATGCATGTCTGTGTGTCCTTGCAGGCCTGCTGCAGCGCTGTGGGGGGGGACAATGGCATCTCCTTGCTCACCTGCCAGGGGTTCCAGGGGGTTGTTTTACCGGTCCTGCTGGTTTTTTTGGCAGGACTTTCTACCAGTTTGAGGCGGCGTGGGATAGCTCCATGCACAACTCACTGCTGCTGAACCGTGTTACCCCTTACCGGGAGAAGATCTACATAACCCTGTCAGCTTACATCGAGGCAAGGACCTTGGCTGGGGTCATTATACATCAACAAAGTCTAGTATTTCCCCTGCTGTTGGGGTGCAGCCAGCGTGAGCCCTTCCTTAGCCAGTGCTTATGGGGTGCAGGGTTCAACTTGGTGCTTGAGGGCCCTGTGGGACCCCGGGAGGGGAAACTGCTGGGCACGGGTGGGAGAGRCCTGCTGGGCTGCCACCCTGCAGCCCCCCTGATGCCTCTACCTGTCCTACTGCAGATGGAGAACTGCACTCAGCCTGCTGTCATCACCAAAGACTTCTGCATGGTTTTCTACTCCCGGGATGCCAAGCTGCCTGCCTCCCGCTCCATCCGCAACCTTTTTGGCAGTGGCAGCCTGCGAGCTTCTGAGAGGTACCAGGATGCTCCTTTTGGGGAGAGGAGAGCCATTACCCAGGGACTGGAGCTCTTCTAGGGCATCCCAGCAGCCTGGGTGAAATAATTGGGGTGTGGGAATAATTGGGGTGGGGCAAAGCCAGTAATGCTTCATCTCTCTTTGTTCACAGCAACCGCGTGACGGGAGTCTATGAGCTCAGCCTCTGCCGCGTGGCTGATGCTGGCAGCCCAGGTGGGTGCCATGCCTCTGCCCAGGTATTCAGCTGGGGCAGGGAGGCATAGCCAGGCGTTTGGGTTGGTGGCTGCGCGTCTGTCCCCCAGCCTGTGCGTCTGTGCCCACAGGCATGCAGAGAAGGCGCCGGCGTGTGCTGGACACCTCTGTAGCCTATGTCCGGGGAGAGGAGAACCTGGCTGGCTGGCGGCCCCGCAGTGACAGCCTCATCCTTGACCATCAGTGGGAGCTGGAGAAACTCAGCCTCCTGCAAGAAGTAAGAGTCTGGGCTAGAAACGGGCTGAAACACTGCAATTCACAGCTCAGCAGCCCTTTGCCCTGCTGGTGCTGGGGGGATTCCCCACCCTGCATGTCATAGCCATCTTGGTTGTGGTAGGAGGCAGGAACGGGGCTGTGCTGCCAGTGCTCCTATGCATCGCTGCTAGCCAGATCCCAGCACGTCCAAAGCTAATGAGTAGATGGGGCTAAGGGGGCCTGGGGATGGGGGAAGCGGCCACCCCTGAGCCTGGGTGCCTGTGCCCAGGTGGAGAAGACAAGACACTACCTGCTACTGCGCGAGAAGCTGGAAACGACCCAGCGCCTGGGCATGGAAACCCTGTCCCCCTGCTCCAGCGAGGATTCTGAGTCTCGAAGCACCTCCTGTGTCTCCTCCCCACTCTCTGCTGATGGGGCCCCTGAGGGCCGCACTTCTCCCCCTGAGACCCCCAGCGAGAGGCAGAAGGAGCTGGCTGTGAAGGTACCATCCTGCAGCATCCCCAGCTTGTGGGGATGAAGCCAGGAAGTGGCTTTCAGGGGGTGGCTAGGGGTTGTGGCAGGAGAAAGCCGAAGAGAAGTGGGAAGTGGAATGTGTCTCGTGCCCCACTGTCCTCCTCTCTCTGCAGTGCTTGCGCCTGCTCACGCACACCTTCAACAGAGAATACAGCCACAGCCATGTCTGCATTAGCGCCAGTGAGAGCAAGGTACTACTGCTGCCCTGGGCTCTGCTGGGCTGGTGGGGCCGAGAGGGATGTGTGGCTGGCAGGGCAATGGCTGGGTGGGGGCCAGATGGGCACTGTGGCACAAGTTGTCCCTGCTCCAGGGTGTCTGCTCCCTCTGCTTGCCCTGGTTTTTCCCAGAGCTGGTGGCTCTCAGGACTATGCCAGGAGAGGATCCTGCCAGTCTTGCCTCTTCCTGTATGAGCAGGAGCCTCGTCCTTTGCATGTGCCTGGATTTGTGCAGAAACCCTAGTCCACACCTCCATTCCTCCACAGTTGTCGGAAATGTCTGTGACCTTGATGAGAGACCCCTCCATGCCAGCTCTTGGGGTCACCACTCTCACCCCCTCCTCAACCTGCCCGTCACTGGTGGAAGGACGTTACAATGCCATGGACGTCAGGTAAGAAGCTGGCTGGGAGGTTCTGGTGACATACCCCAAGCAGGGTAGCTGTATCACTGGGACATGGTTCTTGTCTATGGATGTTCCCCAGCCATCACTCTTCCTACATTCCATTCTCTCCTCCTTCCCCAGAACCCCCCAGGTCTCCTCCAGGGCAGAGAGCCCTGACCTGGAGCCTGTGTTAGAAGTAGAGCAGAAGAAGTCCCCAGCCTGTCGGCCTGAGGAAGAGAAGGAGCCCCAGCGTTTGCTGGTGCCTGACATCCAGGAGATTCGAGTCAGGTAGGAGCAACTGGGGCAGCCAGTGAGGGGAGCACTTATGGGCAGGGGGTCCATGCCCTACCTTTGCCACCTCCTCATGGTCTGTATCCCACCCCTTACCTCGGTCCCTTCTGCAGTCCCATCGTCTCCAAAAAGGGCTACCTGCACTTCCTGGAGCCTCACACCAATGGATGGGTGAAACGCTTCGTGGTGGTCCGGCGTCCATATGTCTACATCTACAACTCGGACAAGGATGCGGTCGAAAGGGCCATACTCAACCTCTCCAAGGCCCAGGTGGAGTACAGTGAGGACCAGCAGGCCATGCTCAAGGTAGGGCACTGGGAGCCAGCCCCACTCCACACATGCCCTTGAGTGAGGGACTAAGCCCTGGCTCTCCCCCAGCAGACCCCGAACACATTTGCGGTGTGCACAGAGCACCGGGGCATCCTGCTGCAGGCGAGCAGTGACAAAGACATGCACGACTGGCTCTACGCTTTCAACCCTCTCCTGGCTGGATCCATAAGGTACTGAGGGAAGCTGGGGGAAGGGGGATGCAGAGAAGCCATTACTGGGTGTGTTGCAGGCTCCCAGTGCTTTCCCTGCTGCAGACCCTGGCCAGGTGTGCAGAGCATCTCCTGTGCAGAGCTGTGCCTGAACAGGCTCTTGGCTGGCAAAACTTGGACCGTATTAATTTTGAATTCAGCTCATCCAAATTTAAATGCTTCAGTCTAGGGCCAGATTGTAGCTGGTACAGAGGCATTGCGCTGAGCTCAAAGCGACATCCATGCCTGGTGGCAGGGACACTTGCCTGTCACTGTTCTTGAGACCATCTCACAGAGTTTTTGAGACTGTTAAGGAAACTTTCCTGTCTGACCATCCAGGAGCCACTCTGGAAGTCACACACACACCACCTGAGCTGGGACTGAAGCCCTTTCACAGCAGGTGGTTCCAGTGAGCCAACAAGGGCCTTGCTTGACTCCCTGCACTCACCACACTCACACAGTCAGGCAAGGTTTCCTAAGTGGGTTGGTCACAAGTTTCCCAGAGCAGAGTCTCAGACATTTCGATCTTAAAATAATTTAATCATGGTGCAATAACAAAATAACAGCTGGAGCTGGGTGCCTCTGAGAAGGGACCCCGAACAAAGGAATCCCTGGGCTTTTATACCCTCATAGTCTAAGGGCACGAACGTCTGGGTTCCTCTGGCTTCCTCGGCTCCTGCTGTGTCTCCCTCCGAGTGTCCTTCACCTGGCTGTGCCACAGGTCCCTCTGCTCTTTGTTAAGCAGAGTGAGCAGTTCACGGCCTCTTGCCTCAGGCTCGTCCCCTGCAGCTCAAATTGGAGCCGCACACCGAGCTACCTGCACTAAATGTATTCATTCCTCAAAAAGAGCATCTCATGGAGTTCTTGAAATCATCTCAAGTGGCAGGGCTAGGGGAATAGGAATAAATGCACCGAAATGTGTGTGCTCTGACTAAAGAGACATTAATTCTGTGTCCCTCCAGCTGTCTGGATTCAAGCATCAGCCTGGAGGTAGGAAACTGAACATGGGAGTCCACACCTCATCCACATCTCTAAAACCTTTTGTCCCTTGTTTTCCAAATCAGATCCAAGCTGTCCAGAAGGAGAACAGCCCAGATGAGAATCTAACCTGAAAAACACCCTCCACCTCATCCGTTTGCCAACAGGATCAAGATAGCTGATTCTGTCTGAAGACTCCCCATGTTAACATCTGATCTCTCACACCATCTGCTGCCCCAGCTCTCTGCTCCATGGAAGGATCTGTCTTGATTCACAGCTTTACAGGGAAAACTCACTTCTGTTTGTAKCTGCAAAAGCCTGGACCTGTCTGGGCAGAATTCCTTGTGTGCGTGCCATCTTCTGCCTGTCCCCCCATGGGTGACCGTATCACACCATCCAATGCTCCAAAAAAGGTCCCTGTCAGAGGGGAGGGAGTGAGAAAGGTGGTTTTGGCTAAAAGCTGGTCTTTGATCTGGAGAGATGTGAATGCAGCAAAGCTCAGAGCTGGGAGAGCAGGAGGAATTGCCCTCAGGTGAAGGCAAAGTGGTAATTTAGGTGGGGGGATTCCCTAATTTACTGATGTTTCTGCAAGAGACGGCAGAGTAAGATCAGGTGTCAGTACTTTATATTTATAAAGTATTTATTTCTATTTATGTCACAAAAATCCCCTTAGTTGAGTCCTGGCCCCCAGCAATGCCTCCCCCAGGCATGGTGATGGACTGGGGTTCTGGAGATGCCTTCCCCAGGACATCCCTGGCTTGTGCCTGGCAGCAGTGCAGCTCTCACCCTCACTCTCTGCCCTTCCCCAACCATTTGCTTTGCCCTCCCCTACAGCTTAAACTACTTTTCCCGTGAGCGGTGGCCAGACAGCCCACCATGTCTTCCCAGAGAAGGCAATTCCTACCTGCCCATCTGCCTCTGGAAGGGAGGAGCCCATTGTCTCAGCTGGCCAGTGCACCCACATCCATCCAGATGGGTCACTGCACTTTGGAGCTTGGTCCTACTGGGGGGAAGAGGAGAGCTATGGGGACAGGCCTGTCACCCTGTGCTGGGCTACTCTTTCCAACCAAAAGCATGTGGGCCACCTCCACTATCCCAGCCTGGGACCCCGGGTGTTTCATCCAAAGGGATTTCCCACTCTTAGGACAGGATGCTAAGGATCCCAACCCTCCAGGAAGTGTGGAGGTTCAGGTGGAATGTTAAAGTTCCTCAGGAGCCATTAATAGAAATGACCACCCACCCTACACGACCCTTCTTGCCTTTTCCCAAAAGGGCTTGCACATCCCTTCTTCTCTTGGCAGGATGACAGGCTCAAAGTAGATCAAAGGAGCAGGGGCTGGCCTAGGGGTGTCAGGGTGGAGATGGGGCTTTTTTTTTCTGTTATTGCTGGTGTTTTCTCACTCTTCCTCTGCTGCAGAAGCGAGCATCCACCGCTCCCCACCCTGCCTCCATCAGCACATTAATCCGGGGCTTCCCGCATCAGAGGTGTTTTTGCTGAAAAGACCTTCTCCTCCAGCCACCACTGCTTCCCACCTCCTCCAGCAGCAGCTCTCTCTCTCCTCCTTCTCCCATCTCTCACCCATGGTTCGATGTTTTCATTCAGGGCTTCCCAAGTGGCCAGCAGCATCTGGCACAGCGCCGTGTGGGAAGCTCAGCATCTTCCTCCATGCATCTCCCAGGCGCCCCCCCAGCTTTGCTCCCTCCTCCAGCATGGCTGCACCTTGGCTCTGCCGCACCTCCCTGCACTGTCTGTGGGGTGTGGGTGTGTGTGTGTGTTGGACGTGGTGCTGTCTTGTTATACTTGTATTGTGGGGGGCATGAACAGGTAAGGACAYGGCCGATGAGTAGAGGCTTGCACGGCCCCCTTGCTGCACATTAGGCACCCTTTAGTTTGGGTTTCTGGTCACAGAAAGAGTCTGGGGATTCTTCTTGAGCACATGCTGGTTCTGCCTGGCCTTGCCACAGCTCCTTGAGCATCTTACCCCATTGCTACAGCCCAAAGCTGCAGTAGGGCTGCTCCTTTCAGCCCTGCTCAGGACAAGCTCCCTGTCAAATTGGGCTATTTTCCTCTCTGTGATCCTTTTTAGGCCTGGAGGCTGACTTGTGCCCTTTTCAGATGAAAGGGTGCCAACCTGGAGGCAGAGAATGGTTGAGCTAGGGCAATGCAGGGCCCCAGGCTGCAACATCCTGGCTTCCGTGCCCTAGGCAAGGACTAGTTGGTACCATCCCAAATTTCAGTGTAAGGGGCTAAGGGTGGAGAAACGGGGTACCTGAGGGGAAGCTCTTCCAGAATGGAGGCAGCTTCTGGCAAGAGACGGAACCAGTGTTTGTCAGGGACCAGACACAGGTTCACTGGCCAGGGCTGCGTTGCCTGTGCCACTGACAAGACACAGCCAGAAGAAGGGCATCCTCCAGCCAGAGCCGAACCATGCCTGAGGCCAGCAAACCTGCAGAGCAGAGGACTCGGCTGGGGGTCGGGGCCTAGGGAGACAGGGCTGCCCACCGGAGGCTTCAGCGTCTCCGCGGCTGTCCCCGGCACACGGGCCACCCTTGCCATCTGACCAGTACCGCGCGCCAGGTCGGGGCCCTGCCACCCATCCCCGCCACTACCACAGCCCCGAGGCAAGGAACGCACACCGGAGGTTTAAGCACGACTATGAGCCCCACCGGAAGGGAAATTCCACAGGGCAACGAGTGGCACGGAAGGAAGGCAGGCATCGGCGGGCAGGCTGCGGCCTGAGGAGGAGGGAGGCCGCACTTCCCGGTTGCCCGTTCCCGCCGGCGCTCCCTGTCCCGTGTCGGGGGGCGGTACTGCGGGTCCTTGCCGTCCGTGCGCACGTGAGGCTTGTTCGGTTCTGAAATAAATGTCGCATTTAACGCAATTCCCGTGCGCAGAGCGTACTATGCGGGGCTGGCGGGGGGGCGGTAGGGAGGCTCGCGGGGGGCGRGGCCGGGCACCTCCCACCGCCGCTGAAGGGACGTCCCCTCGCGGGATTGGTCAACCTGGTGGGGCAAGGGGCGGGGCGGCTCCGCTTGCAATTGGCGGAGAAGGCGTCTGACGAACACCTTGGGGCGTGGCCGGGATCGTCCTTCCGCTGCCGCCGAACCGCGCGCCTACTTCCGTCCCCTCCGCGCGCGCGGATTGGCCTGCGGGGGGAGTGGAAGCGCGGGGCGGGCGGGAGCGGCGCGGCGGCCATGGATCTGTTCGGGGACCTGCCCGAGCCCGGCGGCGCCGCGGGTGAGGTCACGACCCGCTCGGGCCCGCGCTGTCCTTCGGCCCTGCCTACCCCGGCCCGTGGCCTTACCTGGGCGCGGCCTGACAGGCCGCGGGCCCCGCCGGGCCTGCTGCAGCTTGGCTGTGGGCAGCGTGGCTCCGCGTACAGCCGGGCCGCCGCTACAGGGAACTTGAGGGGCAAGGGGGAGGGTGAGGGAGCGGGTTTAAAATCGGTGGAGAAATTGCCAGGTTTGGTGGGTTTTGTGATTTTCTTTCCCCTGGGACTCGCTCCGCTGCAGTTTAGACCGTGTTTTTGCATGTTTTGTATGAACCGCAGTTCCCAGCGGTTTAGACCGTGCTGGAGCCTTTCCCCTCGCTGTGCTGCTGAGGGGTATTAATGCGAGCTCAGTGGATTGCTAGCAAAAAAAACCGAAAACTTGTTCTCAAGACAAAATTTCACCTCAGCACCAGGCAGGTGGTTATTTTGCCTGTGTAACAGCTGCTAGAATTAGAGATGGAAGAAAGGCTCTCCTGGTTTACCCCACTTGTGCTGGCTGGGGGGCAGTCCTTTCAGAACAAACCTCCCCCCAGGAGTGCCTGCACTGGTTCCTGACTCTTGCCCTGGTACCTTGCAGGGAAAGATCCCCAGAAAAGGCCTCTGCCGTTTGACGATCTCACACCATCCAGCAGTGCTGACTCAGGTATGAGTGTTCCGTTCCTCCCATTAGTTTGGGGTTCCATGTTTTCTGCATCAGCGTCTCTTTCAAATGAAACTTGTATAAATTCCGTTCTATATTAAACAGAATAAAGACAGTGAGGTTATCAGTACTGGTGTGCAGATCAGCTGCATCCTGTTTGTGTTTTTTATAACCAGGGTGTTAGAGGTGTTCCACATTTATTCTACAGAATGTTCCATATAAATGTTCCCTGGAGCAAGTGTAAAGCCTGGATTTGCCTGATTAGTAATGGAAGTAGAAATTTGTTTCTCTTTGGTAAACTGACATAATTTCTTCACCTCAGGAAGGACATAGGCAGAGCATTATTCTCTGAAAGGAGCAAAGATATTTAGTTATTTTTGCCTTTTTCTTGTGCTCCAGGAAAAGGAGGTTCTTTGCTCTTCGATGGTCTCCCACCAGCCAGCAGTGGTGACCGAGGTAAGGACCGGTGTCACTCACCAGCCTCTGCTGACCCACCCCTCTCAGGAAAGCTCAGGATGCAGTCTGTTGTGTGGCAAGTTAGCGTGGTGGCCAGATTGGCTGACGCTTACGGCAATTTGTGCCCCTGAATCCTAAAAAGTAGAGTTAGGCCTGTTCCCAGAAGTACATTTGTGTCTTTTGGGGACCCACGTTGTCTGTCTGAAAGCTCCCTGCTTTGGGAGGGAAAGTATGCCTGTGCCCTGGTACAGCCACTGCTCTGGCTGCTTTTCTGCTATAGGCACAGGATACTTCCTTATTTCTTGCTGAAAATAGCTTCAAACACAGACTGCTGCTCTAGCAAGGCTTTCGGCATGCAGCTGTGTGGTTGCTGTCACCTGGGAGGAGGTGAGATAATTCACTACACCCATATGAGACTAAATCTCTGGAAGGAAAAGGCCAGAGTTCTGACATCATAAGAATCAGGTTTTGCTTGCTAGTTTAAATTTGTAGCCTTCTTCTGAACCTTCTTCTGAATGCTCTAACAAATATGCACGTTCAGAGTAATAAAATAAGTTTCTTTGCATTGTTGTGAGCAGAGATTGTAGAGGAAAAGAATAATAATAAAAATAAACTAGGAGTGTTCCAACCTGTAACATTAACTTCCTGAGCAATTAACTGCAAAAAAAAAAAAAAAGCTTGGTAGCTAAGAAATAAAACCTGTGGGTTGCTGGGGAGAATCAGCAGCCTGCAAGCCAAACACAATTGTCCTGTGCCTGAGGTGGAGTCACACAGCATGAAGTGGAGAAATCAGCACTCCCTGGTCGGGCGGTGATAGGTGCCATGGGTTGTGTATGCTGAGGGCAGCTGTGTGTGTGCATTTGCGGTCGGTTCAGGTGTCTTGTTCAGTAATAATTCTGGGCACTTAATTTTGTGTAAGTGTGTGAGCCTGCACTCCTGAGTGTGCTTTGGTATAAAAGGGCTTGCTGCTGAACTTAGGCAAGTAAAACAGTGCTAGACTGCTTCAGCCACCTGCATTTTTGATTTCTTTCAGCCTCCAGTGCTACTGAGCAAGTCTCATCAGCAGCGAGCCAAGAGAAAGGGCAGAAGAGAAAGTCCTTGGAGGAGGAGGAAGAGAAGAATGGGAGGGAAGAACTTGTGGAAAAGAAAGTTTGTAAAGGTTTTCAGACAGTTTGAAAACAAATGTACTCAATTTGTACTTTTGGCGTTGGGCTGAGTAAGTCCGGAACAAAGCTAAGCTTTGGTTCTTCAGTCCTCTTGCCTTTGCAGCCTCTTGTGGGGAACAAGCTTCTGTGGGACTCTGTGGAAGTCCCTTGAGCTTCCTGGCACTTTCGGCCTCCTTCACATTGTCCTCCTTGCTGTCCCCGCTGAAGTGGCAGAAGCTGAGCAGCAGGCACCTCAGTGCTGGCAGGATAAGAGCTTGTGCTGCCAAGAGGGGGATTGGGTGTGGAACCTCTGTGAGGCTAGATCCACATCAGTTGCTTTTGCCACATCCATAGATCTCTCTACTGGCTGCTAAGGAAGCCAGTGGCGGGGAGAGAGGCCAGAGAGGGCCTTTGACTTCAGTGCCTGTATGCTGTATTGCAGCTTTGGGAGTAAGATGTGTTCAGGAGTACAAAGGAAAGGACATGTCCTGGGAACATCAGACCTGAATCTCCTGTCCTTAGCACCCTCTTTAAAGTTGTGCTTTACTTAATCTGCAGGTTCAGTGCCACATGCTTCTACTGCCCACCCTGTCCCTCACCCCTGTTTGGTAATAATCCTGTCCGATGCCCAGCAGTCCTACTTGGCTACAGCTGCCTGCTAAAACGAGAGCAGGCTGCTTTTAGAGCTGCTGACCTTGGAGACACACAAAAACCCATGCTACAAAATAAATATATCCTGTTCAGCAGCAGATGCTAGATGTTTTGTTGCAGGACGAGGGCTGCAGTGCCAGGACAGGGCTCTGAAACCTGAGAACTTACTGGGTTTTAGCCTGAGCTGAGGAGACGGAGGAGTTTGATTTGCATGTGTGTGTCTGCTTTGTTCCCCTTTAGGATCTGTGGGTGTTCTTGGACTGAAGGGTTATGTGGCAGAGAGAAAAGGTGAGAGAGAAGACATGCAGGATGCACATGTCATCTTAAACGATATCACTAAGGAATGCCAGCCTCTGCCCTCTCAAATGTAAGTGGGCCCCAATTGTCAGAACAGCCATCATGGGGTTGAGGGAGCTTCAGCTAAGATGAGATGATCCATTTTGCTTTGAATGGCTGATGGTCATCTGCCTGTATTGGTGCATGGTTTGGGCTTGTTATTGGGAGACCTGGGGTGAATCATCAGCTAGCTGTGTTCCCAGGCAATTCGCAGGGCTTGTGTATACAAAAAGCTCACTTTTAGAGGTGCTCAGCAGATTCAATCACTGACTTTATGAGAACCATGAGGGTCCAATAAGTCTGGATGTTGAGCCTCTGTTACCCAAATGCAAGTGGGGATGTGTATTTAAATGAATGTTCTGAAGCATCACACTGACACTGGATTTAGCTTCTGAACTAGTACTGTCCCAAGAGCTGAGAGATCAAGTTTCTCGTCTGTAGCATAGCTGGAACAAGTTTAGGCATGGAAGGTACCATAGGATTGGCTAGACTGATGTCTGTAATGCTGGGGAGTTGCAGTGTCCTTGAGGTGAAATGTTTAGCTGCTTTTATGCCAAGTTGTGGTCTGTAAACCCTTCTGCCCTTCATTTTCTTGAGGAGTGGAAAATTACAAGAAAGTTCTCAGCTCAGTGCTGGAACACATAAACCAGGTAAATGCTGAATGTGTGAGATCAGAGACCTGCTACCTTTTATGCCTCGGAGTGCGGGATTTTTGGTCTGGCTGACACAGGGCAGGGTATTATGGAGGGGAATGTACTCAGTCCCGCTCCCTGGCTGATGGCTTTTTTTAGCGTCTTTCTGCTACTTTTTGTTCCCTCACAGTACACGTGTCTCGTACTTCGCGGTTTTTGATGGCCACGGGGGAGTCCGAGCCTCAAAATTTGCAGCACAGAATCTGCACCAAAACCTGATTAAGAAATTTCCTAAAGGTGAGAGAAGTGGAATAAGGGCTGTAGGACAGCCATCACCTTTTCTGCCTTGGCAGTGGATAGGGAAACTGATCTGTTTGAGTGTAGTCCTCTGGTTTCCATCCGTTATTCCCAGAGTGCTTGCAAGAGTGCTCTGTCTCCCGGGGAGGAGGGCTGGAAGCCTTTTTGGCGCAAGGGTGCAAGTAGCCAATTGTGATTCGCTAAATAAGTGCAAGATGCGCTGTTGCCAGTTTTGGCAGTGCCACTTCAGGTGTGAAAATACTCCTGTGGTGGAGAGGTTTGTGTCATAAACTCTCCACACATGCTGCTGCACAGTTTTCTGGTAGGGTAAGCCCAGGATGTCTCCCAGCTGTTCTGCACAGAGTCCAAGAGATGCACTGCCTGACTGAATGTTGGATGAGCAAAGGGACAGACTAGGATAGATGAGATATGTTTTAGTTGGAGCTTAGTTGCTGTTTTCTCTGTCTGACAGGTGAGGTAGTCAGTGTGGAGAAAACTGTGAAGAGATGCCTTTTGGACACGTTCAAACACACAGATGAAGAGTTTCTGAAGCAAGCATCCAGTCAGTAAGTGCAAATGYTTTCGGTTGGTTTATATTTCTTCGTGTGCATCTCCGAGGTCTGAGTTGTGAGCAGGGCAGAGGAAACCTTGAGTAATGTCTGTGCTTTGGCAAAACTCCACAGAGCTCCACTGTGTCAGGCTGTGACTCTGCCAGAGTTGAGTGCTTGCTAGAACTAGATCTTAGCATGTTCTGGTCTTGCTCTGTGGTAAATGGTCTGTAGGTTCCCTTAGACTAAGATGCATGTTCCTCATGAAGGAAGGAGGCAAAACATGTCCAAGGACCACCTCTGTCCTTACCAGAGCATCTTGTTAGCTTTCTTTTTAAAGACTTGCCAGGTTGCTGGAGGGACTGGTCCCATACTGCCTAAGATGGGATCCCTCTTTTGATGGCATCAGAATGTGGCAGTAGGGTATCTGTAGAGGCCACTGAACCAGCTTTCTTTAGAGCTGTGCTTGCCAGGCTGGAACGCATCCCTGAGGTAACTTTTAATGTCCTGTGTTGAAAGACCTAATTCTCTCAATGTAAGTTTAAATCTTGCTTTCTTCAGCTCTTTTGAAAACAGAGATGTTGGTGAAGAATGTCCCTCCGGGGGATAAATGCCAGCCTGCCTTGCAGCTAGGTGTAGAGTGCCAAACACCCTGACCTTCTCTTAGTCTCTGCTGAACTGACACACCAACTGTGTGGACTAGGGAAGACATATAGATTGCATTTAAAATACAATCACTTTGTTACCAATCCTTTACACATTTGGCTTTTTTTTTTACTATTATTATTATAGTGACGCCTGTATCACAGATGAAAAGACTGTTGATGCATTTGATTCTGAGATTGCCTGAAAACTCTCAATTTTAAGTAAATTGCAAACTGGCTCAGTCTCTTAAGCCTAATCAGARCAACAAGTTAGACAAGTAGGCAAAAGGAAGAAGCTTTCTTGAGTCTGTCACAATAGTGTCATCCCCAAACCAACCTCTGGACAGAAACATGACTTGACAAAGGCACTACAAAGCATTGCTAGCAATAGCTTTCTTGATGATGAAATAAGTCATGTTCATTCAGCCACACCTTCAAAGTAAGGAAAAACTGAATGAAATATGTCTRGAAATCAGTCTCTCAAAGCTAGTTTCGGTGAAGAGTGGCATCATAGCCAGGCTTCTTCGTGGAAAGGACTAGTCTGGCAGTTGTAATCTATGAAATGCTTCTCATTTTACCTAGAGGTCTAGAGATAAAAGCTTAGCTACAGGAAGTGAAATATGAGAAGAGCGACTGCTGCTGATGAGGTGGGGTGGTGAGGGCTGAGGTGGGGCAGGGAGCAGGGTTACTGTGAAAAAAGGAAGGACAATGTAAGCGAAAAAGAAGGCAGTTCTGCTGCAGAGCTTGCTTTGCTGCAAAGAAGGAGCCTTCCAAGGAGGAGTGTGGGGTGCTTGTTTGCTTGTAATGCTATAGCTTCTGGGCAGTCATCAGGGCTGAGCCTGTTCTGCTCACATAGGAGGTTTCCTGGGAGCTGATTGTGAGGRAGGGTTGGTGCAGGAGCTATGACTAGCAGTATTTGCACCAGCTGGGCATTGGCTGTGCATTCAGAAGTCAGTACTCTGTGTATTTCCTCTGACCTTGTCTAGTTTGCTGTTTATCACCACCAGTTTCCTGAGCTGCTTGCTGTGCTACCTGACTGCTGTGTGTTGGCACATGACTCTTCCTTGAGTCCCCTACAACACTCTGTGATTTAACTTAAGCGTTGTTTTTCACCTTTAGTAATCTCATTTTTSTTCCCTTCAGGAAGCCAGCATGGAAGGATGGCTCCACAGCTACTTGTGTCTTAGCTGTTGACAATATTCTCTACATAGCCAACCTCGGGGACAGCCGGGTAAGCAGAATGGAGACCACTGATGGCATCTTTATTCTGCCCAGAGCTTTATGGTTTTTTTGTTTGTGTGGAATGTCTGAGTTGCCATGAGCTACTCAAGTGTTCCTACAAAGCATCTTGTTTTGGGGAAGCACAGAGTACTTCTGTGTTGTCTCCCATAGTGTAAAACAACTGTGTATGAAAGCTCTTTCTAGGTGGTGCTAAATATCTCACAGTATCTAGAATAGAATATTTTAGGTGGAAGGGACCTATGACAGTCATCTGGTCCAACTGCCTGAACAGTTCACAGCTGCCCTAAAGTTACAGCACTGTCCAAATACCCCTTAAACACTTGACAGTCTGGGACATTAACCACCTCTCTAGGAGCCTGATGCAGTATTTGATTATTTGCTCTATAAAGAAACACTTCCTGATGTCCAGCCTGAACCTCCCCTGGCACTGCTTTGAGCCATTCCCATGAGATCGGTACTTCCCTCTCCATGTCCCCTCCTGAGGAAGCTGCAGAGGAGGATGAGATTGTCCCTTAGCCTCTTTCTCTCCAAACCAGACAAATCCAGAGCCCTCAGCCTCCTCCCAGGACATGCCTTCCAGCCCTGGCACCAGTGTGGTTGTCCTCTTCTGGACACATTCAAGTACCTTCCCATCATCTCTATTGTTGGAGCGCTCTGGGTGAGGCCGCACCAGTGCTGAGCACAGCCGGACCATCCCCTCTCCTGACCCGTTGGCCATGCTGTGTGGGATGCCCCCAGGATGCCATTTGCCCTCCTGGCGATGGTTCCTACCGAGCTGCTGCCAACCAGCACCCCCAGATCCTTTCTGCAGGGCTGCTCCCCAGCCACTCTTCTCCCTGCTTACACTTGTGCTCAGTGTTGCTCCACCTTGGGCACAGAATCCAGCACTTGGACTTAGTTTTGTGCCACTGACAGTTGCCTGATGGTGCATCTATCCAGAGCCCTCTGCAAGGCATGTTGTCCCTCCACAGAGTCCACAGCACTCCCAGTTTGGTATCATCAGCAAACTTGGTAGTGGTGCATTCACCTCTTGCATCCAGATCACTAATAAAAATATTGAACAGCATCTCCTACCTAGGACTGAGCTGTGAGAAACACCAATGACCACCAGTTATGGGCCTGATGTAGGTCCATTCACTACAGTTTGGGGTGCTCTCTCCAGAAGTTGTTGCTGCAGTTGTGTTGCTGTTTACTCATGATGGTCTTTTGTCAGCACAGGCGATTCTGTGTCGTTACAATGAAGAGAGTCAGAAACACTCAGCCTTAAGCCTCAGTAAGGAGCATAACCCCACCCAATATGAGGAGCGTATGCGGATACAGAAAGCTGGGGGAAATGTCAGGTAAGTGCCTGAAGGGTGTGAGTGAGCTAATCTAAACCCTGGCCTAATTTTGGGCCTGAGCACTGAGGTTTCGGGGTTTCCTGAGCCCAGTATGCATTGTAGTTGAGAGSTCGGAGAGAATCTGTTGCTGCCTGTGGGAAGCACAGTGGTGCCTGAGATGTGTAAGGATTCGATGGTTTGGGTTGGTTGATGGGGGCTGGTTTCCCAGGGCCTTAAAATGGCCAAGGCAGGACCCATGTAAGACCTGGCAGTGGGATACCAGCATAGATGTGCTTAAGCTTGACCTACAGATTTGGACCTACAGAGCTGGACTGGGTTGTTGAAGAAGTTACTGCTTTCTGCACACTGCAACGCTGAACAGAACTCATTTCTTTGCTTGCAACATGACCTCTCTCCATGTCCTGTGAGAGGAGGGATGGTTTGAGAGAGCACTCGATGTCAGTTGGTGTTGCCCCCCTGGGGTTAGCTGATGCACTGAGGCTGTCTGCAGTAGGAGGGAGTTATCTGGAGCCAAAATGCGATTATCTTAATGTTCCTATGCAAACAAGTTCATGGCTGTTTGGGGAGCTGGTGCCAAACACAGCAGCTGAGTGTAGTTTTCCTGGCTAGGTTCTCTCCCTTCTTTGAAGGCTGTTTCTTGATTTAGTGGCATCTTCACAAAGAGGGGATTCCATGCAGGTGAAATATCTTTGTGCCTGTGGAGGTAAAATGCACCCGAGGTGGGAAGTGGTGGGCTCACTTCTGTCATGCTGCCACGTCTGGAGCTCTTTGTTCCCCCTATCTGGAGAGCACATGCTGCCGCTTACACTTAGCACTGATCTATCTTTGCACACAGCAAAGAGATGGCCCAGTGTCTGTCAGCTCTTTTCAGAACTAGTCTCTGAATGCCTGGGAGCCTCTTCCACTGCTTGTAGTTCAATATTTTGGACCSAAGAGATAAGTCCTGGAGTGTGAGAGCATCAGATCTCTTCTCTGTGACAGCCTTGCTTCTTGCTTTTATCTCAAGCGAGGCTGCTTGGACTACAAGATGTATGAGCTTTGTGTATTCCCAGAGGGCACAGAAGAGCCTTTTTGGGGAGAAGATGCTTGATTGTTGGAAGGGTGAGGTGTGAGAAGCTGTTTCTATAGGGAACTTGGTTAATTAGAAAAATTTAACAAACCAGAGCTGTTTCCTAAGGGGTATTGTAACTTGGGTTTCACAGAACTGCTTGCTGCGATCAGTGGTTACTAAATCCCAAGTGATCAGGAGCTGAATGGGCCGTGTTTCTTGCTCCTGGGAACTGCTCGCAGCTGAGCCAGTCTGTAGGGGTTAGTGTCCTGATAGGCAGGACACAGGAGGGGCTGCTGGCTCAGACCTGGTCTTGCCTCTGCCGCTCTGTGCTTCTAATGAAGTGCGCTTTGCTAGATATCTTGCCAAAAAATCTCTGTATTCAAACCTATGCCTCTGGGAGTTCAGCTCGCATATAACTTACTTCCCCGGTTTGCTAGGCTAAGCAGGACTTAGGGCAGGGTGACAGAAAACAGCTGTGAAGTCTCCTGACTTCATTTGGTCCTCCTCCTTACCACTTGTTTCCCAGAGCTTCACACAAACACGCAGAAAGGGAAGAAGACTTTAAAGGGAAGATTTCAACTTGCTGGGGAAGTGGGTCATTGTTTGTGTGAGGCAGATGGATGCACAAAGTGTCCCTTTCAGGCATGCAGCGAAATACACATATGTGGGTAGGGCTCTCAATATTTTCTTTCCTTGTGCAGGGACGGAAGAGTCCTAGGAGTGCTGGAGGTTTCCCGCTCCATTGGGGATGGCCAGTACAAACGCTGTGGTGTTATCTCTGTGCCAGATATCAAACGTTGCCAACTCACACACAATGACAGGTAAAGCCTGCCCATGCATGGGGGGTTGTCTGTCCCAACTCTGCTCGGCAGAAGCTGCACAAACCTGTTTGCTCTGCTGTTAGGGCCAAGGCACTTCATATTGATCCTCCCAGAATCAGAAGATGCTCTTACTGTTGACATCTCTCTGCGTCTGTTCTTTATCAGTACAGTGGGATAATGCTGSTGCTCTGCCAAGATACTGTGAAGGCTCCTCTTGGAGGAACCAGCCTCATAGCAATAGTATACACAAGCCTTAGATGTCCTTTGTGCTCTAAATAAACTCACACACCAGTGTTTAAGCAGTCAGTTAAGGCTTGAGTTCTTGGATTGCCATCCTGTCCAAGAGTTGTTTCTACATAGTAGTGCTCATACATACCTTTACATTCGGCTCTGATATCTGAAGATTTGAGATACTTTTCCATGATATGATTGGCAACAACAAATTGCAGTGAGCTTTCGTGTTAGTATGGCCCTGCAGACTCTCGGAGGTGAGAGTGTAACCCAGTACTGCTTTTTCTGGGATTAGAGTTCCATATCAAGTGATCCACTAAAATATTTCTAAAGATGCTCTTGAATATCAGGCTCTGAAATTATGTCTTCAGAGGCATGTGCAGGCTGACCACTTCTGTGGGTTGGTTGTAGTTTTCCTTGTACTGGTGACTCTGGTTAGGGCTCCTGGTTAATACAGTTGCCTGTGCAGGCAGGCAGTGTACAGCGGGCTGTCTCCCCAGTCCTAGGAGGGATGCTGTCCTTGCCTTGGGCTTTGTATCACCTCAACCTTCTGCAGCCTGTGGCAATACTTTGTGTCAGAGTTTTCTGATCACAGTTGTGCTGCTTGCTTTTCTTTTGAATTTATGTATTTAAATTATCACATACCTCAGGAGTGTAGAAATGTAAAGGCTTTAAAGCGATGTACATGAGGGATTTAGCTGTGTTTTTCTATTTCCTTGAATTAGCTACTTCACAGGGAAAATACGTGAATGAAAAGACTCAAAGGAAAGAAGCAGTTCTTAGAGAAACAATGGAGCATTCAACCAGGATGTTGTATGTGATCCTGCCAGTGTTGGTAGGACTGCCAGCATGTCCTGATCTAGGTCTTACATCAATTGCCTGGCCTCTTTGGCCTGTATTTTGAATTGCCATGAATGGTAGGTTCTGAGGGATTTTCAGATGAGCTTTTAAGGCATTTTCTGTTACCCTTTGGATTGAAGCATGGATGTTCATAACATAGATTGGAGGGATTTTGCTGTAGCTAGGGAGCCAAATATTCAGCCTCGGAACCTGTCTCCACTTGATTTCCAGGTTCATTCTGATAGCATGTGATGGCCTCTTTAAAGTCTTTACACCAGAAGAAGCTGTGAACTTCATTGTGTCCTGCCTGGAGGTGAGGAGAAGACAGCGTGGGGGCTGGGTTTGTCAGTGCAGAGGGCGTGAAATGGGCTTCTGCCAGGGTACCCTTCGTTATGCCCAAGGTTGTCTGTGTTTGTTTTGCTTCCCCATGCTTGGAAAATACAATGTGCTTGTACCTACCTTTGCTGGGAGCAATCAGCGTCATCTTTCCTTGTCCCAACAGGATAAGAATATCCAGATGAGAGAAGGGAAGCTAGAAGCAGATGCTCGATATGAAGCCGCATGTAACAGACTGGCCAACAAGGCAGTACAGCGAGGATCAGCAGACAACGTCACGGTCATGGTGGTCCGAATAGAGCACTGAGGGATGAGGTGTGGCAGATGTAAGGAAAGGAAGAGGTCTGTGTGCATGCATGTGTGGCTGGGGGAGGGAGGGTCCTGCTGGATGCTCTTCAGTGTAAATAAAGATGGGTTTTTTCTAATAATTTTAGCTCACTTAGCTAGCAAGGTTGAATGTCTTCGCAAACCCAGTAAATCCATTTGGCAGGGGAGCTAGCAAAAGGCATCTGGGGGCATGAGCTCTGCCGGCTGTTTCAAATGGGGCAGTTATGCTATCCATATCCTCGAGCTTTGTTCAAGACTCTGGGAGAGTCCTGAATTCCAGGACTCGRTGGGATCTCCCAGACAAGCTGTACCATACAGACTTCGCAATACTCTAGGCCACCAGCTTGGGATGTGGTATGGGCTGTCCTCTTCATGCTGGGTATGAAATCTTTGGACTCTGAAGTTGGTCTGTGAGATTGCCTGCAGTTGAGGGACACGAACACCATTTGCAGAGCAGCAGCATAACATGCCCTCTGCTTGCGGAACATGTTGAAGTTTTACCCCAGTGTTGGTATGGAAAAATGGCTAGTTTGCTCCTGATGTTTTTTGGGGAAAGTATTTTCACCAAATGGACTTGAAAGGTAGGTGAGCTATAGGCAGGCTCTGTGCTTTTCTGTGCTGTCTGAGGAGAAGGCATCTCAGGTTTTAGGTACTAATAACTGTCCGGTATCTCATTCTGTCTCAATGCCTCTAGCAGCTATTGCTGCAGTTAGTGTGCTGTTTTCCAGAGAAAATTTGGCTTAAGACCAAAAGACAGAATGAGAGCCAAATGAACTGGGCTACCAAAGTACTTAAATTTCGAATTTCCTATCCTGTGTGTGAGCAGGGCAGTGAGGGAGGTGAGCTGAGGGATCTGCACGATGGTTACTTTTTTGTTCTGATGAGG
Organism: Amblyornis subalaris; assembly: GCA_018881555.1. Taxonomy (NCBI): domain Eukaryota; kingdom Metazoa; phylum Chordata; class Aves; order Passeriformes; family Ptilonorhynchidae; genus Amblyornis; species Amblyornis subalaris. Next base: position 769,300 of record JACAXG010000232.1, read on the forward strand.
CACCTTTGTAGTCGCAGGGGAAGTGGGGAAGGTTGATGTGGTAGTACCTGCCATTTTGTGCATAGACCTATGTAGAGCTGTGAGGCTTCCCTGGCTCATTTCTGTTTTCTGTATCCCTGAAACTTTTGGAGATGGTTCCAGATCCTGGGATATGTGTTTTCTGGAGCACACAAAAGCTGTCCTGTTTGGGACAGGTGGCTTGACCATCTTTCATCTATTTCTGCTCCAACAGTATTTAGTTACACCTCATGGGCTTAAGCTAAGGGTTAGGCTAACGCAGCCTGGTGCACACTAACTCTCTGTGTCTCCTGCAGAGGACTGAGGATGGAAGTGAGCCTTCAGCACAGATTTGGGGTAGTGCTTTTCCCCTCCCAGCTTGTTCTGCTCCCAGCCATTCCTGAGTACTCTGATGTAAGGTTGCACTGCACTGAGGATTAACTGAGAGGGAATGCCTTCGTTAGCAGCACCCTGCTGTTTCTAGTCTTGAAAGGCAAATTTGGAGAGCCCAGACAGACTAGCACAGAATTGCTTCTGTTTGTGGCAAAAGAAACCCTGATGGCAAATTTCAGAAAGGTAACTTTGCCCTCCCTTCTCATCTCCCCTTTTTTCCACCTCTTGCACTGTGTCATGGTGCAAGAGCTGAGCCATGCTTCCGGCTGTGGGGCTCCCTCCAGGAGGCTACTCTGAATTCCAGGGCAAGAGCCAGTGAGAGGAATTGTCCCTCAGTTTGTCCTTCTCTGATTGTCTTCCCTCCTCTTCCCTCTTAAAACACTGCTTTCCTTCCTTTTAGGAAAAGTTCTGAAAGCACAGCTCCAGATAGGATCGGCATATGCAGTGTTATGGTACAGTTGATAAAAATTTCCATAAAATGTCCATTTTTAATTGCAAAGGGGAAAAGGAGCAGGTGTCACCATGCTTGGGAGTAGCCAGCCAGTTAGAAAAGCAGATTCAGCCCCAGCTTTAGTGGAATTTTAAAAACTTTGCTTTAATTTCCTGATAAGGCAGGGTCTGCAGGAGGCTTCCTGAAAAAGCACTCTCCTTGCTCAGCAGCATCCTGCTACTGAGAAGAGCTCCACCCCAGGATGGCACATGCACAAGTGTTCTGCATGCAGTTATTCTCCTTTGGGGCTGACTGAGCTTCTGTCCCCTTTCAACACTTAAATGACCATTTGAGTACCTCTGACTTAATGAGCTTTTTCAGTTTTGTGTTCAAGCATGCTGGGGTCAGTATCTTGCATGTACAGGACAGCTCACAGCTGGGCAAACCCTGCTCTCAGACACCAAGTCCTTTTGTACCTTCTCAGGTGTGTGTAGTAGGAAGAGAGGCAGCTGATCAGAGCGAGGCTGCGTTGGCTTATCATGCATGAGGACTGGGAGGTGCTGCCAGGACCAAGTTCCTCAGTTAGGCAGGAGCTGCAGTGGCCTCCTGCCTGCCAGGAGGCTGCTGCCCACCTGATCAGCTGGTGGAAAAGCACAGCTTTGCTTTCAGAGACAAGTTCTCTTTGCTTTGGGAGAAGTCAGCATTGAAACTGCACAGCCAGAGCCCCGCCCACCTCCTCCCCGGATCCAAACACCCTTACCCATAAATTGCTGCATTAACAGCTACTTCACCAGGCTCCTCAAGGAGATGCAGCCTGTGGAGAAGGGCAGGCAGGGCCAGGGAGATGGCTGGGAGAAGGTGGGGCTAGGTACAGCTTGGGCTATCTTGGAGTGTTGCTGGCACAACTTGCCCAGTACTAAGTGCTACTAAGAAATCAAATGCCCAGCCTTCATGGGTCCTTCTCTTGCAGCCCTCACTCGGTCACATAGCCCTGTGACCATCCTCAGCTCAGGCACCTATCGGAGCCAGAGCAAAGAGCGTACCTGTGCTGCCCACAGCCTGGGCCCTGTGCCACAGGCAGGGAGCGCCTGGTGTGGAAAGTCATGGGACAGGAATTTGCTTTAATGGTATGTGTGGCATTATTGGGACTTTGTTTTGATGATTAGTGCAAAAGATGTTGGCTTCTGCCAGCAAACATTCACTGCTCATACACCGCAGGGCAGCTAAAGCAATACATAATCTGGTTTGGGCTGCTGAGACTAAGTCTGGGCAGGGAAGGGAAGTCCACTAAGGATGCATGAGGCTTTGTCCCAGGAACAGTGGGAGCTGAGCCCTGGGGAGAAGGCAACCATCTGGTACCACTGTCAGTAGTGTTTTCCAAGATAAACTTCTAGGCCTAGCCTTTAGATAAAAGTGAATGCCTTTGGGTCCTTGTCAGGCTGCTTTATTATTATCGTCATCTTGTTCATGATCTTTTGTCCACCTTCAGCTGGTTCTGCAGCACGAGCAGTATTGGATCAGACTGCAGTTCCTGCAAGAGCAAGTGGTTTTCCCTAGGCTTAGTGCTGAGCAGGGGGGACACAATGGTGGTTGGCAGAGCGAAAGATTCGGCTGCGTCTAGCACAGGTTCAGTGCCCTGCATGGTGCCTCTTCACACTCCTAGCAGAATGGCACTGAAATTGGAGCCACTTTGAACTGTGAGGGGAGAGCCTGCTGCATTGTCCATGAAAACAGAGGCATACTGCCCAGCCTGAGGAGGGGAGAGAGAGCTTATCAGGGCCGGGACACCTCCCCTGGGCACCAGACATGGCGTGGCAGAGACAAAGAGAGAGGTCTCCCCTGCACACAGCAACCAAGAACTAGAGGAGCTGCCGTTACCCTTCTTTCTGGGAAAAGAACATCACGAGGCCTTTAGGGCAGCCCAACCACAGTCTGTGCTATAGTGCCTTAGTAGAGCTCTGCCCTGACTGTCCTTGGGGCTTGGAGGTCATCTAAGAAGCAGACCTGATGCCCCGCCATGGGCTAGGGCCATGGAAGGCACCTTCCTGCCCAGTACTGTCACCAGTGGAGCTGGCACCACTAACCCACAGGTAAAGGGTGCCAGTGACAGAGATGATGAAGAGGTCACTGCTGCTCTCCAGCCAGGATCCGGTCTCCAAGTTGCTGCAGAAGAGGGAGGGTAGTGGTGGGGGGAGCATGCCCCTCCTTTCCCGGGAATGCTGGACTCCTTCCTCCCCTCCCTRTTCCAGCATCCCTGGCTTTGCCCTGCCACACCTGTTCTGCTGGCAGCGGGACTGCACACAGGTCAGCACCCGCAGGCGGGTCCCTCAGTATGCCTGCCCCTTTCCCTGTGGCTCCCTGTGCACTGTGACGGAGCAGTGGATGAGAGCCGTCCCAGACCTCCCCGGCGGGGCCATGGGGCTATATGAGGACTCACCAATGTGCAGCAGGAGGGGTAGAACCCTGCAATGGGCGCTGTGTACTGCTTGCTGTCCAGGTTCAGTCCTGGGCCACGGTAGAACATCCCCTCCCTCTCAGACTGGGATGGGGAAGGGCTGGAGTTAGAGAAGGAGCCCCTGTGCCGGGGTAGGTGCCCCCACAGACAGGGGAAGAGGGGCAGGCTGGGCACTTAGGATAGAGGACAGCCGCAGCTGCTGCTGCATTTTCTGCTCCACGCATTTGGCGGTGGAAGGCTGCTTCCACACGACACCGGGGTTTGACGTTAGGAAGGAACCTTCACTTTTCCTGGCTCTGCCACGCAACCCTGTTGTCCCTTGTCGCACTGTCCCCACAGCTCCCACCCTAGGCCCCCCTACCCCGCTACCGCTGAGCAGGAGCTGCAGCTCCCTCAGCAGCTCCTCCGGCGTAGTGGGGGGAGGTCGGGGCAGCCCCTGTCACACCGGCCTGCGCGGCAGTCGAGGGCGGTTTTCCCGAGGAGCAGCCGCTCGCCCCCGTCCCGCCGCGGACCCGACCGCCGCTCCCCCGCCCAGGGCTCCCGGCCAGCAGCATCCACGCCCGCCGGGGGTCCACGCCGATCCCCCACGTGCCGCTGCCGCCGTCCTCTCCGCAGCTGCTCTCGGGCCCTGCGGCCGCTCCCGGGCTGCTTGCGGGGGTTCGGTCCCGGTGCCGGCGGCGCAGAGGAGCGCCGGGCACAGCTCCGGCAGCCGCATCCCGCCGCCGCCGCTACCGGGAGGGCAGCCCCAGCCCCGCCTCGGGCCCGCCCCACTGCCGGGTTCTGCCCTCGGAAGGCGGGGACCTCCCCGCCGTAGGGAGCAGCGCGGGGCTCGTGGAGCGGGAGGTGCCCTCCCCGTTCCAGGGGCTCCTCAGCGCGAGGTGTTTTTAACGCTTCGGAAGTATCAAACAACCTAAGGCAGAACAGCTGAACCGTCCAGCGGTGCTGGCTGTGGGCCCGGCCGCCGGGGGAGCGTCGTCTTGTGGTCGCCCATCCCTCTGCCACCGGTACCGCCAGAGACGGGGCTGGGGCAGCAGTCACCGCACCAGCAGGGAGTCACCCAGGTGCCGGCTGCTTCACAATGTCTGTGGATCACTTCCCGTGCTTCGTATCCCAGGGGATAAACCAAGATTATGCACGGGCTGCTGGGATACTTGACACAAAGTATCCAAAACCTGGCTTATCTCCTGTCATTCTTTGCCACAGAGCGCTGGGGTGGGCCTGACATTTAAATCTGAGCCAGCGAGGGGCTGGAGAGCTTTGGGCATTGAGAAAGATTTCTCTGGTCTTACTTAGGTTTTCCCATGCTGGATGTCAATGGGACAGGGAAAGGGACTGTGGCTTCCAAGTAGCAATGTCAGGCTTTGATGGGATGAACCGCACTTCGGGAGGCCTTGAAATACTCTAAAAGCTTTAAGGTTTAAAAAGGCAGTTCTAAAAAAACTGCAAACCCACAAACCAAAAGAAGAGCACATTAGCCAAAGCATGTTTATAATGAAAAGCCTTTTCCCCACAATGGTGTGGGAGAACACACTCCTGATGCCCCAGCCAGCCTGGCAGAGGGATTTCCATCTTCCCCTTGCTGAGGTGAACAGACAAGGAGAGTGCTGCTGCATAGGGTGACAGGCATCACTGTGGCTCTGCTACCATCCATGGTCACCCTGGAAAGCCTCTGTCCACTTGGAGGTGTCCATGAAGATGGAGGAGGAGCTGTGGAAGAGCCAGAGACAGGGTAGGGAGCCCTCACACATCCAGACGTCCTTGGCGCAGTCATACACCTCCATGTCTACCCGGTAGTCCCCATCCATGCCCTTCCAGTGGCCACCAGTGACGAAGAGGCGGTCGCCCAGTGCCACCATACCACCGTTCTCATGAAGTGTGTGTAGCAGCTGCACCTGTGTGAGGGGCAGGGTGAAATGTGCAGGGAGTCTTTGGTGGCCTCCTACTCCCACCACAGAGGACATTGACCCACCAGACGTGTCTCACTACCCCGTCCTCTCTGTGAGGTTTGGGGGCCTCTGGTGCCTAGTGCATGTGTGATGGGGGAGCAAGGGAGGAAGGAATGGGGCATCCTCAGCTCTGCAGGTGTTAACAGAGCCAAGGGATGAGTGGACAGGAGGGAGAGGGGGGTGCTGGCACTGAGAGGGAGCAGGTGGGAACACCAACCCCATCACCCTGGGAGGGTGGTCGTGCCCGGCCCCACATCCACTACCTTCTGCCAGATGTTGGCCTCTGGGTTGTACACGTGGACCTTCTTGGTGTTATCCCCAATGAGGTAGATGTGCCCGCGTAGGGTGGCACAGCGTGGGGCTGAGAGGTACTTGGGGATGAAGGGGGATGTGATCACACTCCACAAATCTGCAAGGAGCAGTCATTAGCAATGTGTCCCACCCTTGGCTCTCCGTGCAGCTGCCAGTGGCCGAAAAAAGCATTGCTATTTCAGGGGAAAATTTGAAAGGGAGGAGGCAGAGCAGCCAGGCAGACTGGCACCTGGAGTCCCCATCCCAGTCGAGGGTCTTGCATAAAAAAACGGGGTGGGGGTGGGGTGGACGTAGTTTGTAGTGGTGCTGTGGGATGGGGAAGAGGCTACTTGAGGAGGTGACATTGTCACAGGGTGCTAATTTCCTCCTAAGGCAGGCAGCCTCCCCCACCCCTGTGCCTCAGAGATCTCGCTCCACTGAAGCTTGGATCTGGGCTGTGTCAGACATCTGCGACTCAGGTCCATGCTGCTAACAATCATGCTCCTGGGGCTCCCAGGCCCTGTGCCACAGCCATCACCACACCCTGTTAGCACCTGCTTACATGCCACAGGACCATGCCTCGCAGCCCAGGGGGTCACCTGCCTGGGAGTCCCCCTCAGTCCCTCTTCCGGGACAACATTGGTGGGGCATGGCAGCAGGGTCAGCTCTCACCTTGAACAGGGTTGTAGCACTGCAGAGTGAGTGCATTGTACTTGACAGCGCAGGAGCCCACCAGGTAGAGCTTGCCCAAGCAGCTGGCAGCTGCAAAATTGCTCACGTACTTGAGGGCTGGGCTGATGGCACACCAGCTCTTGTTGTACGGGTCATAGCACTCCACCTCCACCACGTCCACTGTTGTCCCTGCAGGGTGACAGGACACTGCAGCCACCCTGATGCTCTGGGGCACCCATGGACCCCCACCACAGCAGCACCTCCAGGGTCTTTGCAGCCTTACCTCCAATGACGTAGATCTCACCATTGAGGACAGCGCTAGTGTGGTTTGTCCGGGCTCTCAGCATGGAGGCGATGGGCTTCCAGGTGCCATCCCTGGGGCAGAAGCACCAGGCCTGGGTCGTTGACCACGTGTCATTCTGGGACCCCCGGGAGCCACCTAGAGAGACAGGTCAGGCGGGCCATCGTCTCCAAGCGCTGCTGTGCCTTGGCATCCCTTGCAATGTTGCGATTTGCCCAAGCAAAGTAAGGAGTAAGGAGAGGACTTTGCTCAGAGAGGAGCCCCTGGTCCCACACCAGTGCCTTGTGCTCACATCTTTGTCCCCCGTCCTCCATCCCTGCTCCTTGAAGACCCCCATGCTGCACCAGCAGCCCTGGCACTGACCTGTGACGTACACATCGTTGTTCAGAGCCACCAGGGAAAATCCCCATTTGTTGTAATCAGGGAAGTCGGGCAGAGCCATCCATTGTCCTGAAACCCAGCAGAGCCAAGCAATGACCCCCCCAGCCAACAATGGCACTTTTTAAGCCATCCCTTTTTCAAACACATCCCACCCCAACCAGTGTCTCTGTAAACTGACACCATTTTGGCAAGAGGTGGTTTTGGAGTAGACAGATGGCTAATTAACATGGAAGGGGTGGAGGAAGTGGTGGGCACTTACTACTTTTGGGGTTGTAGAAGGCAAAGTTCCTGGAAGCAGCTGGCATCTGCAGCCCCCTCTCCTCATCCTCACCATCCTCCAGCACACGGCCGCCAACCACCACCAGCACCTCCTCTAGCTTATGTGATGGGGTTGGGGGGTTCTTCAGGGCACCACTGCTGTTCTGCCCCTGATGTAGAGGCCAGGGCAGGGCCATCAGGCTCCTCCTTCCTGGCTCAGGGAGTGGGATTTAGGGGATGGGGCTACCCACCATGGTACAGGATCGGGTGACAAGGGCCTTGCTGGCATCTGAGTCACGAACAAGAGGCTCAGTGGCAAGGAGGTTCTGCAGGTACTGGTCAGGCAATGAGACGAGGTGGGTCAGCTCCAGCAGCTCTGGCAGGAACTGGGCTCGAGGCCCTGGGTCATGGCGTACCCAGCGCAGCACAGCCTCGACCAGGCTCCGCTCCTCCTGCACCTGCAGCTGGTCATTGGAGAGGTAGACAGCCAACCTCTCCTTGGAGAGCTGGAGGAACTCCTCCTGCAGAGAGACAGCTTCAAAGTTCTCCTGCAAGAAAGACCAGGCCTTGGAGGAGACCTCAGGGCAGCCGTGGCTCTCACCAAACTCACAGATACCTAGGCAGTTGGTGGCATCCATCTGCTGCCGGAGGTAGCGGCTGCAGACCTTCTGGATAGCAGGGAAGTGGAGCTGGCTGGAGGTCTGCATCAGCCCCTCCACATTGCCCTGGTTGATGGTAACCTTTCCCGTGTAGGCGAAATCAAGTAGCATCTCCAGCGCACTGGGGTCTACCTCCTTTAGCTCCACCCGTGCTGCGATGCTCTCAGCGAAGTCACCGGAGAACATGGCATAGAAATAGTGGCTGCAGAGGGCCAGGATGCCACGGTGGCAAGGGAACTCTCGCCCACCTGCCACCAGCGTCACATCAGCCAGTTTGGGGTTGGCGCGCAGCTGTTGCAGCCCCTCCAGCACGCCCTGGGCGTGTGAAGGCAGGCAGAAGTCAAAGTCGTCCATGTTCCTGACCATGGTGCCGGGGATGGCCGTGGGGCCTGGCAGGCAGGCAGTGCCCAAACAGAACGAGACGAGGGTGTCCCTGCCAGGAAAAGGCRTCAGCGTCTCCCTCTCCCCCTGCCGCGACACCCTCCCGCCTTTCCAGCGCCCGAGTCACAGACAGCAGTGGTGGCAAAAGTACTTCCCGCAGCCCCCCTCCCACGGGAGGCCGTGTTTTCTCCTTCCCACGTTGCAACTGCCCTACCGGGACTGCGACCGGCTTTTCGAGGGTGATTTTTGGGGGTGGTTTGAGCCCTYTCAGCGCGGGTGCTCCTGCTCTCACCAGCGCTCCACAGCCCGACAGGCCCGCGGGAGGGAAGCGACCGCCGTCCTGGTGCTGGTCAGGGACACGTCGCATGACACGGGATCAGCCGAGACGAGGGGCACACGCTATTTTTAGGCGGCATCTAGACACTGCTCCCTGCTCTTAAAGGCACCGCACGGGCAGAGCTGTCGCAGCCGCCCATCCCCTTCGTTGCCCCATCCCGCGGCGTTGTTGCCTTTAGGAAGGCGTCCCCCTCGCAAGCAGGGCATCGAGCCTGGGGGAGCAAGCTCCCACAACACCCTCCCTCCAACCCATCGGTAGCCGGGGGTCCACGCCATGCCCCTCCTCCCTCCTCCGATTTGGTCTGCCGGTGCCGGTGTAAAGACAGGCTGTTATGTCACTCCGCGGCAGCTGCAAATACACGTCGGCAGCCGAAAGCTGAAACACCCGCACCGGGAGAGGGGGAGATCGGGGTGCTGAGGCAGCCCTCCCAGTTTAGCAGCTTTCTTCACCGCCCCGGAAAGCCTCGCTCAGCTGGGACAGAACCGAAAAGGTTTTTATTGCAGCCCGCGGCCTCCGCAGCCCCTCGGCATCACTCTTCCAGGCTGAAGATCTCGGCCTCCTTCTCCTTCCAAAAGGCGAAGCTGCGATCGATGTAGCGGCAAATCTCCTCCCCCTCCTCCCCGGTCTCCCCCGGCCTCCGGGCCGGGCCGTGCAAAGACCCGAAGTACCGTGCCTTGATGTCGTCGAAGCCGTCGCGCCAGCCGCGCCGCCCAGCCGCGATCTCGTCGGTGACGGCGCGGTGGAAGGCGCGCACCGCCCGCCAGCCGTGCCGGCCCAGCTGCTCAAAGACCTCGAAGCAGAGCAGGTGGCGGCCTCGGCGCTCCTCGGGGGGCAGCTCCTGCTCCAAGATGCGGAAATAGCCCAGCATGAACAGCTCCAGCGACAGGCTGTCGTACTCGGCCGGGCCGCCCCCTGCCGCCGACACGAACTGCTCCGGGGAGAGTAGGGCGCGGGCGGGGGGCGGCGGCGGGGGGCGGCGCGAAGCGGCGTCCCTCCAGCTGCCCAGGAGCCTCTGAATGGTCGCCCTCTGCCGCGCCAAGCGGGCCGCCCCCCGGGCCCCGCTTCCCGCTGTTTCCCGAGGGTCCCCGGCGGCGGGCTGAGGGAGCGCGTAGGCGGAGCGTCTCCAGTGGCTCAGGAAGAGCATCACGATCCGTTCCTTCCTCAAGCTGCCCCACTCCGGCCCCTGCCCCTGCCCAGGGGAGCCGCCGCCGTCGGAAAACGCCTCTTCGCAGCTGATGCCTGAGTCGCTGGCGGCCTCCGCCTCGCCGCCCCCGGCCGGCGCGCTCCCCGCCGCCCCCCAGGCGGGCTCGAAGGCACCGCGCAGGCTGCGGACGCAGACCCCACACTGCCGGATCTCCCGCTGCGCCAGTCTGCCCGCTGGCTCCCGGGGATGCCCGCCGGAGGCGGGGAGAGCGGAGGTAGCGGCGGGCTCGGCGACGGCAGCGCGGGGACCCCGCACCCCCTCGGCGTGGGCCAGCAGTGCGGCCAGGCTGCTGACGGCGCCGGCCAGGCGGCCGCACCAGAGGGGCAGGGGCTGCCCGGGAGCGGGCGGGGGGCTGCGAACGGAGATGCTGAGCAGCGAGGCGGGCAAGAGGGCGCGTAGCTCCCGCGCCAGGCGCCGCAGCTCGCCCTGGTACACCTCGCCACGCCGTCGCAGCCTCAGGCTCTCCACCGCCCTCTCCAACTGACGCAGGTCTGCCTCGGTCAGCAGCTCCCCGAAGGGGCCCAGCACGGCCTGGTAGGAGGGCGAGAAGCTCCAGGAGCCTCCATCCTGCGGAGAGAAGCGGTCAGCGACTTCCGACCGACCGCGCCCTCTCCACTTTCCGCGCCCCTCGTACCTGCCCTCCCGCCGTCTCCTCGTCCGCCAGTCGGGCCCGCAGCCGCCGCACCATCACTTGCCGCTTCCACTCGGGGATGAGCCGGCCCCGCTCGTCGTGCGTGGGCACCAGGGAGTCCGCGTCCACCTCCGCAGGGTCCGATCCGGGGGGCCCCGCCGATAGAGCCGCCCCGTCCTGTCCGGATAGAGTCACTGGGGGCTCGAAGGGGTACGGCGACCGAGGAGACGAGCCGCGGGCCGCGGGCCGAGTCAGCGACCTACCGAGTGGCCGAGGAAGGGCGCCGGGATCCCGGCCCGCTGCGAGGGCTTGCGGAGCTTCAGCTCCTCCGGCACCGACCTGCCGGGCTCCATTCCCCGCCGGGCCGGGCGGCTGCTGGGGGCAGAGGCGCGGGCCTCCTCCTGGGGGAGGGCAGCAAAGGGAGGTGGGCCCCAACACCTCCAGGGCCCCSCTAGATGAGGGGTGACCCGACACATCACTCCGGTCCTTGCGGGGAACAACTCCTTGGGGGAGACCCACGGGTGGATCTGATTCCTTCAGAGGACGGGATGGAGCTGAGGAGTCCCTGCTGCCCGCTTTCCCCCAGGGGTGCACTATGATGCCCCTTCAGCCAAGGACCGAGCCCGGTGCCGCCCCACGGCCACCAGCCCTTCCCCGGGCATCCCATACCCCCAGCCCGCCCTCCTGCTCCCTGGGGTGATGGGCTGGCATTCCTCGGGGACAGGGGTGCCCACTGCCGCAGCCCCAGTGGGGTCTTACCTTCTGCAGGGGGCTGAGCTGGCTGTCGAAGTTAGAGGGTCGGGTCCTGTCCTGCCCTGCTCAGGGAACACCCAAAGTTGGTGCAGCTGCACCCCCAAAGTCCCTGTGTGGGGAGCAATGAGCAATACGGGGAAGGAGGGGAGGTTGGAGTGGTCAGGAAGCCCTGGAGAGGGCAGGGGCCACRGCTGCGTTGCTGGGGCAGGGCACAGAGGCATTGAGCATTGTATTAATATTTGATGGGGCATCGAGTGGCAGCACCGGGACTCGGTGGGTGGAACTGGCACTGTTCCTGGAGATAGTGGTTTGGTGACTTGGCTCCAATCCTTGTCCTGCTTCTGAGGCCAGTGGAGAATGTCCGAGGCTGCTCATGGCCTCAGGCCAGGTGGTGAGGACAGAGGAAGCCTTTTGCACAGGGGCACTGAGGACAGGTTCTGGCAATGGGGGGATCTTCAGCAGAGGGATCTGCTGCACTGCTGCCTGGGCATCTGTTGCTGGCATTCAGCCACATTTGTGTTCATTCCTTTCACCACCATCCATTATATATGGCCAGGATGGACTTGTGGGGCTCAGTTACATGTGAGAAATTCAATCGAGGGAGGACTGGAATAAAATTAAAAAGCAGCAGATCAAAGCCTATAAACACCAATTAGCTGGCGAGGATCCATTACAGATTCAGCCTCTCAATCCCTCTGTGGTTCCAGTGCACGCTGACGCTCGGCTCTTGTGGGGGGGTGTTTTGCCAGTTGACGGGGGCGATTTAAAGAACACAGACACCAATAGAAAAAATGGTCTTATTTTACTATGAATATTAAGGCAACACAAAAGTAAAATGATACATGTAATAATAAGCTTACTATGTGCTCCGCTTTAGCAACAAGCAAAAATAAGCAGGGTAATGCAACTAATCATTACTATAGGAGAGAAAGGATAGTGATTGAGAATGATACATCACCAATTGCCTCAATACTTTACCATCACCCAGAGTCCACAGTGGTGGGGGAGCCCCATTTCAGAAAGCACCTGGAAAACCCTCCCGGCAATTGGGAAATCCTACGCGGTGCGTCCACTCRTAGGTGAGGTCTCTGAATTCACCCCGAAAGGGGATCCAGCTTTTATAGGCCCAAATCAGCAAGTTGAAGTGACTTGTATATTTTTAGAGCAGAAACACCTGGGTCTGATGGCACTTCCCAAGTGGCCAAGGCCAGGGCTTGGCCAGAGCCAAGGCCATGGCTGGGAGGGTTTTCCCTAAAATACCCTACAAACAAGCCTTTACTTGCCRGGCTGCCCTGCCTGGCTCAGGCTTGGCCTGCGGCTTCTGGGTTCAAAGCCCGCACGAAACAGCGACTGATGGATTTAACTGAGGTTTGCGTGCCTCAGTTTGTCTGACCTGAAAGCCTTCAGCAGCAAGCAGTTCTCAGCTGTTTACAAGGCAGTGGCGAGGACAAAGAGGAAAGAGACAGAATCTCTGTAGCTGTATTCCAGGTTTATTTTCTCTGCCCTGTGGGGGCAGGGTAACGATATCTTGAAGGGGAGCTAGCAGAGAGACAACTTCTCGCTCTATCTCTGCCGTTTTAAGGAGTAGGTATAACAGAGCTTAACCAATTAGAGAGTGAGGATACATGATATAAAACCAATAGAGACATCTCAGGGGAGGAACAAAGTTAAACTAACTAATAACAATATAGCTGGAGGGAATTTCAAACCACGCTAGCCTGTCACAGGGCCTGAGGCTCTGTGACGGAGGAGAAGACGTAATGTGAGTGACCTGTAAGGAGTGTATGTTGCTATGTTGCAGATTCCTCCTTTGATCCGCCTTCAGGGACAGAATCTTGCGAGGGGAAATCAATCCATTCGGAATCACTTTCACAGAACCTGGGCTGCACCATAGCGACATCTACTAATGTCAGCTGGGAAAGTTTCTTAAAATAATACATTTCTTGCAGATAGTTACACAAGGTTGTGTGAAAATTTCTAAAGCAGATGGTTTGGTGTTAAACAGAGAGCGTAAGTGTCTTGGTCATCTATTTTTAGCTAAATAATACTGATGGTGTTGGTCACATAGTGCCCAGGATCCATCTTGTAAGTCAGCTYTGGCTTAGTCAGCTGATCAGGCCTTAGCACATYAGGGGATGAGCCTATGCCACCCAGCAATAGAGCTGCAGCACAAGTACAGGTCATGCTTTGCTGTAGGAGGGGAGAATTTGCTGAAAGCCCTTTGGCAGAGAGTTGTGCTAGGGCTGTCTTCCCCAGCCTGGAGAGCTTCTTCCAGGATTGCAGCCCTCCACAGTGCAAGAGTGTGCAGGAGCACGAGAGGAGAAAAGGTTCTGCCCCAAATCTCCATCTCTGCCTCTTTTCTCACCCTGGTTGCCAGGAAAGCAGACATTGGCCCCTTTGGGATCTGCTCAAAGAGTCTCAGGGGACTCTCCTTTTCCCTTTCCCTTTCCCTTTCCCTTTCCCTTTCCCTTTCCCTTTCCCTTTCTCTTTCCTCTTTTCCCTTTCACTTCCCCTCTTTTCTCTTTTCATTTCCCAGCTGCATTCCCACAAGGATCAGCAAAGCAGCAGAAGCAACCAAGGATGTCCTCTCTCCTCCAGTTCCAACAACCACATTCATTCCTCTCTACTAGTTCTCCAGCCATATCCCACCCTCTCCCCAAGTTCCCACAGCCATATCCTTCCCCCCTCACAGCTCCCACTCCCCCAGTCCTGCAGTCATGAGCAAACARGCAGAAGAAACCAKGCRAGGCCTTCTCAACATCCCGGTTTTCACTTCAGTCTGGCCACAGAGGATCCACTTGAAATGGGATCAAGGGGAGGKGGCASAYGTGRWMCCCTCAGGMCAGCTCTTCCCCCCTGGTCCCTTGGTGTCCCCAATGGACCTTCCTGCCCCATCCCATCCAGCTCCAACTCTCTCCGGCCACGCTGGCGGGGGGGGCTCTGCCCCCTATCCCCATCAGAGAATCTCCGGCGCCGGCGACCTCCAGGAGCGCCCTGCTCCTGCTCCTGCT